>CM034146.1:529363852-529391352 GCA_019776745.2 Taxus chinensis | reverse complement strand
CACGCACATGCAAATACACACGCACACGCAAACACACACGCACACGCACACACACATGCACCCACACACGCACACGCACACGCACACGCACATGCACACGCACATTCACACACACATGAACACGCACATGCACACGCCCACTCCCACGCACATGCACACACACACGCCCACGCACACGCACACGCCCACGCACACGCACATGCCCACACACACTCACACACGCACGCACACACGGACAGACACACACACACACACACACACGTAAACACACACAAACACACGCACACGCACATGCACATACACACACGCACACGTACAAAAACACGAACACGCACCACGCACACACACAGGCACATGCACATGCACACGTACACGCACACACACAAGTAGACATAGACGCACATGAAGACACAGGGGAAGAGGCACACACACGCGCGCACGCACTCGCACACGTCCACGCCCACGCACATGCACACACACCCACACACGCATGCATACATGGACAGGCACACACGCACACGCAGACACACAAAAACACACGGACACGCACATGCACACACACACACACATGTAGAAAAACATGAACACGCACCAAGCACACGCATGCGCGCACACACACACACACACACAGAGGCACATGCACACGCACATGTACACGCACACACACAAGTGGACACAAACGCACACGTAGACACACAGGCAGAGGCACACACGCGCGCGCACACGCACACGCACACTCACACTCACATGCACATGCACACGCACACGCACCCGCACAAGCATAGTCACTCATAGATGCACACGCACCTGCACAAGCACAGACACAAACACAGGCACACTCACAGGAAAAAGCACACACACACACACACGCACGCACACCCACACACACACGCACACATAAAAATGCACACACACACACGCAGACACACACAAGCACACACACACACGCACGCACACGCACACGCACACGCACACACGCACGCACACGCCCACGCACACGCCCACGCACACGCACATGCACACGCCCACGCACATGCACACGCACACACACTCACACATGCACGCACACGCACACACACACATCCAGACACGCACAAGCACACACACACGCACACGCACACAGACACACACACACACACACACAAACACACATGTACACTCACACGCACACATTGACACATGCACACGCACTAGCACACGCAACTACACATGCACACGCACACACAGATAAACACATGCACACACACACACACATAGGGACACACACACGCACACGAACACGCACACGAACATGCACGCACACCCACACACGCACGCACACACAAACACGTACAAACGCACACACAAACACGCACACGCACACGCCCACGCCCATGCACACGCACACACACATGCACACGCACACACATTCACACACGTACGCACACACGGACATGCACACACATACACGCAGACACGCACAAACCCACGCACACGCACACGCACAAACACACACAGAGACACTCACAAACACACGCACACACATACACATACACCACGCACACGCACACACACACACACACACACACACACACACACACACACGCACACGGACACGCACATGCACACTCACACGCACACGCAGACACATAGGTAGACGCACACACACACGCACACGCACATGCACATGCACACGCACACGCACATGCACACGCACACGCACATGCACAAGCACACGCACATGCATAAGCACACACACACAGACCCGCATAGGCATACACACCTATACACATGCACATGCACTCGCACACGCACACGCATGCACACCCACACACGCAAATGCACACGTACATGCACCCGCACACGCACATGCACACGCACACATACACGCGCACACACAAGTAGACACAGACGCACACACAGACACACGGGAAGAGGCACACACGCATGCGCATGCACATGCACACGCACACACACACGCACACGCACACACTCACGCCCACACCCACACACACGCACATTTACACGCACACGCACACGCACCCACACCCACATAGGCACGCACACACACACACACACACACACACACACACACACACACACACACACACACACACACACGCACATGCACACGCACATGCACATGCACACACACACGCACACACGTACAAAAACACGAACACGCACCACACACACACACACTCGCGCGCGCGCATGCACAGGCACATACACACGCACACATACACGCACACACACAAGTACACACAGACGCACACGCAGACACACGGGAAGAGGCACACACGCGTGCGCACGCACACGCACACACACACGCACACGCACACACCCACGCCCACGCCCACACACATACACATGCACACCCACCCACACACGCACACACACACAGACAGGCACACACGGACACGCAGACACACACAAACACACGGACACGTACATGCACACACACACGAACACATGTACAAAAACATGAACATGCACCATGCACATGCACATGCTCCCGCACCTGCACAAGCACAGGCACACACACACCACCTGTACAGACACAGAGACAAGCACACTCACATGCACAAGCACACACACACACGCATGCACACCCACACACACACGCACACATAGAAATGCACACACGCACACGCAAACATACACAAGCACACGCACACGCACACACAAAAACCCACGCCCACACCCACGCACACACACATGCACACACACACACACACACACTCACACACGCACGCACACACGCACACGCAGACACGCACAAGCACACGCACACACACCCGCACACGCACATGCACACGCGCACACACACACGCACACGCACATGCACACAGACACACACACGCAAACATGCACACGCACACATGGACACATGCACACTCACACACGCGCACATGCACACTCACACTCACACGCACATGCACACACACCCACACCTGCACAAGCACAGGCACAGGCACACACACACGCACCGGCACAGGCACAGATACATGCACACTCATAGACACAAGCACACATGCACACACACCCACACACAAACGCACACATAGAAACGTAAACACGCATAAGCACACGCACACGCACATGCACACGCACACGCACACGCACACGCACACGCACACGCACTGTAACGCCTTGATTTTTGTAAGTTATCATAGTAATTACTTTTCATAATATTGTAACTGTTGAAATGAAGATAAACATGTTAAGATATATCTTTGATCTTAAAGGAATGTGTTGCTAATCTGGACCCTTGTTTGCTGTAATTTGTTTACTTGGGACAGAAGTTATTATTGCTTATGTGATTGCTGATGAGACAACAGACTTGTCGTATGCTTGATGAACTCTATTTGTTGATTGACATCACACCTTGAATCAATTCCATTGATCCAAGGTATGTTGTGGCCTTCTTATGATTACTTGTCAATCTACTTTTAAACCAGATTGAAGGTTGATATAAATGTTACAACACCTGATTTCTAGTATGAATATCTGGTACGTAGATGCCAACGAAAAATGTTCGATTCTAGAACCACCCACCGTTGTAATGCTAGACCGCTTAAGGTGATAAGGGCCTGGATGCAAGTGGCACATGTATGTGGAACTTAGGACTAAATGTCCTGCTTAATGTTGAATATGACTGTCAGGCGGAAAGACTTGATATGGAAACTAGTTAATTAAATATTAGGGGATTAAACCCTAACCTACCCCTAAGTTTTATCTTATACCCTAACTACTATCCTATACGGATTTTAGATTTCATAAGGGAGAAAATAGATATAATTTCCATTAACCTATGAACTAGGCAAATGACCTAGATATGGATTATTAAAATCCTAAACTAATCCTAACCTAAGGAAGGGGATGCATAGACCCATGTGGATGGAAAGGATAAGAAGGGAAGGTAGGAAATTTAATGGTACAGTAAATGAAGTCCTTACAAGTTTCAGCGCCAAGTTTTGGCGGGAACAAGAAAAAAATTGGAGGCATCCAACTAGCTAAGTGGCTAAAAAGGAATTACATGTAAAATTTGAAAAAGGAAACTCACCAACCTGAGTCGGCAGTGGCGTGAGGAATGAGGAAAAAGCACTACATTCAATGCATTCAATGACCTTGGTCTTAGCGACCAGCTCGCCTTGGAAAGAGGATAGAGGAAAAATTTGTTTGTCATTGTGTGCAATCAGGTTTTTAGTTGCTCTACATTTTTTTCCATGGTTTTGTCAAACCTGCTATTATTTTTGGTTATTGTTGTTGTTGTTGGAACAGCCACGGCTATTTTTGAGCTTGAGGAAGTTAGTGGACTGTTGGGAAAGCCCTGTTGCGGATGCCATGGAGAGAAATAGCTCTTGTGGACGCGGTTTTCTTCGAACCACAAAAAGAATTTCAGGCATGTTAAGCCCTTCTCCTTAAACCGTTTGCTTTTGTTTAAACGTCTCATTAAAAAAACCCTTCTTTTATGATGGGTGTTTTAGTTAAATGATGTTGTTGATTTGAATGAATTAATTTCTGGGTTGAGTCGTTTTTCCCTTGCTGAACACGACTTGGGTAAATTTTATTTAAAAATGGGTAAATGAAATAATTCGGTTCTTGATGTGTGAGTTGTTTGATAATGTTGGGTAATCGTTTCTTTACTCAATATGAGTTGAGTTGTTGAATGTATTAGCTATGCGTGTATTATTTTATGAGTTATGTGCTCTGTTGTAAAAGTGGAAGAATAAAAGGATTCGGTAGGACCTTCTGGTTTGAGCTGTCATTACAAAACGAACACGACTTGGGCATACTTGTTGCGTTTTAAAAAGAATGATGAGTGTTTTCTTACAGAAATAGTTAATGAAATGAGTTATATCTTTTGCTGTTATGAATCCTGAAAATAATGATAATAGGATTTCATTGTGTATTATGGGTCGCACTTGCTGTAGTAACAAAAATGTGTGAATTGTTGTTTTGATTTGTGTGCGATAATGGTTAAGGAAAGCCGTAAAAATGCTTGACAAGACTCATGTGTAACTGTTCCTCTTGTCATATTACAGTGTGTGGGGTATGAAACCTCCTTGGGACAGTAAGGTCATAGTAGCATCTTACCTCGTTGTTCTAAATGGATATGGTGTTCTGCCTGCTTGTTCTTGGTATTCATATATGATTGTTTGGAAAGAAGTTCTGATTTGAATGGGAACAGAAAATTCAGTCTATAGAATAGACTGGGTAGAGCATATAATTCATACTCTGTGTCTTGTTGAACTCAAGGATGTATATATATGTATATATAATTTACGGATTGAAAACCTTTCATTGTTTTCATTAAAACGAAATATGAAAAGGTTTCTCCTTTGCTGTTGGAAAGTGAATTCTCTCACTATTACAATGAAAGCGTGATATGTTGTTGCTGTACACTCTTACATGTTATATATTGACGTGAATGTCTGTAGAGTGAAATATTTGAAAGGAAATGATTTTGTTTAGAGGTTCTTTTGGTACTAATGTTTATTGACCAGTTGTAATGAACTCTGGTCAACTTTTTGGAAAGGTAATAGTAGTTTTTAATTATTGAATATACTACTCTGAATGAATTATACTATTGGAGTATGTCTGCTCTAAATAAGAGGTATTTGGATAGACAGTAAGAAGAGTTGATATGATCTTTCTCCCTTTTATTTGATTATTGATTTTCGTTCATTTCTCTTTGGACTGTTATCATTGATTGATGTCACGTTTGAATTAAAATTTCTAGTACAACTATGAGGAAAAGAAAGAGAGTGTGAATGGATAATTGAATTAATGATCATTTTCTCTCATATAGTTGGAAATCTATAATTGTTATGGAACGAATTTCGTACTGCTTGGGTTAAGCATTTGTATTTAAATTGCTGTTTACTTTTCTCTTCAGCGTTTGATTGTTTGAGATTAGACAAGTTGTATGAAAGGGAAAGGAAAATGGTTCTGCTGGAAGTTTTATTTAAAATCTAATTGTGAATCTTCCTCTAACTAATGTAGGGGAAAGGAATTGATAGCATTATGTTAGAACAACAGTTGCATAATTGTATTTTCGGTTCTTACGGATGTTTGTAATATGAAAATGTTTGAAGTAAATTACTTCTTGTTATAAATATTCGGAAAGAGGACAGTAATCCTTTGACCGATTGGGATGGTAATTAGATGATTAAGTTGATATGTTGTTCATCTGTAACATCCTCATTTCAGAACACCAGAACAAGGGAATTTTTTTTTTTTTTTTTTTGATAACGTTCACTGTTATGAATTATAAAATTCAAACACACGTTCAAGTTTTAATAATTGTTCTCTGCCCAAACAACACAGTTTGGATCACACAATTCCTTTTTAAAACGAATGTTCCCTGTTCGCATATTTACAATATGGAACACACATTCAATGCCATTCAATCTTATAACAGATTCTATATGCTACTGTAAATGACTCGATGAACTGTCGATCTTCCATTTTCATGGCTCGGAGTTTCAACGATCCTTCATTTCATGACTCGACAACAACCGATCCCTCATGTTCATGACTCAGCAACCGATCCTTCATGTTTGTTTATGCATAGTATATTATATATACCTGTTCTCATAATCTTCCCCGGTTATCGAAGTGATCCATTTAAGAAGCCTATCTGAATATCTGTTACTGATATTCATCTGACATCCTGCATCTTAAATTAAGTGATAAGGACAACGCAACCAGCAATTGCGATACTTTGGCCAAAGATTTTCACATGCTTTGCATGATCATATTCCTGGATGTGATACACATCTACGGAATACGTCCTTCACTTCACTTCACCTGTTATCTAGAATGGTCTTTCCTGGCTCCTACCAGTCCTCATCGTTTAAGGTCAGTTTTAAACTTTCAATTCCAGCTAGTAATATGAACGGGTATAGGAAGGCACTCCTGGTAACTAAAGATACGCAGACATACGGTGTCGTTACCCCATGACTCCGTGTGTCTATTTGTCTTTAGTATTCCGGAGTCACTCCGTATACCAGATCATACCCTATCCCCCTGCTAAGATCTACACATTCAGCCTATGTATTCTAAATGTTTTAATTCGGGAGGGCATTGCTATATGTCAGCTGTAACATTGTGTCGTCATGAAGACCCCGTCTTCATGAGGACACCTTGCTGTAGCTGGCATATGCCAATGTCCTACAGAATCCACCCATCGAGAATACACATCCTGCTCAAGTGACTTAGCCACGAGTTAATAATTAAAATCAACTTTCAGCATTCGTGCTGATCCCTTGATCCTCGTTTCCGTTGCAGTTGTATATAACTAAGAGGGACTAAACCATCCATTAGTTTGTTATGTATCTTCTCCTTCGTATCGAAGGGCTACAATTCCTTACTTGGTTTATTTCTTAATCATTGGATTAAGCAGTCCGTACCGACGGACGTGATAAGTTTAACCTATTAAACTTAGCCAAGATTTTTCCAACTGCAACTAATTTCAGAATATTAACTTATTAGACGTCATTCAAACGAGGTCTAAACTTCGAGAAATGAATTCATTTGTTCTCCTTAACGTTATATAGTTAAGGTCCATTAGTTGTGGATATATTTATCCTATATCCTTTATTCTGAATTTTATCAAACGGGATCATAAATGGAGTTCGAAAGTGAAGTTCGATTACTCCGAAGTTGAATTGATATTCCTTAGCTCCTAAGCTAATCCTGAATACCTTCTGATTATGGAATCATATTCTTCTTAATCCTTTCTAATGTCAATTAAAAATTCATCTTTACCCAAGTATGAACTAATTGCACTTTTCAACTTAAAAGTTGCATTTAAGTAAGAACAGATATCAGTTTCAATTCAGCATCCATCCAAGGACAATGAAACAATTCCAAATCAAGAAATAACATCATATTTCCAATTGAACAACAATATCAAACTGATATAATTATCGAAAATATCACACTTGTAATTGTATTCAATATTTCAAGTCATAATTTGTACATTTGCCAATCCAACTGATTGGGCATAGTTTATACAAAACATCCATACAACTCATGGACAGAAGAATATATTTTCTTCTTTTCACAATTCCTCGAAGAGGAATAAAAGCAACAATTACAATTTATTATCAAATCAAAAGCATCAGAAAACAGCCAAGTCTTCATTCTAATCAAATTCCATCTGCAAAATGAATTGCACGGGTCAGTTCAATGAACTGAGCATATTAAGCACTTATCCTTAAAATAGGGTGCTTCAACTAACTGTTTCAATAAAAGAACCCTGCTTTTATGAAACGACAGTTAAACATCAATCACGAAATAGGCACAGAAGAAAGATCAGCATAACAACTGAACTATCAAAACTATCATCACAATCAGCCAAGGGACTGCTGTCCCGTTCCCACATAATCATTGCAAGTATCAATTTACAATATTTGTAAAGTTAGGAATACAAGTAGCTTGCTGCCTATAGCATCCAGTTATCCTTTCCACGCCTTTCATTAATAGCAAATGCAAAGGATGAAACTAACTGAAATATAAATCCATTACTTTCCTTTCCGTTCATGAAGCATATTAAATTCAAAGCATTCAAGTACAGACAAGAAAGCGAACAACAATGCATATAGTTGCTCCCATCTAAGCACTATAAAATTCATTATTCACGAATTCCAGATTTCCAACTAAATGAAAGAAGAAAAGATCACTTTTCCAAGTCATTCATTCATATCTCTATTTCCTTCCACATAACTGTCCTAACAGTGAAACCCAAACGAAAGTCAATTCAAGATAACAGTTCAGAGTGAAACTTACAAAATCCATTCGGAATTCACTTTCCGGCAGCAAGGATAATTTCATTTATAATCAGCTTTAAATGAAAACAGGGAAGAATTCGGCATCCATATCCATACTTCATTGCAATCAGACTCATTTAAAGATCCGAAACAGGTTAGTACAACATTAGGTACATCCAAGATCAAACAATATAAGGATGCATACCATATAATTACCATAATAAAAGAAACCATATTTCTTTCACTGCATACTAAACAGACAAATAGTACTTCAATCATGCGGTTAATAAATCGCAGGATTACTTAATCCTATGAACGTATCCCGTTCAAAACAACATATTATTCATTGCTGTTACCTACAGCAATTTAAATATTCACATTGACTATGAATTTCACCTCGTCAGAACAGCAACAGAAGACGAATTCATTCCCTTTATAATTTCACTATGAAACAACCATTTTGTTCAAAACGAAATCAAACACCCAACCCGTATTCATCTTAAACAAGATAGCTCATTATAAGGATAACAGAACAGTCGTTCTTATCGAAAAACAAACTCTCATAGCCTGTACTGTTTCAATCCAATACCACAAACAACTCATATTCAAGTGTCAATACCTTCTATAAAAGCAAACCCGAACCGGGTGTTAATTGTATGAGCTCGGTACAGCCAGAGCAGGCTTAGAAGATAAGTTAGATCCCAATTTTTCCATTACAGTATAAAGAAATATAATCATTCTTTGCATAGAATACAATCAAGTTGTAATTGTGTCAACAGTCCGTATAGGAAGACCAAACAGTATTTATATAACACAGTGAAACCACCTTATTCTTTCAACAAGGAGAAACGAAATCCATAGATAACTTAAGAAGGAAAAACAGTTATCTTTTTCCTACTTCACGAATACTCAATACGTATTCGTTTAGCTCCTACTCAAGAAAAGGTGTAGCAATGATAATATTGCTATTACTTCATTCAAAACGAGTTCAAATACTCATAGCAAACCCAAATGCCATTTCCTTTGAAATTTAAAATAGTAAAAGGAAGAGGATCTATTTCCTTAAAAGTATCAATAAGAACAACTTTATCCAGCTATTACTTCTTTCATTCAAATTCATCAGCAAAAGAACTGATAGTTTCAACAGAGAAACAACTCAATTAACATGTACAGACCCGTGATACATATGACAATTTTTCCCAATACTGTTAAACAACCAGCACGACAGGAAAGCATTTCATTCAAGAAATACAAGGACAGCTGAACTCAGCGACCAATAACAGTATTTTGTATCATTTCCAAAATGACAGCAAGATTCAACGGAACCCAAATTACAGCAATATATACGACTGTATTTCCATTTCCTCTTTTCTTGCAAAGACAGTTCCACATACACAGTAAAGAAACGATTACACTAAATGGAAAACATTTACTCCATAAGGAACGATTACACAGCCTGTTCCACTTTCAAACAACACGAACAGTGAAAGAAGTATATCTATTTCAACCCACGTACAGTCAACAACCGATACAGTAAATCATTCTCCAACTCGATTCAAGCAACAACATATCAAGGCCGAGCAACCAGAAGCAATTAAGCTTATCATTTTCCAAAGAAAGAAGCAAGAACCAACAAAATCCATTTCAAATCAACTCAACAACAATCATACAATCCAAACCCAAGAGCAGGGTTGTTTTAATGAAACACTTAATCAAAGCAAGGATTTTTAAAGAGAAGGGCTTAACATGCCTGAAATCTCTTTTCCAGAGCTCGAAGAAAACCTTATTTGCCGCGTTTTTCCTTCCACAATGACAACACAAACTTCCCAGCACTCCTTTCTTCTTCAGGCTTAGCAACAGCCTCGAAACTCCAAGAAAAATGTCAAATGCTAAGAGCTGGTTCGACTGAACCAGACCAAAAAACCAAATGCAGAGCAACTTCGGCCAAAACCAAATCGAACAATGAAAAAAATCAAATTCCCTCATGCTGTTTCCAAGGCGAGCTGGTCGCGAGGACCGAAACAATCAATGCATTAAAGGCTCTGCCTTTTTCCTTACTTTCCACGCCACCGCCACTTGGGTTGGCAAACTCTAATTTTCAAAATTTCCATGCAAACTAAATTTGGCTCTATTTTTAAATAGATGCCTCTAATTCCTTACTTGCCCCGCCAAAACTGGCGTTGTCCACGTAGGGACAGTTCATTAAATGCCAATGAATGCCTCCTTCCCATCCTTATCCCTTTCCCTCCAAGGGTCTGCGCACCCCTTAGATTAGGATTAGTTTAGGTTGCAAGTAGTATTCAACCTAGGTCCTAGTTTAACCTTAGGTTTTAGAACTTAGGTTTATTTTCCCTTTTTTTTTTTTGTAATTTAAAAATCCACTTAGGATAGTAGTGTAGGATGTATGTTAGGCCTTAGGGTTAGTTTAGGTTTAATTCACACTAACCACTAACACTAACAACTTCCATCCAGCCTCCTTACTAACATTCACGTTAATGCAGAGCAGGACGTTCCGTCCTTCAGATTACGTGCCAAGGCCACCCGTGTCCAGGCATTTCTTGCCTCACGAGGTCCCAAATTTGACAGTACAGGGTTCAAGAATCGAACCCCTGTCGTTGGCATTTTCGTGCTAGCTGTTCACACCTGCAAACAGGCGCTGCACGCTCATAACAATCTCAGTCCGGTTCAAGTGTGAATCGACACAGAAATCACAAGAGGACCTCAGCATACTTGAATCAATGGAATTGATTCAGGGTATGCTGTCAATCAGCAACAAGAGCTAGCAAGTATACGACAATTTGTCGTCACATCAGCAAACACACAAGTACAATATTTGTTGTCCCATGTAATAAATCACAGTATGCAAGAATCCAAATTAGCAACACATTCTCTTAAGATCAAAACATATCTTAACATGTTTGCTTTCATTTCAGCAGCTATAACAGTATGTAAAACATTCACCAAGTTAACATACAAAATCAGAGTGTTACATTCTTCCCTCCTTAAAGAATCATCGTCCCGATGATCAGATTAACAAATCAAGGAGTTCCTAGGACAAAGTTTAGTTATTGTCCTTTCGTTCATAAGTTCATACCAAAAACAGATTCTCTCTTAAAAACAACGTTTTAAGACAACTGTACAATAGACTAATAATTGTCTAAATTTGGTAAAATTATCAGTTCTCTGAATTTCAAATTCAGTTAAACAGGTGTGGAAAAGTAGATCTCATTTCTTCGAGATTCTCCCAAGTTGCACTTTCTTCGCTGAACTGGTCCCACTGGACCTTACATTGGTTCACTTCGCGATTTCTCAAGTACAACTGGCGAGTTCCCAGCACTTGAATGGGCTTAACCACGATTATTCCTGGGTCTTGGACCTGCAAGGAATTCCAATTTAGCACATGTGATAAATCTGTCACGTATTTCTTAAGCAAAGAAATATGAAAAACATCATGCATTTGAGACAAAGTAGGAGGTAATGCTAGACGATAAGCTACAGGGTTGATTATTTCAATAATTTCAAAAGGTCCCACGTAACGTGGCGACAACTTGGCAGCCTTGCCAAAAGTTATGGAGCTCTTTTTCAGCTTCACCCGAAGAAAGACCTTCTCTCCAAGTTTATAATGCCTGTCAACCCACTTCAAGTCTGTATAGCTCTTTTGCCTATTGGCAGCCTCCTTTAGATGTTCCCGAATCATTTTGATTTGCTGTTCCATTTCCATAAGGATTTCTGGCCCAATTACCTCTCTGTCCTCAACGTTGTCCCAGCTGACAGGGGTTCTGCATTTTCTTCCATACAATGCTTCAAAGGGCGCCATTTTTAAAGAGGCATGATAGGTGTTATTGTAAGCAAATTCTACCAGCGGAAGGTATTCCTCCCATTTATACTGCTGGTCCATGCAATACATCCTTAGCATGTCCTCTAAAACTTGATTAACTCTCTCAGTCTGTCCATCCGTTTCTGGATGATATGCAGAACTGAAGTTTAATTTAGTTCCCAAGGCTGCATTAAGCGTTTGCCAAAACCTTGATGTCATCCTCGGATCTCTGTCCGATATGATTAATTCCGGTATTCCATGCAATCTGAAGATTTCATGTACAAATCTTCTTGCTAGCACTGGTGCATCGTCCTTCAAATTACCAGCAATGAAGTGTGCCACTTTGGTCAATTTGTCGACTACAACCAGGATAATGTCATGTTTATTTCTTGACATAGGCAATCCTTGAACGAAATCCATCGTTATCACTTGCCATTTATACTGTGGAATGCTGTGGGGATACAATAATCCAGCAGGGTGCATATGTTCCGCTTTAACACGCTGACATTCCAAGCAGTGTGTTACAAACTCTACCACATCCTTTTTCATTCCCTTCCAAAAATATTGCTGCTTAAGATCAACGAGCATTTTTGTAATGCCAGGGTGTCCAGAAAAAGGTGAATTATGGAATTCAGTTAACAATTTCCCTCTTAAGTCATTTGCCACAGGTATATATACCCTGTTTTCGAACCTTAGGATTCCTTCATTATCAAAACGGAATCCCTTATACCTGATGTCCTACGGGGTCTGTAGCAAGTGCTGATTTGACTTGCTGGAAATAAGGATATGATTCCAAGGCATCTTTTACCTCATCCTTAAACTGAGTTCTTAATGTTATAAGAGCAAAGATATGCTTCCTTCGACTCAAAGCATCTGCTACCCCGATTATCCTTTCCCTTAATGTAGCTTATATCGAAATCATACTGAGACAGAAATTCTAACCATCTTCGCTACCTTGCATTCAGATTTGGCTGAGTAAAAATATACTTCGGCCCTAGATGGTCTGTTTTTAATTCAAAGGGCTTGCCTAAGAAGATAATGCCTCCACATTTGAAGTGCAGTATGAACAATGGCAGCGAGCTCAAGATCGTGTGGAGCATAGTTCTGTTCATGTAACTTAAGTTTTCTACTTTCAGAAGCGATGACATGGTTATTCTGTAACAGAATACCTCCAAGGCCTTCTCCTGAGGCATCCGTTACAACCATAAAATCTCCATTTGGATCAGGTACAGTCAAAAATAGGTGCTGTAGTTAACTGTTCCTTTAACTTTTTAAAGGCAGATTCACATTTGTCTATCTAGAAACAAATTTCTTTTATTTCTTTTGCAACGAAGTGATTGGGGCAGAAATTTTTGAAAAATTCCTTAACGAACTTTCGATAATATCCAGCCCAAGCCCATGAAGCTCCTCACTTCGTGCACATTCTTCAGGCGCAGGCCACTCAGTTATAGCTGTGATCTTTGAAGGGTCAATAGCTATCCCATTTTTACTTATAACGTGTCCCAAATAGTGCACTTCTGCATCATAAAAGGAACCACTTTTGATAGTTTGCCATACTATTTCCTCTTTCTTAAGATTTCCAGCACTATCCTGAGGTGTTCTTGGTGCTCTTCAACATTTTTAGAGTATATAAGAATGTCATCTAAGAATACAAGCACAAACTTGTCTAAGTATTCTTGAAAAATGTTATTCATTAGATTCATGAAGGCGGCAGGTGCATTAGTCCAGCCCAAAAAGGCAAACACCGTGAACTCATAATGCCCATACCTTGTTCTAAAAGTTGTTTTATGAATATCTTCCTCTTTTATTCTCAGCTGATGGTACCCTGATCGCAGGTCTATTTTTGAATAGACTGATGCTCCTCGCATCTGATCAAACAGATCATCAATCCTAGGAAGTGGGGTATCGATTTTTAATGGTTGCTTTGTTCAGCATTCTGTAATCAATGCACAGCCTCAAGGTGCCATCCTTTTTTCTTTACGAAAATTTACCGCACTCCCAATGTGAGACGCTCGTCTGATTGCAGCCACTTAGTCAGAGTTCTTGTAACCATGGAAAAATGGATGTAACGCTCTTTTGTTTAAACGTCTTTGCATTTTCATAAAAAAACAAAACAACCCTACTTTTATGATGGGTGTTTTAGTTTAAAAATGATGTTTTGTTGATTGTTTTTTTGAGAGTAATTGATTTCTGGTTGAGTTTTTTTCCTTTCTCCTTGCTGAACACGACTTGGGTAAATTTTTTCTTTGCAAAATGATTAAGTTGAATAACTTCTTGGTTCTGTGGGGTTGTTTGAGTGTTGGTGATTTTTTAAAATTTGGTTTGTCTAAATTTTTTCTAAATGAATATACTTCAATGATGTTCTTGATTCTTGTGAAATGAAAAGGATGATGATTTTGACTGTTGTTGGTTGAATTTTTTTTAGTTAAATGGATTATGCATCTATTATTCTGGGCGTTAAAAGTTTTTGGTTTTCTTATTGAAATCATTAATGAATTATTAGGTTTTTTTCTGTTGTTTGTAAAAGTGAAGGTAATGGAAATGGAAAGGATTTATTGTAGGACCTTTTGTTTTGCTGGTAGTTGAACTGTCATTATGAAAATGAACACGACTTGGGATATTGTTTCGTTTTAAAAAAATGAAAATGATGATGTTTTTTAAAGAAATAGTTAGTTGAAAACGAGTATTTCTTTTTACTATTATGAATCCTGAAAATAATGATAATAGGATTTCATTTGATAATTGCATGGATCGAACTTGTATTGAGTCTGAAATCAATGTAATGGAAACGTTTGGGAAAAACAAATTTTGTGTCATAAATGGTTAAGGAAAGCCGTAAAAATGCTTGAAAGACTCATGATGTTTTAACTTTTCATGTTTTTCATATTACAGTTGTGTGGGGTATGAAGGTTCCTTGGGAAGTAAGGTCATAGTAGCATCTTACTTACGTTGTTGTAAATTGATATGGTGTTTCTGCCTGCTTGTTCTTGGTATTCATATATATGACTGTTTGGAAAGAAGTTCTGATCTGAATGGGAACAGAAAATCAGTCTATAGAATAGACTGTAGAGAGCATATAATTCATATACTCTTGTGTCTTGTTGAACTCAAGGATATATATATCTATATATATATTTAGAATTTATATATGAAAGGATTGTGGGCCTTTTTCATTTTTTCATTTGAAAAGAATATATGAAAGAGATTTCTCTTTGTTGTTGGAAAGTGAATTCTCTCATTATTAAAATGAAAAGGATGAAAGTGTGATATGTTGTTGTTATTGTTGTACACTCTTGCATGTTTATATTGACGTGAATGTCTGTAGTAGAGTGAAATATTTTAAAAGGAAATGATTGTTTAGAGGTTCTTTTGGTACTAATGTTTATAGACCAGTTGCAATGAACTCTGGTCAACTTTTTGGAAAGGTAATAGTAGTTTTCAATTACTGAATATACTACTCTGAATGAATTATACTATTGGAGTATGTCTGCTCTAAATAAGAGGTATTTGGATAGACAGTAAGAAGAGGTGATATGATCTTGCTTGCTCCCTTATATTCGATTATTGATTTTCATTTTATTTCTCTTTGGACTGTTATCATTGATTGATATCACGTTTGGATTAAAAACTTCTAGTACACTATGAGGAAAAGAAAGAGAGTGTGAATGGATAATTTGAATTAATGATCATTTTTCTCTCATACAGTTGGAAATCTATAATTGTTATGGAACGAATTTCGTACTGCTTGGGTTAAGCATTTGTATTTAATTGTTGTTTGCTTTTCTCTTCAGCGTTTGATTGCTTGAAATCAGATGAGTTGTATGAAAGGAAGGGACAATAATTTCGGTTTAGAGATTTTAGTTAAGATCTATCTTTTGAATTCACAACTATTGTAAGAGAATGGAATTGATAGCATTTATGTTAGAACAACAGTTGCATAATTGTGTTTTTAGTTCTTACAGATGTTTGTAATCTGGAACTGTTTGAAGGAAATTACTTCTTGTAATAATTATTGGGAAAGAGGGCAGTAATCCTTTGTCTGATTGGGAGGGTTATTGGATGATTGAGTTGATATGTTGTTCATCCTTTTTGGTATTTAATTCTTGAATGATGTTCATATTAACGTTTCATAAAAGCAGGGGTTCTTTTATTGAGACAGTTAATTAAAAGCACCCTCATTTTAAAGACAAGTGCTTAATATGCTCAGTTCAATGAACTGACCCGTGCAAGTAATTTTGCAGATGAAACTTGAGTATAAATGAAGACATGGTTGTTTTCCGATACTTCTTTGATTAACTGAAGATGGATTGTATTGATAGCTATTACTCCTCCACGAGGAAATGAGAAAGGAAGAAGTTACATTCTTCTATCTTTATGAGTTGTAATGTTGTTTGATATAAACAAAGTCCAGTCGTTTGGACTGGAAAATGTATAGATTGTAAATCTGATGGATGAATACAAGTAAAAGTGTGATATTTTCAATAACTGTATCAGTTTGATATTGTTGAATAAGTTTGAGAATATAACATTATTCCTTGACTTGGAATTATTCAAATGTTAATGGATGAATTTAAAAGGAAATAACATCTATTCTTTACCTGAATGCAACTTTTACGTTGAAATGTGCAATTAGTTCATACTTGGGTTAAGATGAATTTTGAATTGACATTAAAAAGATTTAGATAAACATGAAATCCTAATTGGAAGGTATTCGGGATTAGTTTGAAAGCTAAGGGATATCAAATAACTTAGGGGCAGCCGAACCTTGTATTCGGACTCCGTTAATAGCCTCGAATGTTTAAATTCAGAAAATAAAGATATGGGAAATCATATCTATTGTTAACAGACCTTAACTAAGTAAGGTTAAGGAGGATAAATGAATAAATTCATTTAGAATTAGACCTCGTTTAAATGACGTCTAATAAGATGGAATTCTGAATTTGTTTACAGTTGTGGAAAACTTGGTTAAGTTTAATAGGTTAAACTTATTAAGTTTATCGATAATGGACTGATTAGTCCAAAGATTAAGAAAGGAACCAAGAAGTGAATATGAAACCCTTCGGTATGAAGGAGGAGATGCGTATTAAGCTAGAAGATGGATTAAGTCTCTCTTAGCTACATACAACTGTAACAAGAACAAGGATAAAGGATCAGCATGGCTGCTGAAAGTTGATCTTAAATACTAAGATTATAACCAAATCACAATTGAGCTGGATGTGTACCCTCGATGAGAGGATTCCGTAGGACATTGACATACGCCAGCTACAATATGGTGTCTTCATGAAGGCGGGGCCTTCATGACGACACAATGTTATAGCTGACATATTACAATGCCCTCCCGAATTAAATCATCAAGTTTACATAAGCTGGATACTAAGTTCTTGGCTGGGGATAGAAATGTGATCACGTATACGGAGTGACTCCGGAGGACTAAAGGTAACTAGACACATGGAGTCGTCTAGGAATGACACCGTATGTCTGCGTATCTTTAGTTACCATGAGTAACTTCCTATACTCGTTCATATTGCTAGTTGGGGTTAGAGTTTGACCTTAAATGGAAGGACTGGTAGAGACCAGGAAGGACCATTCTAGATAACAGACGAAGTGAGGTGAAGGACGTATTCCATTGGTGTGTATCACATCTAGGAATATGATCATGCAAAGCATGTGAAAATCTTTGGCCAAAGTATCGCAAGTGCTGGTTGCGTTGTCCTAATCACCTAGTTTAAGATGCAGGATGTCAGATGAATATCAGTAACAGATATTCAGATAGGCTTCTTAAATGGATCACTTCGATAACGGAAATGGTAAAAGAACCTGTATATTCATTATACTATGCATGAATTAACATGAAGGATCGGTAAGTCACCGAGTCATGAAATGAGAGATCGCTGAAACTCCGAGCCATAAAGTGGGAGTCGGTAGTTCTTCGAGTCATTTACAGCATATGGTATCTGTTATATGATTGAATGGCACTGAATGTGTGTTCCATATTGCAAATATGTGAACAGAGAACATTAGTTTTAAAAGGAAACTGTGTGATCAAAACTGCATTAATTGGACAAAGAACAATTATTAAAACTTGAACGTGTGTTTGAATTATATAATTCATAACAGGGAACGTTGTATAAAAAAAAAATTCCCTTGTTCTAGTATCTTTAAACTTTGTGAAGGTTTCTGAGTAATCCCAACTAATTAAACATTAATAAGGTTTCACATGTCAGTCTTTTGATACCGTTTCTGAAAATGGTCATAGAACAACCCATAGAAGAAATGCATGTGTCTTAGGTTCCATGCTACTACATGTCCCCTACTGCTTACAAAAGCTAGATGAAATCCTGTCATGCCAACTACTAGACACGCATCCTTTTATCATTGGCAATATTTACACCTAAATCAGGTTGGTGGGTTTATGGGGCTTCAGTCTGCCAAAATTTTAAAAGTAAACGCTGATTAAATGCTGATGTCTCCAAGATCAACACTCAAGGAGGAAGGGTGTTGATAATAGTAATTCATGCTATGGAATCATCCGAAAATAAAGGTCCAAAACATAGAGACGACAAGTCACCTTTATGGCATTAGCAGATCTTGCCAAAAGCAATGGCATGAGGACCTAATTCTTAACTCAGTGAATAGGAGTTATGACGGATGCCCAGGATGAGCAACGGTAGGGTTCCGAGACTCGGAACATGGTGGCGTCAACCCCAAGATGAGATGTTTCTGAGATTGGGAAATTTTTGCCAGGTGTGGAACTCAGCAGCAGGACCATATAGGAACCCCAAGTAAGGGATCTTATTTAGCAATATGTAGCGGACCATGCCCTGATATTCATCCCTTAACTAAATTTGCAACTCAAATGGCGGTGACAAAAGGGTGTGGAGTAGAAGCAATCCATGTTCCATTCATTAGTTCCATATGTCCGTAAATTCACTTCTTGAAAAAAAGTGATAGCAGGAGATACTGCATTTCATTATATCCACTTGTTGAGCATAAGGTCTGTGTTCCTGAGGAATTATCATTTTCCATTGCCATGTATCGAAATTTGATCTGTTAAATGTGGGAAGTATGGAGGTGCGCAGATCTCATATCTTCTAAAATAGGGAGCGTATCTGGGTTATAGCTTCATCTGAGATGTACCGAGGCAAGAAATTTCACATTGTTCACCTGGATTGTCTGTACAACTCTGGACCAGTTCCCATGAATCACGGTGGCGAAGATTTTGGTTGACAAAGCACCTTGATACATGAATCTGATGCTGTGTGTCAAGAATACCTAGCAAGGAATTCTAGATTCACAATGTGAGGGCAGATGTACTATCCAAATATTTAAGAGCACGTGCATTTGGACTAAAATGTAGAAGGTAGGAGTGCTGTTGCAAATAGTAATATGGGAGCAACCTAAACGTCGTAAATGTGGCCTTTGGTTCATGGAGCCTGTTGCCAAAAATGGAGAACTTACTATATCTACGTTACTAACTGACCCTCCAAATAGTTGTAGTCCATCAGAAGTCGCATTGCGTCTTACTTTTGGGTGACTAATGACCTGGTGCCTCAGTTTTGCAATGCCTGAATGAACAATTTTTTGGTACATCAGGATATTATAGATGTTTTGAGACCTTGCAACTATGCTGTGCCCCAAATCGTCTTCACGGCATGTCTAAGAGGAGTTAAGAAATTTGCAATAACAAATGTGGACCACAATTGACAATCTAATGTAAAAATTTGGCACAATTTATCCTGGAAGTGCTAGTTTAACTTTGCCAGATTGACCAAGCATCCTTTAATGCTGCTTGTAGAGGTGCATTTATAAGGCTCCCAGTAAGGTATTGGGCATGCGAATTTGTCTGAAGGACCAGGAAGAGTTCATGTAAACGAAAGCCATGTTCATGAACGTGCTAATGGTATGATCGTGCGATTATTCATTGATTGGTAGAAGAACTTTTGAGTCTAGAGTCTCTTGTTCTATCTTGTGCCGTGGACTGGGTGTTCAAAATTGGCTGCCATCTAGGGTTGCAAGTGAGTCTTATCGTGCCCTGCATAGGTTAGTGTTTTTGAATTTGCAAGTGATTTTTTATCCCCCAAGTTATGTGAATGCAAGACAGCAAACACTGTAGTTTAGTCTTGAGGATTTTTGCATATGCTGTGGTCAAAGGACCAAGGGGTATCATAAGTGTAGGATCTTTCAGGTCATAGTTGCCAGTTCTTAAGTGAATGTTCGCAAGACGGCATTGTTAATGGGCTTCTGAAGGGGTGTGAATGAGTATCAGCATGTAATCGGGAATCAAGGGAGCATGTCCCGAGCAAGTTAATGGGTACCAACAGGTCTAAATCCACAAGTGATGGAATGTATAAAGTCTTTCACAATTTTTGATAGCGTCATGGTTATGGGGGATCCATTAGGGTTTTCTTGAAGTTTAGCAAAATGATTTCGTTCTCCTTGAAGTAAGTCAATTGCAACATTCACCGTGTTCTAGAAAGCCTGAGTGCAATACTATGAAAATGTGTTGATTAAGCTCGAAAGTGAGCGGGGCAGGTAGGGAAAATAGAGGCATCTATTTGGAGATAGAGACAAATTCAGTTTTGCATGGGAAATTTGAAATTTAGAGTTCGCCAACTCAAGTGGCAGTGGCGTGGAAAGCTAAGGAAAAGGCAGAGCCTTAATTACATTGATTGTTCTCGGTCCTCGCGACCAGCTCGCCTTGGAAAGTGTATGAGGGAATTTGATTTTTTTCATTGTTTCGATTCGAGCTTTTGCAAAGTTGCTCTGCATTTGGTTTTTCTGGTCTGGTTCAGTCGACCCAGCTCTTGGAATTTGACACTGTTCTTAGAGATTTTAAGGCTGTTACTGAGCCTAAGGAAGAAAGGAGTGTTGGGAAGTTTGTGCTGTCGCTGTGGAAGGAATAACGCGGCAAATGAAGCCTCCTTTGAGTTCTGGAAAAGAGATCACAGGCATGTTAAGCCCTTCTCTTTAAAAACTCTTGCTTTGTTTAAGTGTCTCATTAAAACAACCCTGCTCTTGGGTTTGGATTGTGTGATTGCTGTCGAGTCGATTGATTTGGATTTCATTGATTCTTGTTTTCTTTTTTTTGGAAAATGATAAGAAGCTTCGCTTCTGGTTGCTAGGATTTGATTCGTCTTTGCACGAATCGAGTTGGAACATGAATTACTGTATAATATGGTTGACAGTATGATGGATTGAAATAGATAGTTTCTTCTCTATTCATGTTATGTGAAATCAAGAACAGGCTGTGTGATCATTTCCTTGTTGTGTAATTGTTTCCTTGCTGTTATGTTTGGAACTGTCCTTGCATGTAAAAAAGGAAGTGGAAATACAGTCGTGTTATGTTGCTATGATTTGGGTTCGTTGACCCTTGCTGCCATTTTTGGAAATGATGGGGTAAAATCGTTTTCTTGTTATTATGATTGATCTGACCTTGCATTTTAATTGAGATGGAAACACCTCCATGTTGTGCTGGCTATTGACATAATAGGAAATTGTGAACTGGTTATTCTTGTAAAATAGAATGTGGAACTGTACAGGTAGTATGGGTATTTTATTGTTGTACTATTGTTTTGCTGTCATCTAAACTTGTGTTATAATTGTATCGGCTGTGCGAGTTGCATGAAAGGCTATTTCTATACTGCAGTTTTTCATTGAAGGAAATAAGATCTTCTTATTTATGTATTATTGTTGTTCATCTGATTAAAAGAAATATCATTTCTTTTCGAGCTTCATGGAATGGGTATTTCACTGTTTAAGTTTTATGGAAATCTTGAACCTTGGCAGACTGTGTGGGTTGTTTTCACTGCTATGAGAATGTTCTTTGCTATATGGTCTTTCATGATATAATTGTATCGGTTGTGCGAGTTGCATGGGGTCGTTTCTATAATGAAATTTCTTTTACAAGAGGAAATGGATCTTCTCTCTTCTGCTGTGTTTGATTAGGATGAATACAACATTGGATTTTGTCTGAATATAGGAAGTTGCCTTGGAAAAAGAAATGATAACACGTTTTTGGCTGTTTCTTTCCTTTTCTTGCTGAGAGAAATAAAACTTTTCTTTTCCATCTGTTGTTTCGGGATTAGAAGGAAATAGCATTTTGCATTTTAAAGGAATTGGCATCAGAGTTTTATCTGATTATTGCAAACTCGATTAGACGGATATGCTAGTAATATAAGTATTGTTGTGTTTCTTCTTTTATGTGAATTGACGAATATGAATGAGTATTCGTGGGAGCTAGAAAAGAGAATAGCTTTCCCTTCTGAATGTATAATGAATAAACGGTGATCTTGCTAAGAAAGTATGATGATTAGTTGTGTTTATTGATGCTGATCGGTCTTTTGAGATTGGACTGTTTTGGTGATTACGACTTAGTCTTGAATTTCTGAGCAAAGGAATACATGTATAGAAATTTTGTCTCACTGTGAGGAGGGGTTGTCTTGACTTGAAATACTAGATCCATGTATTGACACCCTATACATACTTATTCTGATGAAGGTAATGACATCTGATTTTGCATTTTGGAGTTCCTAATGTTGTACTATTGTTATGAACTTGAAATATGGAAATGGATGATGAATTCTTCCCTATTTTCATTAAGGCTGATTATGAATGAGACTACTCTACTGCTGAAAAGTGAATTCTGAAAGGATTTTGTAAGTTTCACTCTGAACTGTTATCTTGGTTTATGTTTCGTTTGGATTCCATTTTTAGAACAGTCATATGGAAAGAAATAGAGATATGGATGAATGACTTGGAAAAATAACCTTTTCTTCCTTCATTCAATAGGAAAGCTGTAATTCGTGAATAATGAATTTTGTAGTGCTTAGATAGGAACCACTATCTGCATTGTTGTTCGCTTTCTTGTCTGTGCTTGATTGCTTGGATTCTAATATGGTGCATGAACTGAAAGGAAAGTAAAGAGGTTTACATTTCAGTTGGTTTCATCCTTTGCATTTATTATTAATGAAAGACGTGGAAAAGATAACAGTGTGTTATATCAGCAGTAAGCTATTTATATTTTTAACTGTGCAAATATTGTGAATTAAGATTTGTAACAGTTAAGTGGAAATGGGACAACAGTTCTTTGGCTGATTATGATGATATTTTGATAGTTCAGTTGTTTTGCTGATCTTTCTTTTGTGTCTATTTCGTGATTGATGTTTAACTGTCGTTTCATAAAAGCAGGGTTCTTTTATTGAGACAGTTAGTTGAAGCACCTTATTTTAAGGATAAGTGCTTAATATGCTCAGTTCATTGAACTGACCCGTGCAATTCATTTTGCAGATGGAATTTGATTAGAATGAAGACTTGGCTGTTTTCTGATGCTTCTTGATTTGTTGATGATGTATTGTAATTGTCACTTTTATTCCTCTTCGAGGAATTGTGAAAAGAAGAAAAAAACATTCTTCTATCTATGAGTTGTATGGATGATTTATGTAAACCATGCCCAATCAGCTGGATTGGCAAATGTACGGATTATGACATGAAATATTGAATACAATTACATGTGTGATATTTTAATGTTTATATCAGTTTGAATTGTTGTCTAAATTGGAAATATAATGTTATTTCTTGATTTGGATTTGTTTAATTGTCCTTGGATGGATGTTAAATGGAAACTGATATCTGTTCTTACCTAAATGCAACTTTTAAGTTGAAAAATGCAATTAATTCATACTTGGGTAAAGATGAATTTTTAATTGACATTAAAAGGATTAGGAAGAATATGATTCCATAATCGAAGGTATTCAGGATTAGCTTAGGAGCTAAGGAATATCAATTAACTTTGGAGTAATCGAACTTCGCTTTCGAACTCCATTAATGATCTCGTATGCTGAATTCAGAATAAAGGATATAGGATAAGTATATCCAAAACTAATGGACCTTAACTATATAACGTTAAGGAGAACAAATGAATACATTTCTTGGGAATTAGACCTCGTTTAAATGACGTCTAATAAGTTAGAATTCTGAATTTAGTTGCAGTTGGAAAATCTTGGCTAAGTTTAATAGGTTAAACTTATCACGTCCGTCGGTACGGACTGCTTAATCCAATGATTAAGAAGTGAACCAAGTAGGGAAATGTAGCCCTTCGATACGAAGGAGAAGATGCATAGCAAGCTAATGGACGGATTTAGTCCCTCTTAGCTATATACAACTGCAACGGAAACGAGGATCAAGGGATCAACACGAATGCTGAAAGTTGATTTTAATTATTAAAATTGTGGCTAAGTCACTTGAGCGGGATGTGTATTCTCGATGGGTGGATTCTGCAGGACATTGGCATACGCCAGCTACAGCAAGGTGTCTCCATGAAGATGGGCTCTTCATGATGACACAATGTTACAGCTAACATATTGCAATGCCCTCCCCGAATTAAAACATCAAGAATACATAGGCTGAATGTGTAGCTCTTAGCGGGGGATAGGATATGATCTGGTATACGGAGTGACTCCGGAATACTAAAGATAACTAGACACACAGAGCCGTGGGGAAAAAACACCGTATGTCTGCGTATCTTTAGTTACCAGGAGTGCCTTCCTATATTCGTTCATATTACTAGTTGGAAATTGGAAGTTTAAACTGACCTTAAACGAAGAGGACTGGTAGGAACCAGGAAAGACCATTCTAGATAACAGGTGAAGTGAAGTGAAGGACGTATTCCGTTGATGTGTATAACATCCAGGAATATGATCATGCAAAGCATGTGAAAATCTTTGGCCAAAGTATCGCAATTGTTGGTTGCGTTGTCCTTATCACTTAATTTAAGATGCAGGATGTCAGATGAATATCAGTAACAGATATTCAGATAGGCTTCTTAAATGGATCACTTCGATAACCGGAAACGGTTATGAGAACAGGTATATATAATATACCATGCATAAACGAACATGAAGGATCGGTTGTTGCCGAGTCATGAACATGAAGGATCGGTTGTTGCCGAGTCATGAAATGAAGGATCGTTGAAACTCCGAGCCATGAAAATGGAAGATCGGCAGTTCCTCGAGTCATTTACAGCAGCATATAGAATCTGTTATAAGATTGAATGGCATTGAATGTGTGTTCCATATTGTAAATATGTGAACAGGGAACATTCGTTTTAAAAAGAAATTGCGTGATCCAAACTGTGTTGTTTGGGCAGAGAACAATTGTTAAAACTTGAACGTGTGTTTGAATTTTATAATTCATAACAGAGAACGTTATATATATAAAATAAAAATATATATTCCCCTTGTTCTGGTATTTTAAAATGGGGATGTTACAGTGGTGCGTGTGATTTGTGTGTGTGCCGAGTGCGCATGTGCTGTGTGCATGTGCATGTGTGTGTGTGTCCATGTGCGTGTGTGATATGTGTGCATGTCCATGTGAGTGTGCATGTGCATGTGTGCGTGTGCATGTGCATGTGCGTATGGTGTGTGCATGTGCGTGTGCGTGGGACGTGTGCATGTGCGTGTGCATGTGCGTGTGCGTTTTTGTCACGTGAGTGTACACTGTGCGTGTGCATGGCATTTGTGTCCGAGCTGTGCATTTTCACAGGTGTGCATGAGTGAGTGTGTGCGTGTGCATGTGCGTGTGCGTGTACTATATGTGTGCGTGTGACATATGTGCTATTGTGTGTGTGTGTGCTCATTGTGCATGTGCATGTGCCTATGTGTGTTTGCATGTGACTTTGTGCATGTGCGTGTGCATGAAGTGCCAATGGCTTGTGCGTGTGCGTGTGCGTGTGCAGTGCATGTGCGATGTGTGTGTGCCTGTAGCGTGTGCACGTTACGTCAAGTGCATGTTCGTGTTTGTGTGAGATGTGCGTGTGGGTGTGCATATGCATCTATATGTACGTATGTGTGCATGTGCATTTGCAGTGTGTGTGTGCATGTGCTTGTGAGCATGTGTGTGCGTGTGCGTGTGTGTTTTTGCATTTACGTGTCTCTGTTGTACCTATGCGTGTGCGTGTGTGTGCATGTGCGTGTGTGTGTGCATTTGTGTGATGTGCCTGTGCATGTGGTGCACATGTGTGTGGATACAGTGCATTTTCATTCTCTTGTGCCTGTGCTGTATGTGTGTGTGTATGTATGTGTGTGTGTGCGCATTGCGTGTGCATGTGCATGTGGAGTGTGCGTGTCTGTGCGCATGTTTGTGCGTGTGCGTGTGTGCATGTGTAGTGTGCGTGTGTGTGTGTGTGTGTAATAGTGCTGTGCATGTGAGTGTACGTGTGCGTGTGCGTGTGTGTGCGTACATGTGCGTGTGCTGCGTTGCCCCTGTGCATTTCTACGGTGTGTGTGTGCGTGTTATTATGTTCGTGTGTGTGTGCATTGTGTATGCATGTGCGTGTGCGTGTGTGTGTGCTAGTGTGTGTGCATCACCGTGTTCTATGTGTGTGTGTGTGTGTGCGTTTGGGAGACTGCTCTCACTGTACGTATGCGTTCTGTGTGCATTGTGTGTGCTGTGCGTGTGCGTGTGCTTGTGTGCGCATGTGCTCTGTGCGTGTGCGTGTGCATGTGTGTGGGTATAGTATAGTTTGCACCCTGCATGCGTGTGCATTGTGGCATGGTGTGCGTGTGTGAGCAAGTGTGTGTGTGTGTGCATGTGCGTGTGCGTGTGTGTTTTCCTATAACTTGGAGTGTGTGTGTGTGTTCATGTGCGTGTGCCATGGGGTGAGGGTGTGCATGTGCGTGTGCCTGTGTGCATGTGTGTGTGCAGTGTGCGTCGGAGTGTGCGTGTGTGCATGTTCCTATTTGTGCGCGTGTGTGTGTGCGTGTGCATGTGCATGTGTGTGGGTGTGAGTGTGCATGTGCGTGTGTGTGTGTGCGTGTACGTGTGCATGTTCATGTTCATGTGTGCGTGTGCGTGTGCATGTGCATGTGCGTGTGCGTATGCGTGTGCATTTGCCTGTTTGTGTGCGCGTGTGTGTGTGTGTGTGCATG
>CM034146.1:529308852-529361352 GCA_019776745.2 Taxus chinensis | reverse complement strand
TCGCGTGCATGTGTGTGTGCGTGTTACGTGTGCGTGTGCGTGTGCATGTGTGTTGTGTGTGCATGTGCATGTGTGTGTGCATGTGAGATGTGGGTGTGCATGTGCCCCCATGAGGGTGTGCATGTGCGTGTGAAAGTGTGGGTCCGTACCTAGGCGTGTGCCAGACTTCAACACATAGGTGTGCCTATGAGTGTGCGTGTTTCTCTATATGTGCGTGTGCATGTGCTCCCCCTGCCGTGTGCGTGTGCATGTGCGTATGCGTGTACTTATGTGTATGTGTGTGTAAGTGTGCGTGTGTGTGTGCATGTGTGCATTTGTGTGTGTGTGTACATGTGATTGTGTGTTTGTGTGTGCGTGTGCATTTTCGTATTCGTGTGTGCATGTGCATTTTCGTGTTCGTGTGTGTGTGCGTGTATGTGTGCACTTACGAGTGTGTGTGAGAGTGTGCATGTGTGTTAGTGCACGTTCATCTGCATGTGCGTGTTTGCGTGAGTGTGTGTGCATGTGCGCGTGTGCACGTGCGAGTGTGCGTGGTAATGTGTGTGCTAGTGTGCATTCGTGTACGTGTACATGTGCATGTATGTGTGACTACGTATCCGTTTGTGTGTGTGAGTGTGCCTGTGTGTGTGTGTGTGTGTGTGTGTGTGTGTGTGTGTGGTACCTATTCGTGTGTCAGTGTGCGTGAAAGTGTGTGTGTACGTGTGCATGTGCGTGTGAACTACGTACGTCCATTTGTGGGTGTGCGTTTGCAGTGTGCGTGTGTATGTGCCTGTGCGTGTACATGTGATGCATGTGCGTTTGCATGTGCGAGTGCGTGTTCGTGGGGAGTGTGTGTGTGCGTGTGCAACGTGTGCTCTGTGCGTGTGCATGTGCGTCTTGTGTGTGCACTGTGTGAGTGTGCGAGGGAGTGTGCATGTCAGTATCCGTTTACATTTGCGTGTGCATGCGTGTGCGTTTGTATGTGTGTGCCTGTGCCTATGCGTGTGCGTGTGCATGTGCATGTGCGAGTGTGCGTGGTAATGTGTGTGCTAGTTTGCATTCGTGTGTGTGTGTGCATGTGCGTGTGACTACGTATCTGTTTGCATGTGTGTGGCAGTGTGCGTGTGCGTATGTGTGTGTTCGTGTGAGTGTGTGTACTTGTGCATTTTGCATGTGTGTCGTGTGCGTGTGTCTAAGTGTGTGTCCATTTGTGTGCCTGTGCGTGTTACGTGTCGTGTCTGCACGTGCATGTTGTGTGTGACTACTTATGCATGTGCGTGTGCGTGTGTGTGTGCTTGTTCTGTGTGCATGTGCAATGTGTCGAAGGGCATGTGCATTTGTACTTTTTTCATTGTACATGTGCGTGTGCATGTGCTTTTGTGTGTGTGTGCGCATGCATGTGTGCATGTGCGTGTGCATTTGTGTGTACGTGTGCGTGTGTTGTGTACGACTGCGTTTAAGCGAGTTTCAGTGTACGTTCGTTTGCGTGTGCGTGTGCATGAGTGTCCACGTGCAAGTGTCCGTGTGTGTGTTTGTGTGTGTGTGTGCTTGTGCATGTGTGTGTGCGTGAATGTGTGCGCATGCATGTGTTTGTGCGTGTGCATGTGCGTGTGTTTGTGCGTTTCTGAGTGCATGTCAGTGCACGTTCGTGTGCGTGTGTTTGTGCATGTGTGTGTGCATGTCCGTGTGTGTGTTTGTGTGTTCGTGTGCTTGTGCATGTGTGTGTGTGTGTATGTGTGCATGTTCACGTGCGTGTGTGTGCGTGTGCATGTGCATGTGCGTGCAAGTATGCGTGTAAGTGTTCATGTGCATTTGCGTGTGCATGTGCGAGTGTGTGTGTGTATGCGTGTGCGTGTGCGTGTGTGTGTGTGTGTGCGTGTGCGTATGCTTGTGCTTATCTTGCGTGTGCGTGTGTGCATTTCTATGTATGTTGTGTGTGGGTGTGCGTGAGTGTGCCTGTTTCTGTGCCTGTGCAGATGCGTGTGCATGTGCCTGTGCCTGTGCTTGGGCAGATATGGGTGTATGTGCGTGTGAGTGTGCGTGTGCGCATGCGCGCGTGTGTGTGCCTCTTCCCGTGTGTCTGCGTGTGCGTCTGTGTCTGCTTGTGCGTGTGCGTGTACGTGTGCCTGTGCCTATGCGCGTGTGTATGTGTAAGTGTGCGTGGGTATGTGCGCATGAGTGTTCGTGTGTGTGCGTGTGTGGGTGTGTGTATGTGTGTGCATGTGCTGGTGTGCGTACGTGTGTGGGTGTGCGTGTTTGCGTGTGCTTATGTGCGTGCGTGTGTGGGTGCGTGTGTGTGTGCGTGTGCGTGTCTATGTAGGTGCTTATGCCTGTGCGGGTGCGTGTGTGTGTGCGTTTGCATGTATGTATGTGCATGTGCGTGTTCTTGTGCCTGTCTGTGTGTTTGTGCGTTTGTGTGTGCTTGTGTCTGTGCCTGTGCAGGTGCGTGTGCCTGTGCTTGTGCGGGTGCGTGTGCGTGTGCGGGTGCGTGTGCGTGTGCATGCACGTGGGTGTGCCTCTGCCCATCTGTCTACGTGTGTGTCTGTGTTTACTTGTGCCTGTGCCTATGCGTGTGCGTGTGTGTGTGTGTGCGTGGTGCGTGTGCGTGTGTGCGTGCGTGTGTGCATGTGCGTCTACGTGTGTTTGTGTGTGTCTGCGTGTGCGTGTGCGTGTGTGGGTGTGTGCGTGTGCGTGTACATGTGCGAGTGCGTGGGAGTGGGCGTGTGCGTGTGCATGTGTGTGTGCATGTGTGTTTACGTTTGCGTTTGCGTGTGCTTGTGCGTGTGCGTGCGTGTGTGCATGTGCGTGTGCGTGCGCAAGTGTGTGTCCGTGTGTGCGTGTGCATGTGTAGGTGCGTGTGCGGTGCATGTGTGCGTGTGCGTGTGAGTGTGTGTTGTAACATCCCCATTTTAAGATACTAGAACAGGGATTTTTTATTTTTTAATATACAACGTTCCCTGTTATGAATTATATAATTCAAACAGAGGTTCAAGTTTTAATAATTGCTCTCGATATCCAATTAATGCAAGTTTGGATCACAAATTTCCTTTTAAAAACTAATGTTCTCTGTTCACATATTTGCAATATGGAACACACATTCAGTGCCATTCAATCATATAACAGATACCATATGCTGCTGTAAATGACTCGAAGAACTACCGACCTCCCACTTTATGGCTCGGAGTTTCAGCGATCTCTCATTTCATGACTCGGCATCTTACCGATCCTTCATGTTAATTCATGCATAGTATAATGAATATACAGGGTTCTTTACCGTTTCCGGTTATCGAAGTAATCCATTTAAGAAGCCTATCTGAATATCTGTTACCGATATTCATCTGACATCCTGCATCTTAAACTAGGTGATTAGGACAACGCAACCAGCACTTGCGATACTTTGGCCAAAGATTTTCACATGCTTTGCATGATTATATTCCTAGATGTGATACACACCAATCGAATACGTCCTTCACCTCACTTCGTCTGTTATCTAGAATGGTCTTTCCTGGTCTCTACTAGTCCTTCCATTTAAGGTCAAACTCTAACCTCAACTAGCAATATGAACGAGTATAGGAAGTTACTCATGGTAACTAAAGATACGCAGACATACGGTGTCGTTCCTAGACAACTCCGTGTGTCTAGTTACCTTTAGTCCTCCGGAGTCACTCTGTATATGTGATCACATTTCTATCCCCAGCCAAGAACTTATTATCCAGCTTATGTAAACTTGATGATTTAATTCGGAAGGGCATTGTAATATGTCAGCTATAACATTATGTCATCATGAAGGCCCCACCTTCACGAAGACACCATATTGTAGCTGGCGTATGTCAATGTCCTACGGAATCCTCTCATCGAGGGTACACATCCAGCTCAATTGTGATTTGGTTATAATATTAGTATTTAAGATCAACTTTCAGCAGCCATGCTGATCCTTTATCCTTGTTCTTGTTTCAGGTGTATGCAGCTAAGAGAGACTTAATCCGTCTTCTAGCTTAATACGCATTTCCTCCTTCATACCGAAGGGTTGCCTATTCACTTCTTGGTTCCTTTCTTAATCTTTGGACTAAGCAGTCCATTATCGATAACTTAATAAGTTTAACCTATTAAACTTAACCAAGTTTTCCACAACTGTAAACAAATTCAAATTTCCATCTTATTAGACGTCATTTAAACAGGTCTAATTCTAAATGAATTTATTCATTTATCCTCCTTAACCGTAGTTAGGTCTGTAACAATAGATATGATTTCCCACATCTTTATTTTCCTGAATTTAAACATTCGAGGCTATTAACGGAGTCCGAATACAAGGTTCGGCTGCCCCTAAGTTATTTGATATCCCTTAGCTTTCGAACTAATCCCGAATACCTTCCAATTAGGATTTCGTGTTTATCTAAATATTTTTAATGTCAATTCAAAATTCATCTTAACCCAACTATGAACTAATTGCACATTTCAACGTAAAAGTTGCATTCAAGTAAAGAATAGATGTTATTTCCTTTTAAATTCATCCATTAACATTTGAATAATTCCAAGTCAAAGAATAATGTTATATTCTCAAACTTATTCAACAATATCAAACTGATACAGTTATTGAAAATATCACACTTTTACTTGTAGTCATCCATCAGATTTACAATCTGTACATTTGCAGTCCAAACTACTTAGGACTTTGTTTATATCAAGACAACATTACAACCTCATAAAGATAGAAGAATGTACTTCTTCCTTTCTCATTTCCTCGGGGGCGGGAAATAATAGCTATCAATACTATCCATCTTCATCAATCAAGAAGTATGCGCAAAAACAACCATGTCTCATTTATACCAAGTTTTCATCTGCAAACTTACTTCAACGGGTCAGTTTTCATGCTGAGCATTTTAAGCACTTGTCTTTAAAATTAGGTAAACTTTTACAACTGCTCAATATAAGAACCCTGCTTTTATTGAAACGTTAATATGAACTCATTCCAGAATTAAATACCAAAAAGGATGACAGACATAATTTCAACTCAAATCATCCAATAACCCCTCCTAATCAGACAAAGGATTACTGCCCTCTTTCCCAATAATATTACAAGATGGTAAATTCCTTCAACAGTTCCAGATTCAAACATCTGGAAGAACTAAAAAACAACAACTATGCAACTGTTGTTCTAAACATTAATGCTATCAATTCCATTCTCTTATAATAGTTGTGAATTCAAAAGATAGATCTTAACTAAATTCTAAACCGAATTATTTCCCTTCCTTCATACAACTCATCTGATTTCAGCAATCAAACGCTGATGAGAACAAGAAAAACAACAATTAAATACAAATGCTTAACCCAAGCAGTACGAAATTCGTGTCCATAACATTATAGATTTCCAACTGTATGAGAGAAAAATGATCATTAATTCAAATTATCCATTCACACTCTCTTTCTTTTCCTCATAGTTGTACTAGAAGTTTTTAATTCAAACGTGATATCAATCAATGATAACAGTCCAAAGAGAAATAAACAAAAATCAATAAATCGAATATAAGGGAGCAAGATCATATCACATCGTATTACTGTCTATCCAAACCTCTTATTTTAGAGCAGACATACTCCAATAGTATAATGTCATTCAGAGTAGTAATATTCCGTAATTGAAAACTACTATTTACCTTTCTAAAAAGTTGACCAGAGTTCATTGCAACTGGTCAATAAACATTAGTACCAAAAGAACCTCTAAACACAATCATTTCCTTTAAATATTTCACTCTACAAGACATGTCACGTCAATATATAACATGTAAGAGTGTACAGCCACAACATATCATGCTTTCATTGTAATAGTGGAGAGAATTCACTTTCCAACAGCAAATGAGAAATCTTTTCATATTTCGTTTCAATGAAAACAATGAAAGGTTTTCAATCCGTAATTATATATACATATATATATCCTTGAGTTCAACAAGACACAGATTATGAATTATATGCTCTACCCAGTCTATTCTATAGAATGACTTTTTCTGTTCCCATGCGGATCAGAACTTCTTTCCAAACAGTCATATATGAATACCAAGAACAAGCAGGCAGAACACCATATCCATTTAGAACAACAAGGTAAGATGCTACTATGACCTTACTGTCCCAAGGAGGTTTCATCATACCCACACACTCTGTAATATGACAAGAGGAATAGTTTAAACATGAGTCTTTCAGCATTTTTACGTTTATTAAACTTGTTTACTACGGCTTTCCTACCCATTATCATACACAAACTCCCCCCACAAAAAAAAAAAACAAACAATTCGCACATTGCCTGTTACTATAGCAGTTTCGACCCATAATACCAATAAATCCTAATTATTATCTTCTTTTTGGATTCATAACAGCAAAAGAGATAATCGTTTCATCAACTATTTTTGTAAGAACCCACCATCATTTCTTTTTCAAACCGTGCAACAAGTATGCCCAAGTTGTGTCGTTTTGTAATGACAGCTCAAATCAGAAGGTCTACCGAATCCTTTTATTCTTCCCTTTTACAAGAGACACAGAACTCATATAATAACACACAGATCCTAATAAATTCAACAGACTCCCCCCCCCCCACACCTCATATTGATCAGCAATGAATTACCCACCCAACCTTGTCAACAACTCACACATCAAGAACAGAATTATTTCATTTACCCATTTTGTAAATTTTTTTACCCAAGTCTGTTCAGCAAGGGAAAAATGACTCAAACACCAGAAATTACTTCATTTAAATCAACAACATCATTTAACTAAAACATCCATCGTAAAGCAAGTTGTTTAAGTGAGCAATTTAAACAAAAGCAAACGGTTTAAGGAGAAGGCTTAACATGCCTGAAATTCTTTTGTGGTTCAAAGAAAACCACGTCCACAGGAGCTATGTCTCTGCCACGGCGTCCGCAGCAGGGGTTTCCCAAACAATCCACTAACTTCCTCAGCTCAAAAATAGCCGTGCTATTCCAACAACAACAATAACCAAAAATAACAGCAGGCTTCGACAGAACCATGGAAAAAAATGTAGAGCAACTGAAAAACCCGATTGCACACATGACAAACAAATTTTCCTCTATCCTCTTCCCAAGGCGAGCTGGTCGGCTAAGACCAAGGTCATTGAATGCATTGAATGCAGTGCTTTTTTCCTCATTCCGTATGCCAACCAGCTGACTCAGTTGGCGGTTTTCCTTTTTTCAATTTTTGTCATGTCTTCATTTTCTCCAAATTTTCCCTAGCTCATTGTTTTTGGTCTACTCCTTGTGTTCTTGCCTCTCTTGTGCCTCAGTACCTTTTTTTTTATTTTTAAGGCACCTCAAGGCTTTCGGAAATGGCAACATCATATAGAGTCTCTCTCAAGATTTCCAGAAAGGTAAATTGTGCCCCTAACTCCTTAGATTTTTCAAGGTTTTGGCTCGGCGGAGTTTTTGTGGAAAATTCCCATTTGAGCCTGCAGCTCAATATGACTCTGCCACGTGCCGTAGAGGTTCGATGGTCGGAGTGAATTTGAAAATTTTCCAAAAGAGTATAAAAAGGTCGGATTTTTCAAGGAAAACCCGCGGAAAAGAGAGGGAGAGAGAATCCAGAGTGAATTAAGAGTTGCATATGGCATCCGACACGGAGCGCGGGAATTTTGAAAACATTTCCAAAGACAAAAAAGAGAAAATTTGAAATTTTTTCTCGTCGATCCATTTTTGGGCCATTTTTGCCCTAAATCTTCTAACGATCATATCTTTTGATTCAGAGCTTGGATTTTCACGTTCTTTACATCATTGGAAAGATGTTGAAATTCTCTACATGATTTCATGGTCAATTTCTAATTTTGGTTTAGTTTGGAGAGAGAAAATTTAAAAACGGTTCTGGTACGTGGCCATGCCAGAAATGACATTTCAAACAACCAAATTTAATACAGAATGGGTCGCATTCTTCTCCAATATAGTCTAAAATGATAGAGTATGGGTTTTAAGGTCCTCCATGTTGTTTTAAATGCATTTTTCCATCAATGAGGAATGGGCTCCCCACGTTTTTACTTTTCTCTCTCCTGGGCTCGACCCATGCATTGTAAAAGCTAGATTTGGCTCATTTCTTGAGTGGTTGAACACTTTTTGGCATTGCAAACTTCTTCTTTCACCTCCAGCAAGTGCTAGTTGTAAGAATAACTTTTTTCACATTTTGTGTACAGGTTTATTCTCTTTGATGGTGGAATGCAAGAGCTTTTAACAGGGAATTGACAGTATGCAACTCTTTGAAATGCTTTCAGTCCCGCCGTTTGTAATTGTTTTCTAACTTCATTTTAAGACCTCTATTCCATCTATCAGCTTGTGTATGTTTTCCCTGTGTGCATTTCATGAATTTGTGTTCTCTTTACACATGGAAAAAAATGTTTCCATCACACCACTCCTTTTGGTGCCTCACCAATCTTTAGTTTTAGTTTCATTTTTTTTTGCATTTTTAGATCCCTGTCATCCTTTCAATCTAGGATATAATTAGGATGAACCTCTGTAGTTGTGCAAAATAGAGATCGAAATCAAGGAGTTTGAGGAACCAACCTCGATTCTTCTGGAGATTCCTCTCTCATTTTCCACATTCCCCCACTTGGAGAGAGTTTCCATGTTGTGCAATCAACTTGCTGCTCTAAACATCATTTAGAAACCTTGATTTGCATCCAGGGGTGCTGGCTGATTTGCAACAACAGTTTTGGAATGCCCAGTGGGACCTTAGAGGTCTCATTTTTATTGCAGCAAAGTTGATGTGCATCTGCTGCAATTTTCTTGCTTGAAAAGAGCTATAATTTGCATATCTGGTGACTCCAAAAGGGGAAGAATCAACTGGTTTCAGCAGTGCAGGGCCTGAAAACTCATGAGAAGAATCACTACAAGGTCAAGAGTTGGAGAAGAAAGGTGTTGTTTGAATATCTGCAGTTATCTCTAAGAGTAAGGCAAAAGTGGAAGAATGATTCAAAGGTCTCCATCTCCACCAATACAAAACTCTCTCAACTCATCTACCTGGGAGGCCTTTCATTCAGTCAACAAGGGTTTTAAGACCAATGAGAATGGCGCAAAACAACCCCTATTGTAACTTCACAGGCAACAACCCACTTGCACCTCAATGCACAACATCCAATTCCCTATTGCAAGCCTTGAAGAACATTCCATACTTCACTGGAGAAAATCATACTACTTCAGGTGATCATGTTAAGGATATTGGCTAACCTTTGTGGCAATTCATGAAATCAATGAGATGCAAGTGGCTGTCAAGTTGATGGCAGCTTCATTCAAGGGGAAAGCATTGCAATGGTTTAGAAGGCCTTGGAGCTGGTTCTATCACAAATTAGAATCAGCTATGTAATAGCACTTCATGAGCATTTGGAGAGAAGGGAGACAACTTGTCTCTTTGGAGTAGCTGACAACCATCAAGAGAGCTCCCAATGAACGGCTGACCGATTTCAACTTCAGATTTCAAAAGACTTGGGAGAGAATTCCAGTGGAAATTAGGCCAACAACCAGAAGGTGGCTTTTCTCTATTATCTCAAAGCTCTAAATTATGATATTTCTATGTTGATTCAGTCCATGGAGGCATAACTATCCCTATGGCTTATAGTCATTCCCATTAGGGCTGAAAATTGTTTGATCCAAGCTGGCAAACTAGCCCTAGACCTCCCATGCCATTGTTTCCAAGTTTAGAGAGTCCAAATACCAATCAAACACCTAACTTGGCTCCTTCTCCCACTCCTAGAAATCAGAGTTCAAATGAAGCTTCTACTTCATCTCCAAGTGCCCCAAATGAGCTTTAAGAAGTCATGAAGCAATTGCAAAACCTAGGCAATGAGCTGGTTACTCTCAAAAGGAAACAAGCCCAAGGTTTTAGACCTTCTTACCAGCCCCAAGCTCAGCCTAACAGGCAGCCATACCAACCACAAAGAACCTCCTAATCCAACTACAAATGTAAATCAAACAAGGCCTCCTACCAATAGACCATTTCAAGCCCTATAATCCTAATGCCATATCTGCCTTTAAGGCATTGGTGCCAACACAAAACAACGTTGCTCAGAGTATGATTGGTGTTTTCCATGTAATGAACCTCATAACCAATCTATGTGCTTCAATGGTGCTTTGAATCAAGCATTAATGGTGACAACTACTGGTGTGGAGGGTGAAGGCAGTCAAGGAAACAACCAACAACAAGAAACATTCCAACAGCAATCAGCCCTAAATGACACCACATTGGTAAACTGGTATGTAGAAGATTTCTGTGGCATGAATCAGCAGTTTTCAAGGTGTTGCAGTTGCCCCAACACAAGGGTCAAAAAGAAGGGAATTTGGGTGAAGAACATCCATTAACTCCACCAATCCACAACCTTCCATGGCTCCACAAAGTGTTGCAAGCAAAATTCCAATTTCAAAATGCAATAGGGCAAGCCAAGAACAGCTCCTAGACCAACTCAAATAAACCATTATTGCTACCCAACGTGCAAGAGTAATGTACAAGTAAAGGCATCAAAGAGATCCTTCATCACCATTCAGTATCTTGATCAGATGAAGAAGACAAATGTTAATATATAAATGTGGGAATCCCTATCTATCCCAGGCCAAAGAGACGTGTTACAAGCTGCCATGAAGATGGCCAACGTCGAATCAGCAAGTTCAGATGCAAGAGAAAGTGGTCAAAAATGTTGCCCAGCCTGAGGGAAATCATGGAGGACAGCAAGGTAAAATGTTGAAGCCCCCTCCTTTCTATGTTTCATTAATCATTAGAAATCAGTTAGTGCACAATACATGATAGATTCCGGGGCAAGTAGCTTAGTGATGCCTAAACAAATAGTTGATCAGCTAGGGCTCTAGTATGAAACCATATCCAAAGGGTAGTGCAGCTGGATGGACAGTAGTACAACAGTTGGGGTGATTAGAAACTTGAGTCTTACCTTGCATGCACGTCCAAATGTTGTTGTTTTACAAGATGTATCAGTCATAGACCTTCCACCACTCTTTTCCCTATGCTTGTCAAGGGACTTCACACAGCCAAGATTGGGGGATATTATTTGCTGATTGGTCACACATGCTGTTCAGAACGAGGTATGGAACCAAGGCTAAAATTAGGTTCTGAACCTAGTGCAAAATTCCACATTGAGCCTTACACTCCAAGTCAGATCAACGCCAATTGTTCAGCATTTGATCAAGAAAACCACCCAAGCAACCGATGAAGATGACACCAAGGTTGGAAGCATCCCAGATCTAACTCTTGATGAATGGGAAAACAAGGTACATGCTTATGGATCAAGGAGTAGACAAGGTGTAGGAGGTGGAGCCATGCTTTGTTTCACACCTCAAGGAGTAAAGTACTATTCAGCTTTTAGATTTCAGTTTGCATGCTCCAATAACACTGGCTGAATATGAAGCCTTGGTGCAAGGGATGCATTGGGCAATCAGAAGAAAATAAAGAACTTCAAGTCTTTGGTGACAGTGAATTAATTATAAATCAGGTCAAGGGACAACATGCTGCCAAGAATGATCTACTCAGGTGCTACAAGAATAGGGTGTGGGACCTCATGGAAAGATTTGAGGTTTGGCATCAAATCCATTCCTAGGAAAGAGAATCAAGCTGCTGACAGGGCTTGCAGCATAGGGGCAAAGCCTTTGACCATTGTGGAAAGCATTCAAAAAGACAAGTATAGCCAAACATCCACGTGATTGTGAGGCCTTCAGTGCCAGATAACAATGTCAGTTGGCAAGTGTTTGAGAATGACAACAATCATCCATTTTCCTTGCAAGAAGAAGCTGAGTTTCTCAGTAGAGATCAAGAAAAGTTGGAACATCATAATGTGACCAGGTGGTAAAGCTGAGAACTAACAAGCTGCCCAAGGGAATTATCACTTTGGAGTCCATTTTAATCCCAATGATCAGTTTAGAAAGGAGAAAGAAAACATTCAGGGAGAGGATTCAGTATCCATCTTGGTAGAAGAGAACAAACATTACAATTGGAAAGATGACACTGAACAGAAAGGTATGAATTCATCAACTGTGTCAAGAATTCCCAGATGTGTTTGCTTGGAGCTACAAAGATTTGAAAGGTTTCAATCCCAACTTAGCTCAGCATACCATTGAATTGGATCCAAATACTAAGCCTGTCAGGCATAAACAAAGACTATTCAATCCACACATGGAGCCTCTCATGAGGAAAGATTGGACAAGCTGATTGAGTCAAGAAATCATATTCCCAATCAAGCATTCTAGTTGGGGTTGCCAACTTAGTTCCAGTCAGAAGAAGAGTGGGGAGATCAGATTGTGTGTTGGTTTCAGAGACTTAAAATAGAGCATCTCTCAAGGACCATTACCTACTCCCTTGCAATGGAGTAAAGCTTACAAGTTGTGGCTGGATCTGAGAGGTTTTCACTACTTGATGGCTACTTCAGGCTACAATCAGATTATGGTGAAGGAGGAAGACCAATTCAAGACAAGCCTTCACAACCAAATGGGAAACTTTTGCATACAGGAAAATGCCATTTGGGCTGTCCAACGCTGGTGCTACCTTCCAAAGGGAAATGGACATGGCATTCAAAGGCTTGATTAACAACGTGGTGCTGATTTACCTTGATGATATCACTGGTTTTTCCAAAAATGTAGCAAGACCACCTCTCTCATTTGAGACAAGTTTCATTAGGTGCAGGAGATTTGGAGTGTCTTTAAGTCCTAGAAAGTGTATCTTTCTTGCACATGAGGAAAGCCCCTTGGCCATATTTTCTCTAAAGAAGGATTAGCAATTGATCCAGAGAGGGTTGAAGCCATAAGAGCACTACCATTGCCAAGCCACAAGAAAGCCCTTCAGAGTTTCTGGAGAGGATAAAATTTTTTCGGAGGTTTGTCCCAGATTTTGCAATAGCCCTTGTCAAGCCCATCACCAAAATGTGAAAGAGAGCATGGCTTTCAAGTGGAGAGCAGAAGGCAAGGAGAGTTTTGAAGCAATCAAGAAGCTATCTCTCAAGCACAAACTCTCAATCAACCCAGACTTCCTCAAGGATTTCATCCTCTATGCATTTGGAGGTAATGACACTATTCTGCCATTTTGGTACAGTAGAACAAGGACAACGATGAGTAGCCAATTGCTTTCTTCACCAAAGCCTAGATGACTATGAGGTGAGGTATTCTTTTATTGAGAAGCATGTGCTAGCAGTAATCAGAAGCTGAAGAAATTCAAGTATTTAGTCTCGAACAACAAGGTTCCAGTTGCTGGTCTCACATGCTGGGGTTAGGACTTCCTCCTCAACAAAGAATTTGAACGAGAAAAGGGCATGTTGGATCACCCATGTCATGGAGTATGACATTGAGATCAAAATCACCAAGCTGGTAAGAGGAAAAGGATTATGTGAGCAGCTAGTTTTGGGGAAGCAAAAAGAAGCATGCAATGAAGGAGAGGCTGTTTTGACAGTTCAAGATAGCCATGAGCCATGTGGCACTCAAGAAGAAAAAAAATTCTGCCCCCACTCCTTACTGGACCAAGGTATTATACACTTCTTAGCATAGGCCTATGCCCCCCGGAGATGAATAAGAACCAAAGAAGACACTTCAGATTGCAGGTTGTCCCATATGCCATTGTTGATGGAGTTTTGGTTCAAGAAATATGTGAATGGAGTGTTTGCTGAGATGCATTAGCACAAATCAATTCATAGGGTGTTGGAAGAGTTCCATGGTGGACCAACTGGTGGTCATTTTGCACCAAGAGTGATAGGCTCTAAAAATCATGAAGGCTGGTTATTATTGGCCTAAAATTTTCAGTGATTGCTATGCATGGATTAAGAGGTGTAAGAATTGTGCATTCTTCACAGGAAAAGAGAGACTTGCTGCCCTTCCATTGCAATCCAATCTCAGTTGACCAGCCATTCATGCAATGGGGTTTGGACTTCATCGGAGTCATTAATCCCAATTCAAGTCAAGGGCACAAATGGATTTTGACAGCCAACGGACTACGTCACCAAATGGACTGAAGCAGTAGCACTCAAAGAAGCAAATAAGTCCAGCATCTTAGACTTTATGAGGGGATAGCAACCAGATTGGTATACCTGCTACAATAATCTCAGATAATGCATTGACATTCATTAGATCCAAGGTTGACTGAGTGGGCTATCAAGAACGGGATCTACCTAAGCACTTCATCAAACTATTACCCTCAAGGTAATGGCCAGGCCGAGTCTACAAACAAGAACTTGTTTAGGATCATTAGGATGACTCTTGATGAGAATCAGAGGTCTTGGCATACCAAACTGAAATCAGCCTTATGGGTTGATAGGATAACTCCCAAGAGATCCACATGTAACTCTCCATTCAAGCTTGTTTATGGAAGAGAGGCAATCTTGACCATGTCACTATTGAGTTGCCAACATTGGAACTTATGAAGCAATTAGAGTTGCTAAGTTTTGAGCCCATGGGAGGTGAGATATACAGAGTTGATGGAGCTGCAGAGGTCAAAAATCAGGCATCCCAAGCATGGAAAAGGATCAAGCTTTGATCAAAAAGACCTTTGATAGGAAGTCCAAGGATAGATATTTTCAGGTTGGAGATATAGTGTTGAAATGGGATGTGGATAGAGAAAAACCGGGAAGGCATTCAAAATTTGATGCCATTGGAGTGGCCCATACATGGTCACGAAGTGCAAGAACAACAATGCTTTCTAATTGGCCTCATTGGATGGTGAAGAACTGTAGATTCCAGTCAATGGAATCTATCTCAAGCATTGCTTCTAGAGGGAAATTTACCACCTTGTAAATATTAGATTAGATTTCATTCCTCCAAGTGCTTTTGCACATTGTTTTGTTGTAGGTTAGTTTTTTCTTTCCCTAAGTGCTTTGGCACAACTACTGTCCCTGGAGATGTTTTGCAGTCCTTGCTTCCATCATGTGATATTCCATCTTCCTCCTTGCACATTCTAAGTCAGTTGGGGGTTCTAAACAGAATATTTGATGGGCTCCATGCCCAATGGACTGCTCCAGGCTACTTGTACTTTCATCTAGCAGGCAGATGACCCCTCTGAGTCGCCAAAATTGTTATCCAAAATGTGCCCCAGCTCATTTTTTGTGGCTAACTCCTTGTGTTCTTGCCTCTCTTGTGCCTCAATCCACATTTTTTGATTTTAAGTCACTCAAGGCTTTCTGGAAATGGCACCATCAGATAAAGATCTCTCTCAACTTTCCAGAAAGGTAAAGTTTGCCTCCTAACTCCTTATATTTTTCAAGTTATGGCTCGGCAGAGTTTTTGTGGAAAATTTCCCATTTGAGGCCCGCAGCCAATAGGAAGCTACCCACGTGGCAGAGGAGTTCGGGGGTCGGAGGCAAATTTGAAAATTTTCCAAAAGAGTATAAAAGGTCGATTTCAAAGGAAAATCCGTGGAAAAGAGAAGGAGAGAGAATTCCAAAGTGAATCAGAGCTTGTCACGTGGCATCCGACCAGCAGAGCGCGGGGAATTTTTGAAATTTTTTCCAAAGACAAAAAAGAGGTAAAATTTGAAATTTTTTCCCGCCAATCTATTTTGGGGGGGCCATTTTTTTTCCCTAAATCTTCAAACGATCATATCTTTTGATCCAGATCTTGGATTTTCACGTTCTTTACATCATGGGAAAGATGTTGAAATTATCTACATGATGCCATGGTCAATTCTAATTTTGGTTCAGTTTGGAGAGAGAAAATTCAAAAACGGTTCTGGTACGTGTCCATGGCCAGAAATGACATTTCAACAACCAAATTTAACTACATATGGGTTGCATTCTTCTCCAATATGGTCAAAATGATAGGGTATGGATTTGTAAGGTCCTCCATGATATTTTAATGCATTTTTCCATCAATGAGGAATGGGCTCCCATGTTTTTTACATTTTCTCTCTCCTGGGCTCGACCCATGCATTGTAAAAGCCAGATTTGGCTCATTTCTTGAGCGTTGAACACTTTTTGGCATTGCAAACTTCTTCTTTCACCTCCAGACAAGTGATAGTTGTAAGAATCAAACCTTTTCACAGTTTGTAACAGGTTTATAACCTCTTTGATGGTGGAATGCAAGAGATTTTTACATGGAATTGACAGTGCAAACTCTATGAATGCTTTCAAATCCTTTGTTTGTATTGTTTTACTTCATTTTAAGACCTCTAATTGCATCTATCACTTGTGTATGTTTCCCCTTGTTACATTTCATGAACTTATGTCTATTTACATGGAAAAAAAATGTTTTACCACTCCTTTTGGTGCATCACCATCTTTAGTTTAGTTTCATTTTTGCATTTTATCCTGTCTCCTTGCAATCTAGTGTAGAATTAGGATTAGAAACTCTGTAGTTGGGTAAAATATAGATCGAAATCAGAGGAGTTTGAGGAACCAAACCTCTATTTTGGAGATTCCTCTCTCATTTTCACAAGTCCCACACTTGGAGAGAGGTGTTCCATGTTGTGCAATCACACTGGATGCTCTAAAACATCATTTAGAACCTTGATTTGCATCCAGGGGTGCTGCTGATTTGCAACAACAATTCCTTTTAGCCACTTAGCTAGTTGGATGCCTCCAACTTTTTCTTGTTCCCCCTTCCCTGCCCGCCAAACTTGGCGCTGAAACTTGTAAGGACATTATTTATGTCCTAATAAATTTCTTACCTCCCCCCCTATCCTTTCCATCCACATGGGTCTAATGCGTCCCCTTCCTTAGGTTAGGATTAGTCTAGTATTTTAATAGTCCTATCTAGGTCATTCACCTAGTTCATAGGTTAATTGAATTTATATCCTATTTTCTCCTTATGAAATCGAAAATCCATATAGGATCGTGTTAGGGTAGAAGAATAAAACTTATGGGTAGGTTAGGGTTTAATCCCCTAATATTTAATTAACAGTATTTCCATATCAAGTCCTCATTAGCAATCGACACAAGCAATAGTAACTTCTGTCCCAAGTAATCAAGTTAACCCCTGGCAGAACAAGGGTCCAAATTCAAGTAACACATTCCGCTAAGATCAAAAGATGTGTACTTACATATTTATCTTCCTTCTACAGTTAAAACTCATGAAATTTTAACATGATACTTACAAAAATCAGGTGTTACAGTGTGCACGGGTGCATGTTCGTGTCTATTTCGCATGTGCATGTGCGTATGTTTTTGTGGTGTGTTGGAGTGAGTGTGCGAGTGCGAGTGCATTGCGTGTGTGGGTGAGTGTGCGTTTGTTTGTCTGCGTGGGCCTGGCTTGTGTCGTCGTTTGTTTGTGCAGTGTGGCGTGTGCTTGTGTCTGTTGCATGTGTGTGTGTAGGTGCATGTTTGTGTGCGTGGTGGCGTGCACATGTGTCCTGTTTGTGTGTATTTGCATGTGGTTCTGCATTTGTAGGTGCGGTGAGCATGTCGGTGCACGTGTGCGTGTGAATGTGGCCATGTGTGTGTGTGTTGGTGACTGAGCGTGTGCGTGTGCGTGTGGCATGTGCGTGTGTGTGTCTGCATGTGCATGTGTCCTGTGTGTGCCGTGGGCGGTGCGTGGGTGTGTTTTCTCTTGTGCGTGTGTGCGGGCGTGTTGTGGTGTGGTGTGCTCATGTGTATATTGTGTGGTGTTTGTAGGTGCGTGTGTGTGGCGGGGGTGCGATGGGGTGCGTTGAACGGGGTGCGTATGCGTGTGCATGTGCATGTGTGTGAGGTGCATGTGCGTTGGATGTGCCATGGAGGTACGTGTGTGGGTGCATGTGCGGGTGTGTGTGCGGTTCGTGTTGTATGCGTGTGTGGTGTTCATGTGCCTGTGCGTGTGTGTGTACATGTGCGTTTCGTGTGCATGTGCGTGTCCATGTGTTTCGATGTGTGCGTGTGTGCGTGTGGGTGTGCGTGTGCATTTGATTTTTGGCTGTGCGTGTGTGTGGTGCATGTGCGGAATGCATGTCTGCCTGTGCTTGGTGTGTGTCTTGTGTGCGTCGTGCATGTGTGGCGTGGTGCGTGCGTGTGTGTGTGCGTATGCGTGTGCGTGCACGTGCACATGTGCGTGTGCCATGTCCCCTATGCGTGTGCGTGCACATGTGTGTGGGTCTGTGTGTGTGTGCATGTGTATGTGGCGTGGGCGTACTTGTGCATGTGCATTGTGCGTGTGGTGCATGATCTGGTGCGTGTGCATGTGTTTGTATGTGTACATGTGGTGGGTAAATGTGCGTGTGTGTTTCTGTGTGTGCCGTTTGTGTGTCCGGCGTGTGTGGGGTGTGCGTGTTCTTGTTGTGTTCTGGGTGTGCGGTGTGTGCGTGTGCATGTGTGGCGTTCTTGTGTGGGTGTGCTGCGTGTGCGTGTTGTGTTTATAATGCGTTGTGTACGGTTCGGGTGTGTGTGTGGCGTTTACATTTGCGTGTGTGTTGCAATTGCCGTGTGCTGTGCGTGTGCCTATGGGTGTGCTTCTGCCCTATATGTGTTGGGCGTTTGTGGGGTGCATTTCTTTGTGAGTGTGGTGTATGCCTGTTCAGTGCTGGTGCGGGTGCGTGTGCAATGTAAGGTCCGAGTATGTGTGCGTTACGTTTGGCATTTTTGTGTCATGTACGTGTGGCATTTGCATGTTTGTGTGCAGCTCGTGTGCATGTGTGGGGGCTGTGTGGAGTGTGGCATTGCATGTGGGCTGTGCGTGTGCATGTGAGTGTGCGTGTTGTGTGTGTGTGCGTTTGCGTGTCGTGTGTGTTTTTGGTGTCTGCCTGTGCGTGTGCCTGGCTTGTGTGTGGCGTGTGTGCGATGAGCGTTGTGCGCTGTGTGTGTGTATGTGTGTTTGTGTGTGGTGCGTGTACGTGTGTTGGTGTGCGTGTACGTATAATACGTTGTTCGTGTCGTTGTGCATGTGCGTGTGCGTGTGTGCATCCATGTGTGGTGGTTCTTTCGTGTGCATGTTGTGCGTGTGCGTGCACATGTGGTGTGCATGTGTAGTCGGGGCGTGTGTGCGTGAGTGTGGTGCGTGTGCATATGTTTGTACGTGTGTGTGCGTGTGTGTGTGTGTGTGTGCGTGTGCGTGTGTTTGTGTGTGTCTATGTGTGTGTTTAACGTGTCCGTGTGCCTGTGCATGTGCATGTCTACTTGTCCATGTGGTGCGTGCGTGTGTGTATGGTGTGTGCGTGCACGTGTGTGTGTGTGTGTTGTGTGTGTGTGTGGCTGTGTCCCTATGCCATGTGTGTGCGCATGGTGTGTGTCTATGTGTGTGTGCATGTGTAGGTGCGTTTGCAAGTTCTTGTGCATGTGCGGGTGCATCTGTGCATGTGCATGTGTCCGTGTGTGCGTGTGTCTGTGCGTGTGCGTGCGTGTGTGTGTGTGCATGTGCGTGTGCGTGTGCGTGTGTGTGTCTGCATGTGCATGTGTGTGTCTACGTGTCTGCGTGTGCGTGTGCGTGCGTGTGTGGGTGTGCGTGTTTGCGTGTATTTGTGTGCGTGTGGGTGTGTGGGTGTGCATGCTTGTGCGAGTGCGTGTGCAAGTGCGTTTGCATGTGTGTAGGTGCTTATGCCTAACATGCATTGCGTGTGGTGTGTGCGTTTGGTGTGTGCAATGTGCATGTTTTGGTCGTGTCTAGTGCGTGTGGTTGTGCGTGCTTTTGTCTGCGTGGGTGAAAAAAGTGTTCCGTGTGCGTGGCGTGTGGTGAGAGTGTGTGTGTGGTGTTGTGCAGTGCGGTGCGTGGGTTTGGCGTGGGGCATGTGCGTTTGCGGATGCGTGTTGCGTGTGCGTGTGCATGTGTGTGTGCCATGTGTGTGTGCAGCGCATGTGTGTGTCTGTGTGTGCGTGTGTATAAGTTTACGTTCGGTGCAGTGCATGTGTGCGTGTGCATGTGTATGTTTGTGCATGGGAGTGTGTGTTTTTGTTCGTGTGCATGTGCGTGGCTGTGGCATGTGCATGTGCGTTGTTTTGTGCGGGTGCGAGGTGGCGTGCGTGTGTGTGTGCGTGTGTGTAATGTTTGCGTGTGTGTGTGCATTAGTCTGCTGTGTGGGTGTGTGTGTGCTTGGGTGTGCTGTGTGTGTGTGGTGCGTGTGCTGTGCATGTGCTGTGCCGATTTGTGGTCCTGTGTTTTGCTTGTGCATGTGTAGGTGCGTGTCAGGTGGCATGTGTGCTGGTGCTGTGTTTCGTGTGTGCGTGTGAGTTGGTGTTTGTTGGTTGCAATGTCGTTTCTATGGTGCATGTGCATGTGCGTACTGTTTTTTGTTCGTGTGTCGAGTCGCGTGCGTTTGAAAAAAGTGTGCATGTGCGTTTGCGTGTGCATTTGTAAAGTCTTCTGCACTGTGCGTGTCATTGTGGTTCGTCCTGCGTGTGCGTTGTTGTGCAATGTGCTTGTGTCTGCGTGTGTTGTGCGTGTGATGTGTGCGTGTGCGCGTGTAGGTAGGTTGCATGTTCATGTGCGTGGCCGTGCACATGTGTGTGTTTTTTTGTGGTGTGTGGTGTGGGTGTGTGTGTGTGCATGTGGTCCGTGCGTTGTGCGTGTACTTGTGTCCGTGTGTGCTTTTGAGTGAGGTACATGTGGCCGGGTGTCATGTGCGTGTGTGTGTGCGTGTGTGTGTGTGCATGCATGTATAGGTGTGTGTGTGTGCGTGTGCGTATGTTTGTGTGTTTGTAGGTGCAATGTGCGTGTGTTGTGCAATATGTGTGTGCGTGTTGTGGGTGCCGGTCCATTGCGTGTGCATGTCATGTGCATAGGGCGTGCGATGCGTTGCGAGTGTTGGGTGCGTGGGTGTTGCATGTGTTTTTTTGTTTGTTTGTGCCTGTGCAGGTGCGTGTGGGGGGCATGTGCGTGTGTTGTGCGTGTGCATTGGCGTGTGCCGGGTTCATCTGTTTCGTGTGCGTGTGTGTGTGCATGTGCCCTGTGATGTGGTGTCCTCTATATGTTCGTGTGGCATGTGGCATTGCTTGGTGTAGGTGCATCTGTTGTGCGTGTGCATGTGCCAATGTTTCTGTGCATGTGCGTGTCCATTTGTGTGTGTTGTGTGCGTGTGTGTGTGCGCGCAGTGGGTGTGCGTGTGCGTGTGTGTGTGCATGTGTGTGTGAGTGTCGCGCGTGCGAGTGCATGTGCGTGTCGCGTGGTGTCCCTGCGTCTGCATTGTGTGTGTCTGCGTGTGCATGTGTGTGGTCTGCTTGTGCGTTTGTGGCGTGTTGCGTGTGTGTGTGCATGTGTGGGGGGTGCGTGCGTGTGCGGTGCGTTGTGCGTGTGCATGTGGTGTGCGTGTACGTGTGCGTGTGGCATGTGCATGCTCATGTGCATTTGTGTTTGTGTGTGCGTTTGCGTGTGTCCGTGTGTGCGTGCGTGTGCGTGTGTGTGTGCGTGTGCGTGTGTGTGTGCATGTGCGTGTGGGTGAGAGTGCGCACGTGCGAGTGCGTGTGTGTGTACATGTCCGTGTGCGTGTGTGTGTGCATGTGCGTGTGTGTGTGCATGTACGTGTGCGTGTGCATGTGTGTGTGTGTGTGCATGTGCCTGTGCGTGTGTGTGTACATGTGCGTGTGCATGTGCATGTTCATGTGCGTTTGTGTTTGTTGTGTCGTGTGGTGCGGGTGCGTGTGTGGTGTGTCATGTGCATGTGAGTGCGTGTGCGTGTGGGTGTGAGTGCGCGCGTGCGAGTTGCTTGTGCCGTGTGCAATGTCCGTGTGCGTGTGCAGTGCATGTACGTGTGCATGTGTGTGTCTGCGTGTGCGGGTGTGTGTTTGCGTGTGTGTTTGCGTGGGCATGTGTGTTTTTGCGTGTGCGTGTCTACGTGTGTGTGTGTGCGCGCGCGCGCGTGTGTGTGTGTGGGTGTGCATGCGTGTGCGTGTACGTGTGCGTGTGCGTGTGTGGGTGTGTGTGTGTGTGTGTGTGTGTGTATGCGTGTACGTGTGCGTGTGCGTGTGTGGGTGCAGGTGTGTGTGCGTGTGTGTGTAGGTGCGTATGCGTGTGCGGGAGCCTGTCTATGTGCGTGTTAATGTGTGTTTGTGTGCGTGTGTGCGTGTCTGTGTGTGTGCCTGTGCGTGTGCTTCTGCTCATCTATGTGTTTGTGCATTTGGGTTTGCATGTGCTTATGAGTGTGTGTATGCCTGTGCAGGTGCTTGTGCGTGTGCGTGTGCGTGTGCGTGTGCGTGTGCGTGTGCGTGTGCGTGTGCGTGTGCGTGTGCGTGTGCATGTGCATGTGTGTGTCTATGTTTGAGTGTGCATGTGCATGTGCGTGTGCGTGTGTGTGTGAGTGCGCGTGTACGTGTGCGTGTGCGTGTGCGCGTGTGCGTGTGCGTGTGTTTGTACGTGTCTGCGTGTGTGGGTGTGTTTGTGTGTGTCTGTGTGCGTGTTTGCGTGTGCGTGTGCATGTGCATGTGCATTTGCATGTGCGTGTGTGTGTGCGTGTGCGTGTGCGTGTGCGTGTGCGTTTCTGCGGTCGTGTGTTGCAGGCCTGTGTGGGTGTGTGCGTGCGTGTGTGGATGCGTGTGTGTAGCAACGTGCACGTGTGGCGTCGTGCGTGTTTGTCCCTATGCGTGTGGTGGCCATGTGTGTGTGTGTGTGTGTGTGTGTGTGTGTGTGTGTGTTGTGCAGGTTTGTGTGCGTGTGCGGGTCCATGTGTGCTTGTGCATGTGTCCGTGTGTGCGTGTGAGTGTGCATGTGCGTGTGCGTGTCTATGCGTGTGTGCGTGTTGATCCGCGTGTGCGTGTGCGTGTGTGTGTCTTTTTGTGCGTGTGCGTGTTTGCATGTGTGTGTGTGCGTGCGTGTTTACGTGTGCTTGTGTGCATGCGTGTGTGGGTGTGCATGTGTGTGCTTGTGCATGTGCGTCTGCGAGTGCATTTGCCGTGTGTGTTTATGTGCATATGCCTGTTGTGGGTTTTGTGTGTGTGTGGCTTGGCCCGTTGTGTGTTGTGCTTGTGCGTGTGCGTGTGCTTGTGCATGCTATTGTTCTTGTGCTTCTGATTGGGAGTGTGCGTGCTCTGCGTGCGTGTTGCACATGGCGCGTTGTGCGTGTGGCGTGCGCTTGCGTGTTGCGTGTGCGTGCGTTTGGTGTGTGCGTGTGCGTGAGCGTGCTTGTGCGTGTGCGTGCGCCCGTGCGCTGTGCATGTGCTTGACCTGTGGTGTGCTCTCCCCGTGGGTTTTTGGCGTGTGCGTGTGTGGGTGCCATGTGTGTGTGTGTGTTTTTTTTTGCGTGTGCGTGTGCTTGTTTTTGTGTGCCTATGAGTGTGTTTTTGCGTGGCTTTTTTGTACGGTTGTTCTGCGTGTTTTGCGTGTGTTGTGTGTGCACAATCGTGCGTGTGCTTTTGCCTTGTGCGTGTCTACGTGTGTGTGTGTGTGCGGTGTTTGTGTGTGTCCCTCCGTGTGTTTTTTGCGTGGTGCGTGGTGTGTGTGCGTGTGTGTTGTGGGTGTGTGTTGGGTGTGTCTCCGTGCTTGTGTGCGTTTGCAAATGTGCGTGTGCGTGTGCGTGACGTGGGCGTGGTGTGGTGGTGCGTGTGCGTATGCGTGTGGTGTGTGTGGTGCAATGTGGCGTGTCTGCGTGCCGTTCGCGCTCGGTGTGCGTCTTTCCCATGTGTCTACGGGTGCGTGTGCGTGTCATTGTGTGTGTCATGTGTAGTTTGCCATGTCTGCATGTGTGGTGGTTTTTGTTGGTGCATGTGTGTGTTTTCTTGTGCGTGTGTGCGTGCGTGTGTGGGTGTGTGTGTGCGCGTGCGTATGTGTGTGCGGGTGTGTATGTGTGTGCATGTACGGGTGCGTATGTGTGTGCATGTGTGTTGTGGTGTAGTGCGTGTGCTTTGGGATGTTCCTTTTGCAGGACTGTGTGGGTGTGTGTGCGGTAGTGTGTGCGGGTTCGTGTTCGTGTGAGCGTGGTGCGCTGTGCCTATGCAGTTTAGTACATGTGCATGTGCATGTGTGTGTCCATGTGTGTCTGTGTGTGTGGCGTGCGCTTGTGGCATGTTGCATGTGCGTTGTGCGTGTGCAATGTGTGTTGCGGTGCGTGTCGTTTGATGCACTTGCGGGTGTGGTGTGCATGTGGCGTGGGCATATGCATGTCTGCATGTGCATGTGTGTGTATTTGCTTTGCATGCATGTGTGTGTGGGTGTTCGTTTGTGTGTGCGTATGCGTGTGCATGCACATGCACGTGTGCGTGTGCGTGTCCCTATGCGTGTGCGTGCGCTTGTGTGTGTATGTGTGTGTGTGTGCATGTGTAAGTGCGTGTGCGTGTGCATTTGTGGCATAGCATGGTGCGTGTGCGTGTGGTTTGTATGTGGTACTGTGCGGTGTGTGTCAGCGTGTGCGTGTGCCTATGTTTTGCTTCTGCCCATATATGTGTTGGTGTGCGTTTGGTGTGTGCCATGTGCTTTGGTGAGTTTGTGTATGCGTGCAGGTGCTTGTGTGGGGCGTGTTGCATTACATGTCCGAGTATGTGTGCGTGTCACGTGTGCATGTGTGTGTACATGTAACGTGGCATTTGCATGTTGTGTGCATGCGCGTGTGCATGGTGTGTGTCTGTGTTGTGAAGTGTGCATGTCAATGTGGCGTGTGCGTGTGCATGTGAGGTGCGTGTGTGTGTGTTGTTCGTGTGCTTGTGCGTTGGGGGGTGTGTGTGTGTGTCTTCCTGTGCGTGGGCCTGTGCATGTGTGTGTTGCGGGGTGCGTGAGCGTGTGGCTGTGTGGTTAAGGTGGGTGGGTGGTGTTGTTTGGCGTGTACGGTGTGTTTGTTTGCGTGTACGTATACGTTTTCGTGTGCGTGTGCATGTGCGTGTGCGGTTTGCATCCATGTGGTGGGTGTGCGTGCGGGTGCATGTGCGGGTGCGGGCCATGTGTGTGTGCATGTGAGGAATGCGTGTTGCGTTGTGCGTGAGTTTGGTGGGGGTCGTGTGCATATGTTTTACCGTGTGTGTGCGCTGTGTGTGTGTTTGTGTGCGTGTGCGTGTGTTGGTGTGTGTATATTGTGTTTGTTACTTGTCCGTGTGCCTGTGCCTGTGCAATGTCTACTTGCCATGTGGTGCGTGCGTTGTGGTATGTGTTGCGGCACGTGTGTGTGTGGTGTGTGTGTGTGTGTGCGTGTGTCCCTATGGCATGTGTGTGCGCATGTGTGGTGTTATGTGTTGGTGCAATGTGTGGTGGGTTCAAAGTTCTTTCTTGTGCATTTGCGGGTGCATCTTTGCATGTGCATGTGTCCGTGTTGCGTGTGTCTTGCGTTGTGCGTGCGTGTGTGGTGTGTGAATGTGCGTTTGCCGTTGCGGGTGTGTGTCTGCATGTTTTGCATGTGTGTGTCTACGTGTCTGCGGGTGCGTGTGCTGCGTGTTGTGGGGGTGCGTGTTTGCGTTTATTTGTGGTGCCGTGTGTGGGGTGTGGGTGTGCATGCTTGTGGAGTGCGTGTGCAAGTGCGTGTGCAGTGTGTAGGTGCATATGCCTATGTCATGTGCGTGTGTGGGGTTGCGTTGTGTGGTGTGTGCATGTGCAATGTGTTTGGGTGCGTGTCTATGTGCGTGTGTTTGTGCGTGTCTGTGTCTGCGTTTGTGCGTGTCCGTGTGCGTGTGTCGTGTGTAGAGTGTGTGTGTTTGTGGTGTTGCTGTGGCTGTGCGTGTTGGTGGGCGTTGGCAGTGGCGGGTGGCGGAATCGTGTGCGTGTGCGGTTGTGCATGTGTGTGTGCATGTGTGTGTGCATGCCATGTGTTGTCTGTGTGTGCGTGTTGTCAGTTTTTACTTTCGTTTGCAGGTGCTGTGGTGCGTGTGCATGTGTATGTGTGTGCCTTTGAGGTGGTGTTTGCGTGTGCATGTGCGTGGCTATGTGCATGTGCATGTGCCGTATGTTTTGGGCGTGTGCGAGTGCGCGTGCGTGTGTGTGTGCTTGTGTAATGTTTGCGTGTGTTGTGTGCAATGGTCTATCTGTGTGTGTGTCTGTGTGTGCGTGTGTGTGTGCATGTGTGGGGTGTGTGGCGTGTGCATTGGCAGTGCTTTTTAATTTTTCAAACCAAGGCAAAAACATTATTTCCATTCACCCAAAATTCCCCTTTAATTAAATGAAATTTTAACTATATGACTCCCACTTAATACTATCATATTAAATAATTACAATAAAAGCCACATTACAAATAAGTACACACAAACAATAATAAAAAAGGGAACATCATAAAAAACATACACACATATTCCTCCATGGTCACAAAAATTGGAAAACCTAACACAACACAACACACAAATCAACACAATTGCCATGGTGACCTTGTGGATTTCACACTGATTCCAATTAGGGTTAGTCTCCGTCCCCAACATTGTTTGGGATTTTTTAACCTACACAATTGCAAAATACCCCTTCGGCCTCGTGGCCATATCAGAACTCCCAAAGATTAAGCAACATATAATTATTAAATCGAACTCACAACAATATCGAGAATTGAACATTATCTTTAAATTCCAATGCAACTATATCATCATCCAATAGACCTCTATACCGAGAGCTATTTAAAATCTCCTGTCACATGTTCTAAAATTAAAGCAATATGATTCCATGTCAATATATATCTCATTAAACAATAAAATAACAATAGTGGAATCAATGATCATCAGCAAAATATCTGCCTCCATATCAACTAATCTAGGATCTAACATCTAACCATCTACTAATCGAAACATAATAGTTTCCATAATAATCCTGATACATCATACTACATCAAAACATAATAATATCCACAATATGATCAATAGTGTCAAGATTAGTTATCTAAACAGTGTCAAAGGAGGTGGGCACTACATCCCCCTCCCCTTAGACTTGACTTCCTTCCCAGAAGTCTCTAGAACAAATGTGGAAACTGCCTCTTAAAGTAGTAGCATCCTCCCAGGTGGCTGCATCTCATCATATCTGTCCCCTGCAACTCGTACCTGATGAATCTCTCTACCTCGAAGGCCCAGGTCCTGTGTTCGATGATCCGAATGGGCTCCACGAACACCTGCCCCTGATCTTGTACCTACAATGATGTCCAATCTAACCAACATATGAGAAGGATCCGTGATGTATCTCCTAGAACAGAAACATTAACACATCATGTACTTGAGACAAGCTTGGTGGCAATGCTAGATGTTAAGCCAATGTGTGGCCGATACGCCTCTCCAAGATCTCAAAAGGTCCAACGAACGAGGAGCAACTTAGAACCTTTTCCATAACGGATTGGGGCTCTATTTGGCCTACCCGAAGGAAAAGCTTTCATCCCCATCAAAATTATGCTCGGTTTCTTAATGCTGATCAGTGTACTTCCTTCTGCCTAGCTGTGGCCTCCTGCAATCTCTGCCTGATCAACACACCTGCTTCTCCATGTCCTGCAAAAGAGCTGGTCCAAGAGATACTCTATCATCTAACCTGTCCCAGCTAAGGGGTGTCTGCACTCCCTACCATCAGGCCTAAAAAGATCCCTGCCGATAGAACTCTAGGAAAACTATTATTGTAGGCAACTCCACAAGGTACAGATACTCCTCCCCTTAGAGTGCTGTCCATCCACATAAATCCTGAGCATATCCTCCAATATCTATTCACCCGCTCAGTCCCTGTCCATCCTCTCAGGTGATAGTTGTGCTAAAGTTAATCTTCGTCCCGAGAACACTTCCTGGTAGTCCAGAAATGGAAGTGGTAAAAGGATACGGTCACAAATGATCTTCTGCGGATCCATGTAACATGACTATCTCATCCGAGTAGACACATGTCCACTACATACTAGCTAATGTGGTCTTTACTGGAGAAAAAGTGAGTTAATTTTGTCAATTTATCACGTGACCATGAGGGCGTCGTGGTGATATCTCGACATCGCTGAACCCAACAATGAAATCCATGGAAATGGTGTTCCATTTCCACTCTGGGGGTATAGCCTGAGGATAGAGAAGGCCAGCTGATGCTAATGCTCAGCCTTCACTTCTGGCACTCTACACAACATGACACAAACTGAGGCCACTCTCTGTGAAGTCCTCTCCAGGGATATAACTGTCTCAAGGTGGTGTGCATCTTTTCAACCCCAGGATGGGCTGAATAAGTGCACGCTGTGCCTCTGTCAAGATGTCCTACCTCAAGTCTCCATCTCTAGGACATAAATCTGACCTCTATTCCTGAGAAGACCATCTTCCTCTAGCAAGAAACATCAAATTTCCCATCAAGGGGTCTATGGGACTCCAATCCTGCTCGAGCTGCAATGTAGGAAAATCGTCAAGAGGAAGCTGTGAAGGTCCTGCTCCGTAAATCTGTGCTCACTTAAGTAGCCATGCTCAAATGGCCTCCGTATGCTGAGAGCGTCTATAACAACATTCTCCTTCCCTTGCACATGGCTCTATCTCCATGTCGTGACTCACAAAAGCCAAAACTCCATCTTAAAGGTCTCTGACGAGCGTTAGATTGGTTTTTGCGTGAAAAGTGGCGAAGACTCAAATGATCTATCCTAAGTGTAAATCTATGACCAGAAGAAAGTGTTCATCGAACAAGGAATGCACAACTGCCGCAAGCTCAAGATTCATGGTAGGATGTCAGCTCGTGATCCTTGGTTTGCGAGGACTCAAAAGCTACAACTCTTACAATGGCGCTACATAAGAAACACATTCAAGCCTGCCAACGAAGCATCTGTGCATACAAATAACTCACATGGGATCTGGCACTGCAAGAATGGGTGTTGCGTGAGATATTCCTTCATGTCCTAAAGGCCTGCTCACCCTGTTTGACCAAACAAGCTTCTTCCCCTTTCCGCTGAAGGGAAGTGATGGGGTGTGCTATCTGAGAGAAGTCCTGCACAAAATCTCCTGTAATACCTGCTAACCCATGAAGCTGGCACTCTGTCACTGTAGTGGGTACTGGCCAATCCAAAGGCTCTAATCTTGGAAGGATCGACGCGATCCTTCACCTGATGATGATATGGCCCAAGTACTGAATCTCTGACTGAAAGAAAGCACTTCTCCAAGTTCCCGTAAAGCTGCTGCTCACGGACACTGAAGAACCTGACGAAGGTGCCCCTCGTGCTCCTCATTCGTACGTGAGTAATCAAAATGTCATCAAGGAATATGAGCATGAAGCGATCTAAAAATGTCCTGAAAACCCCATTCATCAACTCATGAATACTGCGGGGGCATTCGTCAACCAAAGGGCACCACTGTGAACTCATAGTGCCCATACTCGTACGAATGCAGTCTTATGATGTCTACCTCCGTAATCCTCAACTGTGGTACCTCGGACTTGAGATCAATCTTAGAGACACCGTGCCCCTTTCATTTGATCAAACAGTCATCAATGCGTGGTAGGGATAACGATGCTTGTCGTTACCTTAATACAGCTGGCGATAGTCTAAATCCACAACAACCGCAAGGATCCATCCTTCTTTCTAACAATATAACTGGTGCAATCCCCAATGGGATACACTAGGACGGATAGGCCGTTCTCTAGAAGCCCTCTAGCTGCAACTTGATCATAGAGCCTGGGTTTCATCCGATAGGAGCTCGTGAGATAGGCTTTGCTCCTAGAACCAGATCAATATTAAATCAATCTCACGCGGGGTGGCACCCCAGTAGGTCCCCTGGGAAAACAGTGCATACTCTCTCAAAATTGATGTTCATCTAGCGATGGCCTCACTAGAGCCCATCCTCTTTTTCTGGTCATCTACTGTGACTACATAATTTGACAACCCCGTCGCACCACCGCTTGAGCTGCATATCGGAAATGGTGTGAATGAACAGGTCTCCTGACTCCTGTAATCACTGACTCACCTCCAAGATCTTCTGGCACCAAATATAGTCTTGTGATAGCAACCATCCTGGCCCTATGTGGCAGATAGCCATCCATGCCTAAAATGACTCCCTATGAGCCCAAAGGAATTATGCGGAGATCTGAGTGTGAGTGAAAGGTCCCAGTAATAACACACTCCTTTACTAAGGAGTCTACAGAGACTTTGGCTCCTTAAGCCATCTCGACAACCCAACTATGACCCTGTCTAAATGCCACCAGCTTGCATTGCTCTACCAAGGATGGTGCAATAATGAATTAGTAAGAACCAGAATCAAACAATATATAAGTAGTAACACCTCCAATGCTACTTGTAGTCTCAATGACTGTGGCTCTGGTGCGTGGCCTGGCGTTCTCACCGCTGCGTAGATCCTGTGACTTCGCCCATGTCTCCATTGTAGGCTCTGAGATGGGTGCCTTACCCTTATTAGGGTTCTGGGGGCAATCTCTCCAAAGTGTTCCGCTCTTTCCACACCCGAAGCAACCCCCTGAACCTCTCCCAGAGCGCCACTACCAGAAGGTGCCCTAGAGGTAGGTGTTGTGGATCCTGATGATCCACTATAGTCTGTTATGGCCTCTGTGGTCGAGCTCCGACCAACTGAGCTCTAGATCCACCCTGTGTCTTGGTGGGTCCCCTAAGGATGAGGACCCATACTTCGACCTCGTCTATGCTCATCTCGTCTAGGAGGCCTAATGGTGGGCGGGGACTGCTACTTGTCTTCTATCTTTTTCTTAATACGTTACTTCAAAGAATGCTGCACCACCATGATGATAGGAGATGAACCCCTAATCTACTATCTTGTAGATGTCGAATACGGCTCCTGACACGGTCTCTAGCCTGCTGGGTTTTACCCCGAGTCTCCTCTACAATGTAGGCCTTCTCAACGCCTCCGCTAATGTCTGTGGGCAGTGGATCCAAACCGCACCTCCAATGTCTATATTAAGGCTCAGATGAACCTGTGGATCTGCACCTGCTCATCCTGCATGTAATCAACGTACTGAAGTAGGTCCAGGAACCTACTCTCATACTAGGTCACTGAACTGCTGCGTAGATCCTGTGGACTCCGTCCCATGTCTCTGACTGTAGGCTCTGAGATGGGTGCCTTACCCTTATTAGGGTTCTGGGGGCAATCTCTCCAAAAGTGTTCCGCTACTCCACACCCGAAGCAACCCCTGACCTTCAAGGAGTGGCCGCCAGAAGGTGCCCTAGAGGTAGGTGTTGTGGATCCTGATGATCCACTATAGTCTGTTATGGCCTCTGTGGTCGAGCTCCGACCAACTGAGCTCTAGATCCACCCTGTGTCTTGGTGGGTCCCCTAGGAGGAGGCCCTATACTGCGACATCTCTGTGCATTAGCTCTCTGAGGAGGCGCTAAATGTGGGTAGGACGCTACTGCCTGACTGCTAGTCGGAAAGATGACTGCGACGAATACTGACCCCCATGAGAGAGGGAGTTGAACCCCTCAATCTACTATCCTGCAACTGCTGAATACGGCTCCTGACACGGTCTCTAGCCTGCTGGGTTTTACCCCGAGTCTCCTCTACAATGTAGGCCTTCTCAACGCCTCCGCTAATGTCTGTGGGCAGTGGATCCAAACCGCACCTCCAATGTCTATATTAAGGCTCAGATGAACCTGTGGATCTGCACCTGCTCATCCTGCATGTAATCAACGTACTGAAGTAGTTCAGAACCTACCTCATACTAGCCACTGTAAGGGAAGCCGTCACAGTCGTGGAACTCATCGTCCTCTGCTGTATGAATCTCTGTGTCAAGTATCTACTCCTGAATCTCTCCTCAAATAGATCCCAAGTGACTGTCTCTAATCTATATGGAGCTTCTACTCCTCTGTCCTCCACCATACTCAGGTCCATCCTCAGTAGATGGATTGCAACACGAGCTTTCGTGTTGGCTAGAACACGGAAAAGCATTGAAGCAACCGCTCAAGCTAACTAGCCAGGCCTCTACCTGGAATCCTCCTTTGTCAAGAATACTGTGCGGGCCTAAGCTTCAAGATCTCCTTGATATGATCCGCAGATGTGGTCTGACGGCCTCTGGGCCTCTCTACCTGCCTATCCCCGAGCCTAGGGCTCCGAGACTCTCCCTCTGTCCTGAAATACGGTCACCATGTCCCCTCAAAGGAGACTCTGCTCTAGCTAACTCTCCATGAAAATTCTCTCCCTCCATCTTCCTCACCATGTGGAGGAGGTGCATGTCCCTTAATGGAAGTATCTCTGTCCTATCTGCCCAAGTTCCCTCCTACTGATCCTCCGCGTAAGGTGACATTAACATCCTGGAGGGTCTGTAAAATCTGGTGGTAGGATAGCTGCTAAACCCTGGTCTGGTGGTGGTGGGTGGCGGTGGTGGAGGTGGTTGTGGTGGTGACTCTGACCCTCTATGAACATTCCTCCTGCTCCGTCTGAGCTCCCTGCATAGACCAAGAGTGGGAGTTAGTTCACTACCTTGAGTTTTCTTCAGTTTTCTAAGTTTACTAACATGTTCCATTTTCAATTAGTTGTTTTCTAGATTATCAATTGCTAGTTTTATGTTTCAATTCTCAATGTTTCTAGTGTGCCCAATGGGTCCAAGCTTTTGAACCATTGCTCTGATACCAAGTGTGATGCCTGCTTTCAACTACCACTTAAGACCAAGAAACAAACTAGGAAAATTATGGAATATTTTTTTTTGTGAGAAGGGTCTACAAACAAGTCGCAAGAACAATAGTTTGAAACTAAATAGGTTCTGGAACAAAGTCTAAAATAACCAAACACAATATTTCCATTTTTATCTTATAACAAGTTTACAAGGTTCCAATTTGGAGGTTACAAGTTTTACTAAGGTTCAAGGAGAAATTTTATCACCAGGCCTGCTCTCTATCAAGCCCTGAACTTCACTAGATTTCTCACACACTTAGATTTATCAAAACTTTCCTAAACTAGGCTAATTGGATAGGAAATTTCCTCACCTTTCCAACCATATAAAGAAGTCCTCCCTAACTCCTTGTAAAACTCAAGTTATGGATGGGCGGAGTTTTAGGGGAAAATTTTCCCTTGGAGGTCCGCGGGGATAGGGAAAAAATGGGAAAATTTTCCCAATGCCATGTGTCATCACGTGATTGGTGCAAGTGAGAGGGTCGAGGGGAAAAATTTGAATATTTTTTTCCCAAAACCAAAGTCTCAATTTTCCAAAGGAAAATTTTCCTCCATGCCTCCGCACTTGCTCAAATGGCCACATGGCATTTTGTGATTAGCTGCGGGCCGGCGGAGGAAAAGTGAAATTTTTCCAAAAGGGGCAAAAAGTTAAGTTTTTCCATTTTGATTAGTACACCCACTGCCACGTGTTAGCATGTGATTGGTTGGGGGTTGCGGAATTTTTTGGAAATTTTCTAAGTTCAAAATTAATTTTTTCTAAGGTCGAATTATTTCATTTTTGGTTTTGGGGATGGCCATTTGAAGTAAAACTTCAAATGGCCCTAACTTTTGATAGGAACTCCATTTTAGCACAGGATTCTATAAATCTCTCAGAGTCCTCTTTGTACAAATTCATAAATTTTGGAATTTTGTGGAAGTTTAGGGATGAATTTTAAGACATCGATCTGCATGGTTTTAAAAATTTAGAACTGACATTTTTTCAACTTGCAATTTTTTTATAAAATTGAATCCCTTCCTCCATCTGCATGCCAAATCAATTGGGGACAAGTTAGGAATAATTTTAAGTTTTAAGTATGCCAATTTGATAATTTATTCAAGTTTGCAATTTTCTGACAGTTGATGGGAAAAACGACCCTGTAAATTCAAAGTTTGAGAATTCTTTGAGTTTTGGAGATTATTCTTGAGCTGTTTTGTGAATTTATATGCCCACGTCCTCAAGCCTTCCTAAGTTTAAATTTCAAGTTTCGTAATTTATTTTGGAGTATAAAAGTCGAACTGCTCATTTGTATTAAAAAGAAGAATGCCAAATTATGACTTAAAACAGAGTTTCTCCTTCTCACCCGAATTTACAATTTGATATGAATTTTTCAATATAGAAAAATATCCATTTTCATTCTAATACATCTATGATTCAAAAAATACATGTATACAGTATGCAATGTGGATTTCTAACTTTTTATTAACTCATTTCAAGAATCCAATTTTTTTTCTTTCCCAAACGAGAATTGCGATTTAACAGTCATGTGATTTCCAAGATAACAATCAGTTGGTAAAGTATTATTTCATTCATCTATCTCCAAAAAAAATATTACACAAGGTATCTTAAAGAGAAACTTTGATTCCTTTATTGAATTTAACCATTTACAAGCAAACTCATTTTCTTACATTCCAAATTGAAAATTACAAACTGTATCATATTCTTCTGTTTTAAAACAGAGAGGGAAGGAAAGTTGACTCTTTCTTTTTTCAAAGACAGAAACCTAGGATATCAATTAACAATTTCACAATCAATTACACTTTCAACTTACATGGTAAACATTTCCTGTCTCAAATCAATTACTGGCATCCACTTGTAGTGGAAAGGAGACATTTAAAATTTACAAAAAGGATGACTGTCAAACTGTTTGTTCTTTCTTCTCCAAACAAAACAAAGTGAGTTCTTCATTTTCATTCTTCTCATCAAACAAGGAAGGGGGAAAGGCAACGCTCTCCACCCAACTCAAGACACCAATGAAGAAAATATAATCCATCTTTCCCCATTGGCCCCCGAGCCCCAACCATATTGGAATGGAAAATAATAAAACAACACATGGCAACATAGCTTCTTCACATATAAGCATATATTTTCATAATTACAAAGAAACACAAACAATGGGGTGTAGTTCTCAACTACAAAAAGCAATTTCAATCAAACTAAGGCTCCTTCTCTAAGCAAGCAATCCAACAAGAGCAAGATCTATGGGGGTCTCCTTATGCCTCCCATGTTGGAATTGGGCATCCAACAAAAGCAACCCACCATAAACTCAATCAAATCCCATAAACCTTATATTTCCCAACCCCTCTTTATGCCCCCCCAAGAAGTAGGAAATGCAAGCTATTTCCTTTCCTAGGTGGATCCCAAACCAACACTCCCTCCACAAAGAACAATGCGAATGAAAATTTCCTTATGCCCCCCCATTTGAAACCCCATAGTCTTCTCTTTTTACACCATGTCCTAGGCATTCTACCCATCCCTCAAAGAATGCAAACACAATACCATTCAATATTTTGCATGCAAAAAGGGGAAAACAACAATTTAAAAGAATTAGAGCCTACCTCTCCATAATGGAGATTTGCTTTCAAACAGCAGATTCTTGTTGCTCAAATCAGTCCCAAAACAGCAAATGCAAAGCATGTAAATCAGTCCAAGCTCCTTCCACAAGAACAAGCTCCCAATGCAAGAGAAAATTTTACCCCAAGAAGCAAATGGCAAGGTTTCAACAACCACCCAATGAGGAAGAAATTCTATTTTAAAGGAGAGGATGGAAGAGGATGATGTGGATTCCAAGTGGGATGCCACATCATTTTTCCTCATCCCAAAATGAAATCACATCAAATGCAAATACATCACAATGAATGTGAATGACAAAATTACTTACATACACAAACTCAACCCATACCCAAAAGGAAAATGCATTTAAAATTTTTAAGGCAAGTGCAATCACTTCTTTCATAAAATCATGCAAAAACATAAAAAAATTAAGTTGCTTTTGACTCTAAAAATTATAATCATGGTTGGTGGAGGTTTTTGAGAGGCGTGGGACGAGTTTAACTTGTCCCACAAGCCTCCAAATTTGTCCTTCAAGGCCAAATTCAAATTTCAAAGAGGAAGGAGTGTTTGACCTTCCAAAATCAACCTTACAACCTCTTACACAACCCATACTTGGTAACTTACAAACTCTTCTAAAATGCATTAAATTCTATGACATTTATTTATGCCAACCTTTTAGCATAAGATTTATTTAATTACCATAAGGTTATAAAATATATAAATCAATTTTTATTTTCAACCAAGGCAAAAACATTTAATTTCACATTCCACATCCCATTTAATTAAATTAAATTTTAACTATATGACTCCCACTTAATACTATCATATTTAAATAATTACAATAAAAGCACATTACAAAATAAAGTACACACAACAATAAATAAAAAAAGGGAACACATAAAAAACATACACACATATGCTCCATGGTCACAAAAATGGAAAACCTAACACAACACAACACACAAATCAACACAATTGCCATGGTGACCTTGTTGATTTCACACTGAATTCCAATATGGTTAGTCTCCAGTCCCCCAACATTGTTGTGATTTTTAACCTACAAAATGCAAAATACCCCTTCGGCCTCGTGGCCATATCAGAACATCCAAATGATATAAGCAACATATAATTATTAAATCTACATCACAACAATATCGAGAATTTAACATTTATCTTTTAAATTCAATTGCAACTATATCATCATCCAATAGACCTCTATACTAGAGCTATTTAAAATCTCAATGTCACATGTCTAAAATTAAAAGCAATATGATATCCATGTCAACTAGTATATCCTCATCAATAAAATAACAATAGTGTATCAATGATCATCAAGCAAAATATCTGCATCCAGATCAATACTAATCTAGGATCTAACATCTAACCATCATACTAATCGAAACATAATAGTGTCCATAATAATCCCTGATACATCATACTACATCAAAACATAATAATATCCAAAATATGATCAATAGTGTCAAGATTAGTTATCTAAACAGTGTCAAAGGAGAGTGGGCACTACATCCCCCTCCCCTTAGACTTGACTTCCTCCCAGAAGTCTCTAGAACAAATGTGGAAACTGCACTCGTAAAGTAGTAGCATCCTCCCAGGTGGCTGCAGTCTCATCATATCTGTCCCACTGCACTCGTACCTGATTAATCTCTCTACCTCGAAGGCCCAAGGTCCTGTGTTCGATGATACGAATGGGCTCCACGAACACCTGCCCCTGATCTTGTACCTACAATGATGTCCAATCCAACATATGAGAAGGATCTGTGATGTATCTCCTAAGAACAGAAACATGAAACACATCATGTACGTGAGACAAGCTGGGTGGCAATGCTAGATGGTAAGCCAATGGGCCGATACGCTCCAAGATCTCAAAAGGTCCAACGAACCGAGGAGCTAACTTAGAACCTTTTCCATAACGGATTGGGCTCTTATGTGGCCTAACACGAAGGAAAACCTTCATGCCCACATCAAAATTACGCTCGGTTCTATGCTGATCAGTGTACTTCTTCTGCCTATCTTGTGCCTCCTGCAATCTCTGCCTGATCAACACTACCTGCTGCTCCATGTCCTGCAAAAGAGCTGGTCCAAGAGATACTCTATCATCTAACCTGTCCCAGCTAAGGGGTGTCCTGCACTCCCTACCATACAAGGCCTAAAAAGGAGCCATGCCTATAGAACTCTGGAAACTATTATTGTAGGCAAACTCCACAAGGTACAGATACTCCTCCCACTTAGATTGCTGATCCATCACATAAATCCTGAGCATATCCTCCAATATCTAATTCACCCTCTCAGTCTGTCCATCCGTCTCAGGGTGATAAGTTGTGCTAAAGTTAATCTTCGTCCCGAGAACATACTGCATGGTAGTCCAGAAATGTGAAGTGTATAAAGGATCACGGTCACAAATGATCTTCTGCGGGATCCCATGTAACATGACGATCTCATCCGAGTAGACACATGCCACTACACTAGCTTTATATGTGGTCTTTACTGGAGAAAAGTGAGTTAATTTTGTCAATTTATCAACCGTGACCATGATGGCGTCGTGGTGATATCTCGACATCGCTAACCCAACAATGAAATCCATGGAAATGGTGTTCCATTTCCACTCTGGTATAGCATGAGGATAGAGAAGGCCAGCTGGATGCTAATGCTCAGCCTTCACTTTCTGGCACTCTAAACAACATGACACAAACTGAGCCACATCTCTGTGAAGTCCTCTCCAGGGATATAACTGTCTCAAGGTGGTGTGCATCTTCTTCACCCCAGGATGGGCTGAATAAGGTGCACGATGTGCCTCTGTCAAGATGTCCTACCTCAAGTCTCCATCTCTAGGAACATAAATCTGACCTCTATTCCTGAGAAGACCATCTTCCTCTAGCAAGAAACCATCAAATTTCCCCTCAAGGGGTCTCTGGGACTCAATCTCTGCTCGAGCTGCAATGTAGAAACTGTCAAGAGGAAGCTGTTGAAGGATCCTGCTCCGTAAATCTGTGCTCACTTAAGTAGCCATGCTCAAATGCCTCCGTCTGCTGAGAGCTTCTATAACCACATTCTCCTTCCCTTTCACATGCTCTATCTCCATGTCGTACTCACAAAGCAACTCCATCTAAAGTCTCTGACGAGCGTTTAGATTGGGTTGCGTGAAAAGGTGGCGAAGACTCAAATGATCTATCCTAAGTGTGAATCTCTGACCAAGAAGAAAGTGTCTCCATCGAACTAAGGCATGCACAACTGCCGCAAGCTCAAGATCATGGGTAGGATAATTAAGCTCGTGATCCTTGAGTTTGCGAGACTCAAAAGCTACAACTCTACCATGCTACATAAGAACACCTCCAAGGCCTGCCAACGAAGCATCTGTGCATACAAATAACTCACCATGTGGATCTGGCACTGCAAGAATGGGTGTTGTAGTGAGATATTCCTTCAGTGTCCTAAAGGCCTGCTCACACCTGTTTGACCAAACAAACTTCTTCCCTTTCCGCTGAAGGGAAGTGATGGGGTGTGCTATCTGAGAGAAGTCCTGCACAAATCTCCTGTAATAACCTGCTAACCCCATGAAGCTGCGCACCTCTGTCACTGTAGTGGGTACTGGCCAATCCATAATGGCTCTAATCTTGGAAGGATCGACTGCGATTCCTTCACCTGAGATGATATGGCCCAAGTACTGAATCTCTGACTGAAAGAAAGCACACTTCTCCAAGTTCCCGTAAAGCTGCTGCTCACGAAGACACTAAAGAACCTGACGAAGGTGCCCCTCGTGCTCCTCATGCGTACGTGAGTAAATCAAAATGTCATCAAGAAAAATGAGCATGAAGCGATCTAAAAATGTCCTGAATACCCCATTCATCAAACTCATGAATACTGCGGGGGCATTCGTCAAACCAAAGGGCACCACTGTGAACTCATAGTGCCCATACCTCGTACGAAATGCAGTCTTATGGATGTCTACCTCCGTAATCCTCAACTGATGGTACCCTGACTTGAGATCAATCTTAGAGAACACCGTGGCCCCTTTCATTTGATCAAACAAGTCATCAATGCGTGGTAGGGGATAACGATGCTTGATCGTTACCTTATACAGCTGGCGATAGTCTATGCACAACCGCAAGGATCCATCCTTCTTCTTAACAAATATAACTGGTGCACCCCAAGGGGATACACTAGGACGGATAAGGCCTTTCTCTAGAAGGCCCTCTAGCTGCAACTTGAGCTCATAGAGCTCTGGGGTGGTCATCCGATAAGGAGCTCGTGAGATAGGCTTTGCTCCTAGAACCAGATCAATATGGAAATCAATCTCACGTCGGGGTGGCATCCCCAGTAGGTCCCCTGGGAAAACATCTGCATACTCTCTCAAAATGGGATGGTCATCTAGCGATGGCCCACTAGATCCATCCTCTTTTCTGGTCATTGACTGTGACTACATACATTTGACAACCCCGTCGCACACACCGCTTGAGCTGCATAGCGGAAATGGTGTGAATAGAAACAGGTCTCCTGACTCCTGTAATCACTGACTCAACTCCAAGATCGTCTGCACAAGATATAGTCTTGTGATAGCAATCCATCCTGGCCCTATGTGCAGATAGCCAATCCATGCCTAAAATGACTCCATATGAGCCCAAAGGAAGTATGCGGAGATCTGAAGTGGTGGTGAAAGGTCCCAAGTTAATAACACACTCCTTTACTAAGGAGTCTACAGAGACTTTGGCTCCTGAAGCCATCTCGACAACCCAACTATGACCCTGTCTAAATGCCACCAGCTTGCATTGCTCTACCAAGGATGGTGCAATAAATGAATTAGAAGAACCAGAATCAAACAATATATAAGTAGTAACACCTCCAATGCTACTTGTAGTCTCAATGACTGTGCTCTGGTGCTTGGCCTGGCGGTTCTCAACCGCTGCGTAGATCCTGTGACTTCGTCCCATGTCTCCAATTGTAGGCTCTGAGATGGGTGCCTTACCCTTATTAGGGTTCTGGGGGCAATCTCTCCAAAAGTGTTCCGCTACTCCACACCCGAAGCAACCCCCTGAACCTCTCCAAGGAGCGCCACTACCAGAAGGTGCCCTAGAGGTAGGTGTTGTGGATCCTAATGATCCAGCTATAGTCTGTTGTGGCCTCTGTGGTTGAGCTCCGACTGACTGAGCTCTAGATCCACCCTGTGTCTTGGTGGGTCCCCTAGGAGGAGGACCCATACTGCGACCTCTCTATGCATCATCTCTCTGAGGAGGCCTAAATGGTGGGCGGGACTGCTACTGCTGCTGCTGTGGTCTGAAAGATGACTGCAAAGAATGCTGACCACCATGAGGAAGAGGAGATGAACCCCTTAATCTACTATCTTGTAGATGTCGAATACGGCTCCTGACACGGTCTCTAGCCTGCTGGGTTTTACCCTAAGTCTCCTCTGCAATGTAGGCCTTCTCAACGGCCTCCGCTAATGTCTGTGGGCAGTGGATCTAAACTGCACCTCCAATGTCTATATTAAGGCTCTGGATGAACCTGTGGATCCGCACCTGCTCATCCTGCATGTAATCAACATACTAAAGTAGGTCCAGGAACCTACTCTCATACTAGGTCACTGAACTGCTGCGTAGATCCTGTGACTCCGTCCCATGTCTCTGACTGTAGGCTCTGAGATGGGTGCCTTACCCTTATTAGGGTTCTGGGGGCAATCTCTCCAAAAGTGTCCTGCTACTCCACACCCGAAGCAACCCCCTGAACCTCTCCAAGGAGTGGCACTGCCAGAAGGTGCCCTAGAGGTAGGTGTTGTGGATCCTGATGATCCAGCTATAGTCTGTTATGGCCTCTGTGGTCGAGCTCCGACCAACTGAGCTCTAGATCCACCCTGTGTCTTGGTGGGTCCCCTAGGAGGAGGCCCTATACTGCGACCTCTCTGTGCATTAGCTCTCTGAGGAGGCCTAAATAGTGGGTAGGACTGCTACTGCTACTGCTATGGTCTGAAAGATGACTGCGAAGAATACTGACCACCATGAGGAAGAGGAGTTGAACCCCTCAATCTACTATCCTGCAACTGCTGAATACGGCTCCTGACATGGTCTCTAGCCTGCTGGGTTTTACCCCGAGTCTCCTCTACAATGTAGGCCTTCTCAACAGCCTCTGCTAATGTCTGTGGGCAGTGGATCCAAACTGCACCTCCAATGTCTATATTAAGGCTCTAGATGAACCTGTGGATCTGCACCTGCTCATCCTGCATGTAATCAACGTACTGAAGTAGGTCCAGGAACCTACTCTCATACTCAGCCACTGTAAGGGAAGCCAGTCAAAGGTCGTGGAACTCATCGATCCTCTGCTGTATGAATCTCTGTGTCAAGTATCTACTCCTGAATCTCTCCTCAAATAGATCCCAAGTGACTGTCTCTGAATCTATATGGAGCTTCTACTCCTCTGTCCTCCACCATACTCCAGGTCCATCCTTCAGTAGATGGATTGCAACACGAGCTTTCGTGTTGCTAGAACAAGGAAAAAGCTTGAAGCAACCGCTCAAGCTAACTAGCCAGGCCTCTACCTGGAATCCTCCTGTGTCACCAGAATACTGTGCGGGCCTAAGCTTCAAGATCTCCTTGATATGATCCGCAGATGTGGTCTGACGGCCTCTGGGCCTCTCTACCTGCCTATCCCCGAGCCTAGGGCTCCGAGACCTCTCCCTCTGTCCTGAAATACGGTCACCATGTCCCCTCAAAGGAGACTCTGCTCTAGCTAACTCTCCATGAAAATTCTCTCCTCCATCTTCCTCACCATGTGGAGGAGGTGCATGTCCCTTAATGGAAGTATCTCTGTCCTATCTGCCCAAGTTCCCTCCTACTGATCCTCCGCGTAAGGTGACATTAACATCCTGGAGGGTCTGTAAAATCTGTGGTAGGATAGCTGCTAAACCCTGGTCTGGTGGTGGTGGTGGCGGTGGTGGAGGTGGTTGTGGTGGTGACTCTGACCCTCTATGAACATTCCTCCTGCTCCGTCTGAGCTCCCTGCATAGACCAGAGTGGGAGTTAGTTCACTACCTTGAGTTTTCTTCAGTTTTCTAAGTTTACTAACATGTTCAATTTTCAATTAGTTTTGTTTTCTAGATTATCAATTTGCTAGTTTTATGTTTCAATTCTCAATGTTTCTAGTGTGCCCAATGGTCCAAGCTTTTGAACCATTGCTCTGATACCAAGTGTGATGCCTGCTTCAACTACCACTTAAGACCAAGAAACAAACTAGGAAAATTATGGAATATTTTTTTTTGTGAGAAGGGTCTACAAACAAGTCGCAAGACAATAGTTTGAAACTAAATAGGTTCTGGAACAAATTCTAAATAACCAAACACAATATTTCCATTTTTATCTTATAACAAGTTTACAAGGTTCCAATTTGGAGGTTACAAGTTTTACTAAGGTTCAAGGAGAAATTTATCGCCAGGCCTGCTCTCTATCAAGCCCTGAACTTCAACTAGATTTCTCACACACTTAGATTTATCAAAACTTTCCTAAACTAGGCTAATTGGATAGGAAATTTCCTCACCTTTCCAACCATATAAAGAAGTCCTCCTAACTCCTTGTAAAACTCAAGTTATGGATGGGCGGAGTTTTAGGGGAAAATTTTCCCTTGGAGGTCCGCGGGGATAGGGAAAAAATTGGGAAAATTTTCCCAATGCCATGTGTCATCACGTGATTGGTGCAAGTGAGAGGGTCGAGGGGAAAAATTTGAATTTTTTTCCCAAAACCAAAGTCTCAATTTTCCAAAGGAAAATTTTCCTCCATGCCTCCGCACTTGCTCAAATGGCCACATGGCATTTTGTGATTAGCTGCGGGCCGGCGGAGGAAAAAGTGAAATTTTTCCAAAAGGGGCAAAAAGTTAAGTTTTCCATTTTGATTAGTACACCCACTGCCACGTGTTAGCATGTGATTGGTTGGGGGTTGCGGAATTTTTTTTGGAAATTTTTCTAAAGTTCAAAATTTAATTTTTTCTAAGGTCGAATTATTTCATTTTTGGTTTGGGATGGCCATTTTGAAGTAAAACTTCAAATGGCCATAACTTTTGATAGGAAGCTCCATTTTAGGCAAACAAGGACTTTCTAGAAATCTCTCAGAGTCCTCTTTGTACAGAAATCATAAATTTTGGAATTTTGTGAAGTTTAGAGGATTAATTTTAAGAAATCGATCTGCAGGGTTTATAAAAATTTAGAACTGACAGTTTTTCAAACTTGCAATTTTTATAAAATTGAATCCCTTCCTCCACTCTGCATGCCAATCAGATATGGGGGATCAAGTTAGGGAATAATTTTAATGTTTTAAGTATGCCAATTTGATCAATTTATTCAAGTTTGCAATTTTCTGACAGTTGATGGGAAAAACGACCATGTAAATTCCAAATTGAAATTCTTTGAGTTTTGGAGATTTATTCTTGACTGTTTTAGTGAATTTATATTCCTCAAGCCTTCCTAAGTTTAAATTTCAAGTTTCGTAATTTATTTTTGAGTATAAAGTCGAACTGCTCATTTTATTTAAAAAGAAAGATGCCAGAATTATGAACTTAAAACAGAGTTCTCTTCTCCCCGAATTTACAATTTGATATGCAATTTTCAATATAGGAAAACATATCCATTTCATTTCTAATACATCTAATTGATTCAAAAAATACATGTATACAGTATGCAATGTTGATTTCTAACTTTTATTAACTCATTTCAAAGATCCAATTTTTTTTCTTTCCAAAACAGAATTGCGAATTTAACAGTCATGTGATTTCCAAGATAACAATGCAGTTGGTAAAGTAATGTATTTCATTCATCTATCTCCAAAAAAAATATTACAACAAGGTATATTAAGAGAACTTTGATTCCTTTATTGAATTTAAACAATCTTACAATCAAACTCCTTTCTTTACATTCCAAATTGAAACTTACAAACTGTATCATATTCTTCTTTTTAAAACAGAGGAAGGGAAAGTGACTCTTTCTTTTTTCAAATACAAAACCTAGGATATCATTTACATTTCACAATCAATTACAACTTTCAAATTACATGGTAAACATTTCCTGTCTCAAATCAATTACATGCATCCACTTGTAGTGGAAAGGATTACATTTAAAATTTACAAAAAGGATGACTGTCAAACTGTTGTCTTTCTTCTCCAAACAAAAGCAAATTGAGTTCTTCATTTTCATTCTTCTCATCAAAACAAGGAAGGGGGAAAGGCAACGCTCTCCACCCAACCAAGACATCCAATGAGAAAATAGAATCCATCTTTCCCCATTGGCCCCCGAGCCCCAACCATATGGAATGGAACATGAACATCAACACATGGCAACAAGGCTTCTTCACATACAAGCATATATTTTCATAATTACAAAGAAACACAAATAATGAGGTGTAGTTCTCAACTACAACAAGCAATTTCAATCAAACTAAGGCTCCTTCTCCAAGCAAGCAAGCCAACAAGAGAAAGATCTATGGGGGTCTCCTTATGCCTCCCATGTTGGAATTGGGCATCCACCAAAAGCAACCCACCATAAACTCAATCAAATCCCATAAACCTTATATCTCCCAACCCCTCCTTATGCCCCCCCAAATTTATCCCTTATGCCCCCCCCCCAAGAAGTAGGAAATTCAAGCTATTTCCTTTCCTAGGTGGATCCCAAACCAACACTCCCTGCACAAAGAACAAATGCCAATAACAATTTCCTTATGCCCCCCATTTGAAACCCCATAGTCTTCTCTTTTTACACCATGTCCTAGGCATTCTACCCATCCCTCAAAGAATGCAAACACAATACCATTCAATATTTTGCATGCAAAAAGGGGAAAACAACAATTTAAAAGAATTAGAGCCTACCTCTCCATAATGGAGATTTGCTTTCAAACAGCAGATTCTTGTTGCTCAAATCAGTCCCAAAACAACAAATGCAAAGCATGCAAATCAGTCCAAGCTCCTTCCACAAGAACAAGCTCCCAATGCAAGAGAAAATTTTACCCCAAGAAGCAAATGGCAAGGTTTCAACAACCACCCAATGAGGAAGAAATTCCATTTTAAAGGAGAGGATGGAAGAGGATGATGTGGATTCCAAGTGGGATGCCACATCATTTTTCCTCATCCCAAAATGAAATCACATCAAATGCAAATACATCACAATGAATGTGAATGACAAAATTACTTACATACACAAACTCAACCCATACCCAAAAGGAAAATGCATTTAAAATTTGTAAGGCAAGTGCAATCACTTCTTTCATAAAATCATGCCAAAACATAAAAAAAAGGTTGTTTTTTACTCTAAAAATTATAATCATGGTTGGTGGAGGTTTTTGAGAGGCGTGGGACAAGTTTAACTTGTCCCACAAGCCTCCAAATTTGTCCTTCAAGGCCAAATTCAAATTTCAAAGAGGAAGGAGTGTTTGACCTTCCAAAATCAGCCTTACAACCTCTTACACAACCCATACTTGGTAACTTACACACTCTTCTAAAATGCATTAACTTCTATGACATTTATTTATGCCAACCTTTTAGCATAAGATTTATTTAATTACCATAAGGTTATAAAATATATAAATCAAATTTTATTTTCAACCAAGGCAAAAACATTTAATTTCACATTCCACATCCCATTAAATTAAATTAAATTTTAACTATATGACTCCCACATAATACTATCATATTTAAATAATTACAATAAAAGCACATTACAAAATAAAGTACACACAACAATAAATAAAAAAAAGGGAACACATAAAAAACATACACACATATGCTCCATGGTCACAAAAATGGAAAACCTAACACAACACAACACACAAATCAACACAATTGCCATGGTGACCTTGTTGATTTCACACTAAATTCCAATATGGTTAGTCTCCAGTCCCTCGACATTGTTGTGATTTTTAACCTACAAAATGCAAAATACCCCTTCGGCCTCGTGGCCATATCAGAACATCCAAATGATATAAGCAACATATAATTATTAAATCTACATCACAACAATATCGAGAATTTAACATTTATCTTTTAAATTCAATTGCAACTATATCATCATCCAATAGATCTCTCTATACTAGAGCTATTTAAAATCTTAATGTCACATGTCTAAAATTAAAAACAATATGATATCCATGTCAACTAGTATATCCTCATCAATAAAATAACAATATTGTATCAATGATGTGCAAGAAAAATATCTGCATCCAGATCAATACTAATCTAGGATCTAACATCTAACCATCATACTAATCAAAACATAATAGTGTCCATAATAATCCTTGATACATCATACTATATCAAAACATAATAATATCCAAAATATGATCAATAGTGTCAGGATAAGTTATCTAAACAGTGTCAAAGGAGAGTGGGCACTACAGTGTGTGCGTGGTGCGTGTGTGTGTGCATGTCCATGTGTACGTGCGTGTGTGCATGTGCATGTGCGTGTGTTTGTGCGTGTCTGCGTGTGCGTGTGTGCGTGTGTCTGCGTGTACATGTGCGTGTGCGTGGGAGTGGGCGTGTGCGTCTACGTGTGTGTGTACATGTGCTTGTGCATGTGTGTTTGCATGTGCATGTGCGTGTGCGTGTGCGTGTGTGGGTGTGTACATGTGCGTGCACGTTGGAGTGGGCGTGTGCATGTGCGTGTGTGTGTACATGTGCTTGTGCGTGTGCATTTGCGTGTGCTTGTGCGTGTGCGTGCACGTGTGCATGTGCGTGCGAATGTGCATATGCGTGTGCGTGTGCATGTGTGTGTCTATGTGTGTGTGTGTGCATGTGCAAGTGCATGTCTGCGTGTGCAGGTGTGCGTGTGCATGTGAGAGTGTATGCGTGTGCAGGTGCATGTGTGCGTGTGCATGTGAGTGTGTGCGCGTGTGTGCATGCGCGTGTCTATGTGCATGTGCATGTGCATATGTTTTTGTTTGTGTGTGAGTGCGTGTGCGTGTGCGTGTGTATGTCTATGTGTGCGAGCGTGTGTGTGTGTGTTTGTCTGCGTGTTTGCGTGTGCTTGTGTGTGTGCATGTGTTTGTGTGCGTGCGTGTGTAGTTACGTGTTCATGTGCGTGTTCGTGCGCATGTGTGTGTTTTTGTGTATGTGTGCATGTGTTCATGCATGTGCAGGTGCGTGAGCGTGTGCGTGTGCATGTGTCCATGTGTGTGTGTGAGTCAGCGTGTTCGTGTGCGTGTGTGTGTCTGCATGTGCGTGTGTGTGTGTGTGTGTGTGCGTGTGCGTGTGCGTGTGCGCATGCGTGTGTGGGTGTGTGTGTGTGTGCGCGTGCGTATGTGTGTGTGTTTGTAGGTGCATGTGCGTGTGTGTGTGCGTATGTGTGTGCGTGTGCGGGTGTGAGTGCGTGTGCGTGTGTGTGTAGGTGTGTATGTGTGTGTGGGTGCGGGTGTGTGTGTGTGTGCGCATGTGTGTTTGTGTGCGTGTGCCTGCACCTGTGCCTATGCAGGTGCATGTGTGGGTGTGTGTGCGTGTGCGTGTGTGTAACACTCTGATTTTGTATGTTAACTTGGTGAATGTTTTACATACTGTTATAGCTCTTGGAATGGAAGCAAACATGTTAAGATATGTTTTGATCTTAAGAGAATGTGTTGCTAATTTGGATTCTTGCATATTGTGATTTATTGCATGGAACAGCAAATATTGTACTTGTGTGTTTGCTGATGTGGCGACAGATTGTCGTATAATTGCTTGCTCTTGTGCTGATTGACAGCATACCCAGAATCAATTCCATTGATTCAAGTATGCTGAGGTCCTCTTGTGTTTCTATGTTGATTCACACTTGAAATGGACTAGGATTATTATGAGCGTGCAGCGCCTGATTACAGGTGTGAATAGCTAGCACGTAGATGCCAACGACAGGGGTTCGATTCTTGAACCCTGCACTGTCGAAGTCGGGACCTTGTGGGGCGAGAAACGCCTGGACACGGGTGGCCTTGGCATGTAATCGGAAGGACGGAACGCCCTGCTTTGTGTTAACATGGATGTTAGTAGGGGCGGGATGGAAATTGTTAGTGTTAGTGGTTAGTGTGGATTAAACCTAAACTAATCCTAAGTCCTAACATGCATCCTACATTATTAATCCTAAATGGATTTTTAAATAAATAAAAAATAAAAAAAAGGGGAAAATAAAAACCTAAGACTAAACTAAGGCCTAGGTTGAACACACATGCCACCTAAACTAATCCTAATCTAAAAAGGGCGCGCAGACCCTTGGAAGGAGAGGATAAGGATGGAGGGGAGTATTCATTAGCATTAATTTAAAAGCCCATACGTGGACAGCGCCAGTTTTGGCGGGGCAGGTAAGAAATAGAGGTATCTATTTGGAATTTTGGCTAAATTTAGTTTGCTTGGAAAATTTGGAAGTTGGAGACTTGCCAACCCAAGTGGAGGTGGCGTGGAAAATGAGGAGAAAGGCAAGCCTTTAATGCATTAATTGTTTTTGGGTCCTCGCGACCAACTTGCCTTGGAAACAGCATGAGGGAATTTTGATTTTCATTTTTGTTCATTCGAGCTTTTGCAAAGTTGCTCTGCATTCGGTTTCTTGGTCTGGTTCAGTCGAACCAGCTCTTGCATTTGACATTCTCTGGGAGGTTTTGAGGCTGTTGATCAGCCAAGAAGAAGGAAGAAAGTGCCGGGAATATTGTGTTGCCGTTGTGGAAGAAAAACGCGGCAAAACGAAGCTTTCTTCGAGTTCTGGAAAAGAGATTACAGGCATGTTAAGCCCTTCTCTTTAAAATCTTTGCTTGATTTAAATGTTTCATTAAAACAACCCTGCTCTTGGGTTGGGATTGCTTGATTGTTTTTGAGATTGATTTGGAAATGGATTTGTTGATTCATGCCTTCCTTTTTTTTTTTTCTTGAAAAATGATAAGAAACGGCCTTGGTTGCTCGGCATTGATTTGTTGTTGTTTAAATTTGGTTGGAATGGGAAATTCCGTTGTGGTTGCTGACAGTGTTGTAGAAAGGAATAAACCTTTTCTCCCTTTATACATGTGGTATGGAGTGGACAGGCTGTTAAAACTTTTCCTTATTGTGTAATCGTTCTCCTTGATGTTGTGCTTGGAACTGCTATTACATGTGAAGAGAAAGATAGAATTTCAGTCGTGTTTTGTTGCTATGATATGGGTTTCCTTCCTTTCTTGCTGTCATTTTTGGAAATAACGGGGTACAGTCGTCCCCTTGCTGTTGTGGATAATCCGTCCTTGCATTGAATGGTTGGAAACACTTCCACGACGTGCTGGTTTGTTGACAGTATGGTGTTTGAAATGGATGTTTTATAGGATCAGTACAGGCATTATGAATTGTTTGTTGTTGTGTGATTGTCTTTTGTCACATGAACTTTTGAGATAAAATGGTGAAGGCTGTGTGAGCGGCTTGACGTTGTTTCTATACTGAAGTTTCATTGAAGGAAATAAGATCTTTTTGTTTGCTATATGCTGTTCTGAATTAAAAGGAATACCATTTCTTTTGGGCTTCATGGAATGGGTATTCACTGTTTAGAATTTTATATCCTGAACTGGTAGGCTGAATGGTTGTTTTCACCACTATGATAATGCTCTTGTCATATGGTCTTTCGTGATATGGTGGTACAGGGTGTATGAGAAGTTTAAGGTCGTTCTATACTGAAACTTCTTTTGAAAAGGAAATAAATTCTTTTTCTCTCTCTGCTGTGTTGATTATTGTGAATACAACATTTTTTTCTTTATAAGCACACGAATAGCCTTGGGAAAAGGAAAGATATCACGTTTTGGCTGTTCATTTTCTTCTTGCTTAAAAGGGATAAGATTACTCTCTCTCCCCTTGCTATTTCGGATTATGAAGAAATGGTATCTTGTATTTTAAGGGAATGGACATTAAAATTTTATATGAATGTTCGTGAGAAGTTGGAAAAAGGAATAGTTTTTCCTTCTGAACTCCTTAATGAAGTATGACTCTCTTACGGTGTAGATAAGATGGATTCATTGTGTTTTCTTGATACTGTTCGGCCTTCTTAATCAGACTATTGACGCAACTATAAACTAGTTTGTATTCTGTGCAATGAATGATTATAAATTCCTCATGCTGTAATGAAGGTTGATTCCATTGCGTCTAGCAGTCAAAGTTTGACCTTCTGATATTATTATTATTTTTACTATCTTGTGAATGCAAACTTGGCTGGATTGTTCATTACTGTAGCTCGTTGGATTGCAGCTGTACTGGTTATGTGAGATGCTTATCAATGAGAACGTTTACTCTGTTATCTTTCTAAGTTGAGTTGTCTTGCTTAGAAAAACGTGATTGAATGTTTTTACTTCATTCGGAATATAATGATTATTCTTAATGAAATAGTAGAGAATGAGTTCTTCTCTTTTTGTTATTTGGGATTCTGAAAGTGACATTGGAATTATAGTGTCTAAGACACGGTCTTGCTGTAGGTAACAGCCATGTACCATTTCCTAGTAAGAACTATATGTGTTCAGAGGCATAAAAGATTATATGGATATATATACTTGCGTGGTTGCAAATTTGTTGTTGGTTAGCTATACAGTGTAAGAAGTAGGGAATCTTCTAGTATAGAAAATACCTAGTATACATATTGATATGGTTTGCCCCACGATAAATATAATGTCTTACTAACCTGTTTGGCATTCATATGAACTGGAAGTAAATGAAATTATTCTTGCTGCCATAAAGTGAATTCCGAGTGGATTTTGTAAGTTTCACTCTGAACTGTTATGTTGATTTGTCTTTCGTCTGAATTCCACGGTTAGGACAGTCATGTGGAAAGAAATAGAGATATGAATTAATGTTTTAGAAAAATGATCTTTTTATTTCATTAAGTTGGAAATCTGGAATTCGTGAATGATGAATTTTATAGTGCTTAGATGGGAGCTACTATATGCATTGCTGTTCGCTTTCTTGTTGTACTTGAATGCCTTAAAATTAACATGCTTCATGAACGGAAAGGAAAGTAATGGATTTATTTTCAGTTAGTTTCATTCCTTGCAATTGTTATTAATGAAAGGCGTGGAAAAGATAACTGTATGCTATGTAGGCAGCAAGCTACTTGTATTCTTAACTTTGTAAATACTGTAAATTGATACTTGCAATGATTATGTGAAAACGGGACAGCAGTCCCTTGGCTGGTTGTGATGATATTTTGATGAATTAGTGGGTATGCTGATCTCTCTTTTGTGCTTTTCGAGATTGATGTTTTGCTGTTGTTTCATAAAAGTAGGGTTCTTTTATTGAAACAGTTAGTTGAAGCATCTTATTTTAAGGATAAGTGCTTAATGTGCTCAGTTCATTGAACTGACCCGTGCAATTCATTTTGCAGATGGAATTTGATTAGAATGAAGACTTGGCTGTTTTCTGATGTCTCTTGATTAAATGTAAATTAAATTGTAACTGTTGCTTTTATTCCTCTTTGAGGAATTGTGAACGAAGAAAATATATTCTTCTGTCCATGAGTTGTATGGAGGCTTTGTATAAGTTATACCCAATCAGTTGGATTGGCAAATGTACAAATTATGACTTGAAATATTGAATACAGTTACAAGTGTGATATTTTCAATAATTATATCAGTTTGATATTGTTATATAAATTGGGAATAAGGTGTTAATTCTTGATTTGGAATCGTTTCATAATCCTCGGATGGATGCTGAATTGAAACTGATATCTATTCTTACTTAAATACAACCTTTAAGTTGAACAATGCAATTAATTCATACTTGGGTAAAGATGAATTATGAATTGACATTAAAAAGGATTAAGAAGAATATGATTTTATAATCAGAGGGTATTCAGGATTAGCTTAGGAGCTAAGGAATATCAATTTAAATTGGGAGTATTCGAACTTCGTTTTCGAACCTCATTAATGATCCCGTTTGATAAAATTCAGAATAAAGGTTATTGGATGCATATGTTCATAACTAATGATCCTTAACTATATAACGTTGAAGGGAAATAAATGAATTCATTTCTCAAGGATTAGACCTCGTTTGAATGACGTCTAATAAGTTAATATTCTGAAATAAGTTGCAGTTGGAAACATCTTGGTTAAGTTTAGTAGGTAAACTTATTATGTCTGTCGGTACGGAATGCTTAATCTAATGATTAAGAAATGGACCAAGTAAGGAAATGTAACCCTTCGGTACGAAGGAGATGACACATAACGAACTAAAGGACAGTTTAGTCCTTCTTAGTTATATACAACTGCAACGGAAACGAGGATCAAGGGATCAGCGTGGATGCTGAAAAATTGCTTAAACTATTAACTCGTGGCTAAGTCACTTGGGCAGGATGTGTATTCTCGTTGGGAGAATTCTGCAGGACATTGGTATACGCCAGCTACAGCAAGGTGTCTTCATGAAGACGGGGTCTTCATGACGACACATTGTTGCAGCTGACATATAGCAATGCCCTCCCGAATTAAAACATTTAGAATACATAGGCTGAATGTGTAGATCTTAGCTGGGGTGGGGATAGGGTATGATCTGGTATACGGAGTGACTCCGGAATACTAAAGGTAATCAGACACACGGAGTCGTGGGGTAACGACACCGTATGTCTACGTATCTTTAGTTACCAGGAGTGCCTTCCTATACCCGCTCATATTACTGGCTGGTATCGAAAGTTTAAAACGGAACTTAAACAATG
>CM034146.1:529296352-529303852 GCA_019776745.2 Taxus chinensis | reverse complement strand
ACGGGGTACAGTCGTCCCCTTGCTGTTGTGGATAATCCGTCCTTGCATTGAATGGTTGGAAACACTTCCACGACGTGCTGGTTTGTTGACAGTATGGTGTTTGAAATAGATGTTTTTATAGGATCAGTACAGGCAGTATGAATTGTTTGTTGATGTGTGATTGTCTTTTGTCACATGAACTTTTGAGATAAAATGGTGAAGGCTGTGTGAGCGGCTTGACGTTGTTTCTGTACTGAAGTTTCATTGAAGGAAATAAGATCTTTTTGTTTGCTATATGCTGTTCTGAATTAAAAGGAATACCATTTCTTTTGGGCTTCATGGAATGGGTATTCACTGTTTAGAATTTTATATCCTGAACTGGTAGGCTGAATGGTTGTTTTCACCACTATGATAATGCTCTTGTCATATGGTCTTTCGTGATATGGTGGTACAGGGTGTATGAGAAGTTTAAGGTCGTTCTATACTGAAACTTCTTTTGAAAAGGAAATAAATTCTTTTTCTCTCTCTGCTGTGTTGATTATTGTGAATACAACATTTTTTTTTCTTTATAAGCACACGAATAGCCTTGGGAAAAGGAAAGATATCACGTTTTTGGCTGTTCATTTTCTTCTTGCTTAAAAGGGATAAGATTACTCTCTCTCCCCTTGCTATTTCGGATTATGAAGAAATGGTATCTTTGTATTTTAAGGGAATGGGACATTAAAATTTTATATGAATGTTCGTGAGAAGTTGGAAAAAAGGAATAGTTTTTCCTTCTGAACTCCTTAATGAAGTATGACTCTCTTACGGTGTAGATAAGATGGATTCATTGTGTTTTCTTGATACTGTTCGGCCTTCGCCTTAATCAGACTATTGACGCAACTATAAACTAGTTTGTACTCTGTGCAATGAATGATTATAAATTCCTCATGCTGTAATGAAGGTTGATTCCATTGCGTCTAGCAGTCAAAGTTTGACCTTCTGATATTATTATTATTTTTACTATCTTGTGAATGCAAACTTGGCTGGATTGTTCATTACTGTAGCTCGTTGGATTGCAGCTGTACTGGTTATGTGAGATGCTTATCAATGAGAACGTTTACTCTGTTATCTTTCTAAGTTGAGTTGTCTTGCTTAGAAAAACGTGATTGAATGTTTTTACTTCATTCGGAATATAATGATTATTCTTAATGAAATAGTAGAGAATGAGTTCTTCTCTTTTTGTTATTTGGGATTCTGAAAGTGACATTGGAATTATAGTGTCTAAGACACGGTCTTGCTGTAGGTAACAGCTATGTACCATTTCCTAGTAAGAACTATATGTTGTTCAGAGGCATAAAAGATTATATGGATATATATACTTGCGTGGTTGCAAATTTGTTGTTGGTTAGCTATACAGTGTAAGAAGTAGGGAATCTTCTAGTATAGCAAATACCTAGTATACATATTGATATGGTTTGCCCCACGATAAATATAATGTCTTACTAACCTGTTTGGCATTCATATGAACTGGAAGTAAATGAAATTATTCTTGCTGCCATAAAGTGAATTCCGAGTGGATTTTGTAAGTTTCACTCTGAACTGTTATGTTGATTGTCTTTCGTCTGAATTCCACGGTTAGGACAGTCATGCGGAAAGAAATAGAGATATGAATTAATGTTTTAGAAAAATGATCTTTTTATTTCTTTAAGTTGGAAATCTGGAATCGTGAATGATGAATTTTATAGTGCTTAGATGGGAGCTACTATATGCATTGCTGTTCGCTTTCTTGTTGTACTTGAATGCCTTAAAATTAACATGCTTCATGAACGGAAAGGAAAGTAATGGATTTATTTTCAGTTAGTTTCATTCCTTGCAATTGTTATTAATGAAAGGCGTGGAAAAGATAACTGTATGCTATGTAGGCGCAAGCTACTTGTTATTCTTAACTTTGCAAATACTGTAAATTGATACTTGCAATGATATGTGAAACCGGACAGCAGTCCCTTGGCTGGTTGTGATGATATTTTGATGAATTAGTGGGGATGCGATCTCTCTTTTGTGCTTTTCGAGATTGATTGTTTTGCTGTTGTTCATAAAAGCAGGTTTTTTTTGAAACAGTTTAGTTGAAGCATCTTATTTTAAGGATAAGTGCTGTAATGTGCTCAGTTCATTAACTGACCCGTGCAATTCATTTTGCAGATGTATTTGTAGAATAAAGACTTGGCTTATTTTCTGATGTCTCTTGATTAAATGTAATTAAATTGTAACTGTTGCTTTTTTCCTCTTATGAGGAATGTGAACGAAGAAAAAGATATTCTTCTGTCCATGAGTTGTTGGAGCTTGTATAATTTATACAAGCAGTTGGTTGGCAATTACAAATTATGACTTGAAATAGTGAATACATTTACAAGTGTGATATTTTCAATAATTATATCAGTTTGATATGTTATATAAATTGGGACATACGGTGTTTAATTCCTTGAGTTGGAATCGTTTCATAATCCTCGATGGATGCTGAATTGAAACTGATATCTATTCTTACTTAAATACAACCTTTAAGTTTGAACAATGCATTAATTCATACTGGGTAGATGAATTATGAATTGACAGAAAAAAGGATTACGAAGAATATGATTTTTATAATCAAGTGTATCATGATTAGCTTAAGAGCTAAGGAATATCAAAGTTAAGTTGGGAGTATCGAACTTCGTTTTCGAACCTCATTATGATCCCTTTGATAAATTCAGAATAACGGTTAATTTGGATGCATATGTGCATAACTATGATCCTTAACTATAGAACGTTTGAAGGGAATAATGATTCATCTTCAAGATTAGACCTCGTTTGAATGCGTCTAATAAGTTATATTCTGAAATAAGTTTTGCAGTTGGAAACATCTTGGTTAATTTAATAGGTGACTTATTATGTCGTCGGTACGGAATGCTTATCTAATGATTATGAAATGGACCCCCAAGTAAGGAAATGTACCGCTTCGGTACGAAGAGATGAACATACGAACTAAGGACAGTTTAGTCCTTCGTAGTTATAGACCAACTGGCAACGGCAACGATGATCAAGGGATCATCGGTGGATGCGAAAATTGCTTCAAAAACTATTAACTCGTGGCTAAGTCACTTGGCAGGAGTTAATGCCTCGTTGGGAGAATTCTGCAGGACATTGGTATAAACTCCACTTGACAGCAAGGTGTCTTCCATGAAGACGAGGTCTTCATGAAGCGACACATTGTTTGGCAAGCTGACATAGAGCAATGCCGCCTGATTAAACATTTAGAATACATAGCTTGAATGTGTAGATCTTGCTGGGGTGGGGATAGGGTAATGATCTGGTATACGGAGGTGGGACTCCGGATACAAGGTAATCAACACAGCGGAGTCGTGGGGGAACGACACGTTGTCTACGTATCTTTAGTACCGGAAGTGCCTTCCTATACCCGCTCATATTACTGGCTGGTATCGAAAGTTTAAAACGGAACTTAAACATGAGGACGGTATGAACCAGAAATACCATTCTAGATAACAAAAAGGCCGAGTGAAGTGAAGGACGTATTCGGTATATGTTTATCACATTCCAGGAATATGAATCAAATCAAAGCATGTGAAAATCTTTGGCCAAATTATCGCATTCTGGTTGCGTGTCCTTATCACTTAATTTTAAGATTCAGGATGTCGATGAATATCGGTAACATATATTCAATAAAGGCCTTCTTAATGGATCACGCTTCGTAAACCCGGGGAAGGTATGAGAAAAGTATCAATAAAATATACTATGGCATAAACAGACAATAAGGATCGGTTGTTGCCGGAGTCATGAAATGAAGGAATCGTTGAACTCCCGCCATGAAAATGGAATATCGGCATTTGTCATCGACATTTAACAGTCAGCATATGATCTTTATGAGATTGAATGGCATTGATGTGTGTTCCATATTGTAAATAATGTGACAGGGAAACATTCGTTTTTTTGAAAGAATTGTATGATCCAAACCTGTTTGTTTTGGGCAAGAACAATTACTAAATCATCTAACGTGGTGTTTAAATTTTATCATTCATACAAGAACGTTCTTTTAAAAAAAAATTCCCTCGTTCTGGTGTTTTAAAATGTGGATGTTACATTGTTTGCGGTGTGTGTGGGGTTTCGTGTGCGTGGTTGCGTGTGTTTGTACATGTGCGTGGCATGTGCTTGTTCATGTGCATGTTGTGTCTGTGTGTGCGGGGCGTGTGCGTTGCGTGTGCGTTTGATTGCGCTGCATTGTGAGTGCCTGTGCGTGTGCATGTGTGTGTGCGTGTGCATGTGCTCGTGTCCTGCATTTGTGCGCGTTGGTTTGTGTGTTTGATTTACGTGTGGGCCGTTGCATGTGTGAGTGTTTGCCTGTGTGTATGTTCGATGCATGTTGTGGAGTGGTGTGTGTTGTGCACGTGGCATATGTTTTGTGTTTGTATATGTGTTTCGTGTGTGGATGTGTATGTTTGTGTGTGTTTTGACATGTGTTGGTTGCGTGTGGTCATTTACGTGTGTTTTTTATGTGCTATCCTGTTGCGTGGTGTTTGTGCATAGTGCATGCTGTGTTTTGTTTGCATGTGCCTATGGCCTGTGCCCTTTGGCAGGTGCGTGTGTGTGTTCGTGTGCGTGTGTATGGTGCGTATGCGTGTTGGGGTTTGTGTGTGTGTGGCCTATGCATGTGGTGTACATGGGCGTGTTCAGGTGGTGTGTTCGTGGTGCATGGTGCGTGTGCATGTGTGTGTGTTGTGTTTTTGTGTTTCGTGCGCGTGTGTTGCGTGTGGTGCTTTTGTGCGTTTAGTGTGCGCATTGCAAGTGGCATGTGCATGTGCATGTGCATGTTCGTGTGCGTGTGTGTGTTTTGTGTGGGTGTGGCGTCCGTGCGGTTGTGTGTGTGTGCGTGTGCGTGTGCATTGTGTGTCCGCGTGTGCTTGTGTGTCTGCGTGTGCGTGTGTGGTGTTTCTGTGTGTGAATGTGTGCTTGTGCGTGTGTGTGTGTGGTTGCGTGTGTGGGGGTTCGTGCGTGTGCGTGTGCGTGTTGCAAGTGTGTTTGTAGGTGCGTGTGCGTTTGTAGGTGCATGTGTGTGTGCGTGTACGTGTGGCATATGCGGTGCTGGTGCCCGGTGTGTGTGCGTTGGCGTGTGCTTTTGCGTGTGTGGTAGGTCTGTATGCTTGTGGCTGGTGCATGTCTGTGAGCGTTGTACATTTGTTTGTGTGCGTGTGCGTGTGGTGTTTGCGTGTGCCTGTCGTGTGCTCTGCCCATCTATGGTTTGTGCATTTTTGTGTGTGCAGTGCGTGTGAGTGATGTGTTATGCCTGTACATGTGCTGGTCGGGGGTGTATGCGTGTGCGTGTGTGTGTACATGTGTTGTGCGTGTTCGTGTGCATGTTGTGTGTCTGTGTGTGATTGTGTGTGTGCTGGTGCGTGTGCATTTTAGTAGTGTGCGCGCCGTGCGTGTGTTTTGTGTGGTGTTCGTGTTTGTGTGAGCATGGGTGCGTGTGTGTTTGTTTGTACGTGTGGTGCATATGTGTGTGTTTGTAGTTGTTCATGTGAGTGTGATTGTGGGTCTGTGTGCGTGTTTTACTTACGTGTGCGTTTGCTGTGCATGCATGTGCTTGTGCATGTGTGTGTGTCATGTCTGCAGTGCCCGTGTGTTTGCGGCGTGTGCGTGTGTGCATTGCTTGGTGCTGTGCGTATTCAATGTGCGTGCTGTGACCGTGCACGTTTTCCATGTGCTGTTCCCTATGCGTGTGCGTGTGCATGGTGGTGTCTGTTGTCTGTTGCAGGTTCAGGTGCAGTGTGCGTGAGTGTGCGTGTGCATGTGCGTGTGTGCATGAGCGTGGTGCGTGTGCGTGTGCGTGTGCATGTGTGTGTGTGTGTGAGTCTGCGTGTGCGTGTGCTGTCTATGTGTGTGTGTGCGTTGCGTGTTGTGTCTACGTGTGCGTGTTTGCATGCTTGTGTGGTGTGCATGCGTGTGCGTGTGCGTACGTGTGGTGTTATAAGTTGCGTGTGCGTGTGCGGGTGCCGTGTGTGGTGTGCGTGAACCTGTGCGTGTGGCGGTTTGGGTGCATTTGCGTGTGCCTATTGCATTGCTTCTTCCCATAATTGTTTGTGGCATTTGTGTGTGCATGTGCTTGTTGAGTGTGTGTAATGCCTGTCAGGTGCCTTGTGCGGGTGCGGTGGGTGCGTGTCTGGGTGCGTGTGCGTGTGCTTGTCTTGTGTGGTGCGTGTGCGTGTGCGTGTTTTGTACATGTACGTGTGCATGGCGGTTTTCCCGTGTACATGTGCGTGGGCATTGTGTTTCTGTGTGTGATTGTGCGTGTTGCTGCGTGTGAGTGCACGCGTCGTTGTGTGTGTGTACGTGTGCGTGTGTCAGTGCGTGTGCATGTGCATTTGCGTGTGGTCGCCTGTTGCGTGTGCATGTGCATGTGTGTGTGCCTGTCCTGTGGCATGTGTGCGTGAGAGTTGGTGCGTGTGCATGTGCGTAGTGTCCTATGTGTGTTTACACGTGTGCTGTGCATGTTCGTGTTCGTTTGCTTGTGCATGTGCATGTTTGTGTCGTGTGTGCATGTCTTTATGGTGTGGTGCGTGTGTGGGTGTGTCATGCTGTACGACACGTGGACGTGTGCTTTTGCGTGTGTGCGTGGGCGTGGTGCTGTGCATGTGTGTGTGCATGTGTGGTGTGCGTTGTGTTTGTGCATAGTGTGTGTCCATGTGTGTGTGCGGTTGTTTGTGGTGTGTCTATGTGTGTGTTGCGTGTGCGTGTTGCGTGTGCAGTGCTGTCTGCTTGTCCGTGTGTGGCGTGCGTGGTGTGTCCCCTGCCTGTGCGTTGTGTGGGCGTGTACGTGTGCTTGTTGTGGCGTGAGCCGTTGGGCATGTGTCATGCGTGTGTGTGTGTGTCTATGTGCTTGTTTGCATGTGCGCTTGCTATCGTGTGCGTGTGCGTTGCAGTGCGTGTGCGTGTGCATGTGCGTACTGTGCGTGTGCCGTGTGTGCGTGTGTGTTTGGGGTGTGCGGCGTGTGCGGTGCATGTGCTTATACTTGTGCGAGGCACGTGGACAATGTGAGTGGTGTGTGTGCCGTGTCCATATGCGTGTATGTGGCGCAATGTGTTGTGTGCAGTGTAGGTGCGTGGCGTTTTTGCGTGAACGTGGTGCGTGTCATGTGTGCGTGTGTGTGTGCGAGTGCGTGTGCATGTGTTTGTGTGTGTCTAAGTGTCGGTTGCGTGTGCGTGTAACGGTGTGCATGTGCCGTGTCTGTGTCCTTGTGGTGCGTGCATGTGTGGGTGTGCATGGTGTGCGTGTCTGTATGCGTATTGCGTCCAGCGTGCACGTGTGCATGTGCCATGGCGTGTGCGTTCCCTATGGCTGGATTGCGCCTAGTGTTGTGTCCTATATGTGTCTGTCATGTGTAGTGGCGTTTGTAGGTTCTTGTGCGTGTGGCGGGTGCATTTTGTGCGTGTGGCAATTTGTCTGTGTGTGTGTTGGTGCATGTGCGGTGCATGTGGCGTTGCGTCTTGTCG
>CM034146.1:529273900-529286400 GCA_019776745.2 Taxus chinensis | reverse complement strand
GGAGTTAGGAGGCAAACTTTACCTTTCTGGAAAGCTGAGAGAGAGCTTTATCTGATGGTGCCATTTCCAGAAAGCCTTGAGTGACTTAAAATCAAAAAATGTGGATTGAGGCACAAGAGAGGCAAGAACACAAGGAGTTAGCCACAAAAAATGAGCTGGGGCACATTTTGGATAACAATTTTGGCGACTCAGAGGGGTCATCTGCCTGCTAGATGAAAGTACAAGTAGCCTGGAGCAGTCCATTGGGCATGGAGCCATCAAATATTCTGTTTAGAACCCCAACTGACTTAGAATGTGCAAGGAGGAAGATGGAATATCACATGATGGAAGCAAGGACTGCAAAACATCTCCAGGGACAGTAAGTTGTGCCAAAGCACTTAGGGAAAGAAAAACTAACCTACAACAAAACAATGTGCAAAGCACTTGGAGGAATGAAAATCTAATCTAATATTTACAAGGTGGTAAATTTCCCTCTAGAAGCAATGCTTGAGATAGATTCCATTGACTGGAATCTACAGTTCTTCACCATCCAATGAGGCCAATTAGAAAGCATTGTTGTTCTTGCACTTCGTGACCATGTATGGGCCACTCCAAATGGCATCAAATTTTGAATGCCTTCCCGGTTTTTCTCTATCCACATCCCATTTCAACACTAGATCTCCAACCTGAAAATATCTATCCTTGGACTTCCTATCAAAGGTCTTTTTGATCAAAGCTTGATCCTTTTCCATTGCTTGGGATGCCTGATTTTTGACCTCCTGCAGCTCCATCAACTCTGTATATCTCACCTCCATGGGCTCAAACTCTAGCAACTCTAATTGCTTCATAAGTTCCAATGTTGGCAACTCAAGTGACATGGTCAAGATTGCCTCTCTTCCATAAACAAGCTTGAATGGAGAGTTACATGTGGATCTCTTGGGAGTTATCCTATCAACCCATAAGGCTGATTTCAGTTTGGTATGCCAAGACCTCTGATTCTCATCAAGAGTCCTCCTAATGATCCTAAACAAGTTCTTGTTTGTAGACTCGGCCTGGCCATTACCTTGAGGGTAATAGTTTGATGAAGTGCTTAGGTAGATCCCGTTCTTGATAGCCCACTCAGTCACCTTGGATCTAATGAATGCCAATGCATTATCTGAGATTATTGTAGCAGGTATACCAAATCTGGTTGCTATCCCCTCATAAAAGTCTAAGATGCTGGACTTATTTGCTTCTTTGAGTGCTACTGCTTCAGTCCATTTGGTGAAGTAGTCCGTGGCTGTCAAAATCCATTTGTGCCCTTGACTTGAATTGGGATTAATGACTCCGATGAAGTCCAAACCCCATTGCATGAATGGCTGGTCAACTGAGATTGGATGCAATGGAAGGGCAGCAAGTCTCTCTTTTCCTGTGAAGAATGCACAATTCTTACACCTCTTAATCCATGCATAGCAATCACTGAAAATTTTAGGCCAATAATAACCAGCCTTCATGATTTTTAGAGCTATCACTCTTGGTGCAAAATGACCACCAGTTGGTCCACCATGGAACTCTTCCAACACCCTATGAATTTGATTTGTGCTAATGCATCTCAGCAACACTCCATTCACATATTTCTTGAACAAAACTCCATCAACAATGGCATATGGGACAACCTGCAATCTGAAGTGTCTTCTTTGGGTCTTATTCATCTCCGGGGGGCATAGGCCTATGCTTAAGAAGTGTATAATACCTTGGGTCCAGTAAGGAGTGGGGGCAGCATTATTTTCTTCTTGAGTGCCACATGGCTCATGGCTATCTTGAACTGTCAAAACAGCCTCTCCTTCATTGCATGCTTCTTTTTGCTTCCCCAAAACTAGCTGCTCACATAATCCTTTTCCTCTTACCAGCTTGGTGATTTTGATCTCAATGTCATACTCCATGACATGGGTGATCCAACATGCCCTTTTCTCGTTCAAATCTTTGTTGAGGAGGAAGTCCTTAACCCCAGCATGTGAGACCAGCAACTGGACCTTGTTGTTCGAGACTAAATACTTGAATTTCTTCAAGCTTCTGATTACTGCTAGCACATGCTTCTCAATAAAAGAATACCTCACCTCATAGTCATCTAGGCTTTGGCTGAAGAAAGCAATTGGCTACTCATCGTTGTCCTTGTTCTACTGTACCAAAATGGCAGAAATAGTGTCATTACCTCCAAATGCATAGAGGATGAAATCCTTGGAGAAGTCTGGGTTGATGAGAGTTTGTGCTTGAGAGATAGCTTCTTTGATTGCTTCAAAACTCTCCTTGCCTTCTGCTCTCCACTTGAAAGCCATGCTCTTCTTTAACATTTTGGTGATGGGCTTGACAAGGGCTGCAAAATCTGGGACAAACCTCCGAAAAAATTTTATCCTCTCCAAGAAACTCTGAAGGGCTTTCTTGTGGCTTGGCAATGGTAGTGCTCTTATGGCTTCAACCCTCTCTGGATCAATTGCTAATCCTTCTTTAGAGAAAATATGGCCAAGGGGCTTTCCTTCATGTGCAAGAAAGATACACTTTCTAGGACTTAAAGACACTCCAAATCTCCTGCACCTCATGAAAACTTGTCTCAAATGAGAGAGGTGGTCTGCTACATTTTTGGAAAAAACAGTGATATCATCAAGGTAAATCAGCACCACGTTGTTAATCAAGCCTTTGAATGCCATGTCCATTTCCCTTTGGAAGGTAGCACCAGCGTTGGACAGCCCAAATGGCATTTTCCTGTATGCAAAAGTTTCCCATTTGGTTGTGAAGGCTGTCTTGAATTGGTCTTCCTCCTTCACCATAATCTGATTGTAGCCTGAGTAGCCATCAAGTAGTGAAAACCTCTCAGATCCAGCCACAACTTGTAAGATTTACTCCATGCAAGGGAGTAGGTAATGGTCCTTGAGAGATGCTCTATTTAAGTCTCTGAAACCAACACACAATCTGATCTCCCCACTCTTCTTTCTGACTGGAACTAAGTTGGCAACCCAACTAGAATGCTTGATTGGGAATATGATTCTTGACTCAATCAGCTTGTCCAATTCTTTCCTCATGAGAGGCTCCATGTGTGGATTGACTAGTCTTTGTTTATGCCTGACAGGCTTAGTATTTGGATCCAATTCAATGGTATGCTGAGCTAAGTTGGGATTGAAACCTTTCAAATCTTTGTAGCTCCAAGCAAACACATCTGGGAATTCTTGACACAGTTGATGAATTCATACCTTTCTTGTTCAGTTGTCATCTTTCCAATTTGTAATGGTTTGTTCTCTTCTACCAAGATGGATACTGAATCCTCTCCCTGAATGTTTTCTTTCTCCTTTCTAAACTGATCATTGGGATTAAAAATGGACTCCAAAGTGATAATTCCCTTGGGCAGCTTGTTAGTTCTCAGCTTTACCACCTGGTCACCATTCTGATGTTCCAACTTTTCTTGATTCTTACCTGAGAACTCAGCTTCTTCTTGCAAGAAATGGATGATTTGTTGGTCATTCTCAAACACTTGCCAACTGACATTGTTATCTGGCACTGAAGGCCTCACAATCACGTGGATGTTTGGCTATACCTTGTCTTTTTGAATGCTTTCCACAATGTCAAAGGCTGCCCCTACTGCTGCAAGCCTGTCAGCAGCTTGATTCTCTTTCCTAGGAATGGATTTGATGCCAAAACCCTCAAAATCTTCCATGAGGTCCCACACCCTATTCTTGTAGCACCTGAGTAGATCATTCTTGGCAGCATGTTGTCCCTTGACCTGATTTACAATCAATTCACTGTCACCAAAGACTTGCAAGTTCTTTATTTTCTTCTTGATTGCCCAATGCATCCCTTGCACCAAGGCTTCATATTCAGCAGTGTTATTGGAGCATGCAAACTAAAATCTAAAAGCTGAATAGTACTTTACTCCTTGAGGTGAAACAAGCATGGCTCCACCTCCTACACCTTGTCTACTCCTTGATCCATAAGCATGTACCTTGTTTTCCCATTCATCAAGAGTTAGATCTGGGATGCTTCCAACCTTGGTGTCATCTTCATCGGTGCTTGGGTGGTTTTCTTGATCAAATGCTGAACAATTGGCGTTGATCTGACTTGGAGTGTAAGGCTCAATGTGGAATTTTGCACTAGGTTCAGACCTAATTTTAGCCTTGGTTCCATACCTCGTTCTGAACAGCATGTGTGACCAATCAGCAAATAAATATCCCCCAATCTTGGCTGTGAAGTCCCTTGACAAGCATAGGGAAAAGAGTGGTGGAAGGTCTATGACTGATACATCTTGTAAAACAACAACATTTGGACGTGCATGCAAGGTAAGACTCAAGTTTCTAATCACCCCAACTGTTGTTACTACTGTCCCATCCAGCTGCACTACCCCTTTGGATATGGTTTCATACTAGAGCCCTAGCTGATCAACTATTTGTTTAGGCATCACTAAGCTACTTGCCCCGGAATCTATCATGTAATTGTGCACTAACTGATTTCTAATGATTAATGAAACATAGAAAGGAGGGGGCTTCAACATTTTACCTTGCTGTCCTCCATGATTTCCCTCAGGCTGGGCAACATTTTTGAGCACTTTCTCTTGCATCTGAACTTGCTGATTCGAAGTTGGCCAGTCCTTCATGGCAGCTTGTAACAAGTCTCTTTGGCCTGGGATAGATAGGGATTCCCACATTTATATATTAACATTTGTCTTCTTCATCTGATCAATGATACTGAATGGTGATGAAGGATCTCTTTGATGTCCCTTTACTTGTACATTCACTCCTTGCACGTGGGTAGCAATAACTGGTATTTGAGTTGGTCTAGGAGCTGTTCTTGGCTGCCCTTATGCATTTGAAATTGGATTTTGCTTGCCAACCATTTGTGGAGCCATGGAAGGTTGTGGATTGGTTGGAGTTAATGGATGTTCTTCACCCAAATTCCTTCTTTTTGACCTTGTGTTGGCTGCAACACCTTGAAAAACTGCTTGATTCATGCCACAGAAATCTTCTACATACCAGTTTACCAATGTGGTGTCATTTAGGGCTGATTGCTGTTGGAATGTTTCTTGTTGTTGGTTGTTTCCTTGACTGCCTTCACCCTCCACACCAGTAGTTGTCACCATTAATGCTTGATTCAAAGCACCATTGAAGCACATAGATTGGTTATGAGGTTCATTACATGGAAAACACCAATCATACTCTTGAGCAACGTTGTTTTGTGTTGGCACCAATGCCTTAGAGGCAGATATGGCATTAGGATTATAGGGCTGAAATGGTCTATTGGTAGGAGGCCTTGTTTGATTTACATTTGTAGTTGGATTAGGAGGTCTTTGTGGTTGGTATGGCTGCCTGTTAGGCTGAGCTTGGGGCTGGTAAGAAGGTCTAAAACCTTGGGCTTGTTGCCTTTTGAGAGTAACCAGCTCATTGCCTAGGTTTTACAATTGCTTCATGACTTCTTAAAGCTCATTTGGGGCACTTGGAGATGAAGTAGAAGCTTCATTTGAACTCTGATTTCTAGGAGTGGGAGAAGGAGCCAAGTTAGGTGTTTGATTGGTATTTGGACTCTCTAAACTTGGAAACAATGGCATGGGAGGTCTAGGGGCTAGTTTGCCAGCTTGGATCAAACAATTTTCAGCCCTAATGGCAATGCTATAAGCCATAGGGATAGTTATGCCTCCCATGGACTGAATCAACATAGAAATATCATAATTTAGAGCTTTGAGATAATAGAGAAAAGCACCTTCTGGTGTTGGCCTAATTTCCACTGGAATTCTCTCCCAAGTCTTTTGAAATCTGAAGTTGAAATCGGTCAGCCGTTCATTGGGAGCTCTCTTGATGGTTGTCAGCTACTCCAAAAGAGACAAGTTGTCTCCCTTCTCTCCAAAATGCTCATGAAGTGCTATACATAGCTGATTCTAATTTGTGATAGAACCAGCTCCAAGGCTTCTAAACCATTGCAATGCTTTCCCCTTGAATGAAGATGCCATCAACTTGACAGCCACTTGCATCTCATTGATTTCATGAATTGCACAAAGGTTAGCAATATCCTTAACATGATCACCTGAAGTAGTATGATTTTCTCCAGTGAAGTATGGAATGTTCTTCAAGGCTGCAATAGGAATTGGATGTTGTGCATTGAGGGCAAGTGGGTTGCTGCCTGTGAAGTTGACATAGGGGTTGTTTTGCGCCATTCTAATTGGTCTTAAAACCCTTGTTGACTGAATGAAAGGCCTACCAGGTAGAGGAGTTGAGAGAGTTTTGTTTGGTGGAGATGGAGACCTTTGAATCCTTCTTCCACTTTGCCTTACTCTTGGAGATAACTGTAGATATTCAAACAACACCTCTTCTTCTCCAACTCTTGACCTTGTAGTGATTCTTCTCATGAGTTTTCAGGCCTGCACTGCTGAAACCAGTTGATTCTTCCCCTTTGGAGTCACCAGATATGCAAATTATAGCTCTTTTCAAGCAAGAAAATTGCAGCAGATGCACATCAACTTTGCTGCAATAAAAATGAGACCTCTAAGGTCCCACTGGGCATGCCAAAACTATTGTTGCAAATCAGCAGCACCCCTAGATGCAAATCAAGGTTCTAAATGATGTTTAGAGCATCAAGTGTGATTGCACAACATGGAAACCTCTCTCCAAGTGTGGGACTTGTGAAAATGAGAGAGGAATCTCCAGAATAGAGGTTGGTTCCTCAAACTCCTCTGATTTAGATCTATATTTTACACAACTACAGAGGTTCTAATCCTAATTCTATCCTAGATTGCAAGGAGACAGGGATAAAAATGCAAAAATGAAACTAAACTAAAGATGGTGATGCACCAAAAGGAGTGGTGAAACATTTTTTTCCATGTAAATAGACACAAATTCATGAAATGCAACAAGGGAAAACATACACAAGCTGATAGATGTAATTAGAGGTCTTAAAATGAAGTAAAACAATACAAACAGAGGACTGAAAGCATTCACAGAGTTTGCACTGTCAATTCCATGTTAAAATCTCTTGCATTCCACCATCAAAGAGGTATAAACCTGTTACAAAATGTGAAAAAAGTCTAATTCTTACAACTATCACTTGCTGGAGGTGAAAGAAGAAGTTTGCAATGCCAAAAAGTGTTCAACACTCAAGAAATGAGCCAAATCTAGCTTTTACAATGCATGGGTCGAGCCCAGGAGAGAGAAAAAGTAAAAAACGTGGGAGCCCATTCCTCATTGATGGAAAAATGCATTAAAACAACATGGAGGACCTTAAAAACCCATACTCTATCATTTTAGACTATATTGGAGAAGAATGCGACCCATTCTGTATTAAATTTGGTTGTTGAAATGTCATTTCTGGCCATGGACACGTACCAGAACCGTTTTTAAATTTTCTCTCTCCAAACTAAACCAAAATTAGAAATTGACCATGAAATCATGTAGAGAATTTCAACATCTTTCCAATGATGTAAAGAACGTGAAAATCCAAGCTCTGAATCAAAAGATATGATCGTTAGAAGATTTAGGGCAAAAATGGCCCAAAAATGGATCGACGAGAAAAAATTTCAAATTTTCTCTTTTTTGTCTTTGGAAATTTTTTTCAAAAATTCCCCGCGCTCCGCTAGTCGGATGCCATGTGGCAAGCTCTAATTCACTCTGGAATTCTCTCTCCTTCTCTTTTCCGCGGGTTTTCCTTTGAAAATCGACCTTTTTATACTCTTTTGGAAAATTTTCAAATTTTCCTCCGACCCTCGAACTCCTCTGTCACGTGGCAGCTTCCTATTGGCTGCAGGCCTCAAATGGGAAAATTTTCCACAAAAACTCCGCCGAGCCATAACTTGAAAAATATAAGGAGTTAGGAGGCAAACTTTACCTTTCTGGAAAGCTGAGAGAGAGCTCTATCTGATGGTGCCATTTCCAGAAAGCCTTGAGTGCCTTAAAATAAAAAAATGTACTGAGGCACAAGAGAGGCAAGAACACAAGGAGTTAGCCACAAAAAATGAGCTAGGGCACATTTTGGATAACAGGAATTACATGCAAAATTTGAAAAAGGAAACTCGCCAACCTGAGTCAGCGGTGGCATGAGGAATGAGGAAAAAGCACTGCATTCAATGCATTCAATGACCTTGGTCTTAGCGACCAGCTCGCCTTGGGAAGAGGATAGAGGAAAAATTTGTTTGTCATTGTGTGCAATCGGGTTTTTAGTTGCTCTACATTTTTTCCATGGTTCTGTCGAACCTGCTGTTATTTTTGGTTATTGTTGTTGTTGGAATAGCCACGGCTATTTTTGAGCTTGAGGAAGTTAGTGGATTGTTGGGAAACCCCTGCTGCGGACGCCGTGGAGAGAAATAGCTCCTGTGGACGTGGTTTTCTTTGAACCACAAAAAGAATTTCAGGCATGTTAAGCCCTTCTCCTTAAACCGTTTGCTTTTGTTTAAATGTCTCATTAAAACAACCTTGCTTTTACGATGGGTGTTTTAGTTAAATGATGTTGTTGATTTAAATGAAGTAATTTCTAGGTTGAGTCATTTTTCCCTTGCTGAACACGACTTGGGTAAAAAAAATTTTAAAAATGGGTAAATGAAATAATTCTGTTCTTGATGTGTGAGTTGTTTGACAATGTTGGGTAATCATTTCTTTACTCAATATGAGTTGAGTTGTTGAATTTATTAGCTATGTGTGTATTATTTTATGAGTTCTGTGCTCTCTTGTAAAAGTGGAAGAATAAAAGGATTCGGTAGGACCTTCTGATTTGAGCTGTCATTACAAAACGAACACAACTTGGGCATACTTGTTGCGTTTGAAAAAGAATGATGAGTGTTTTCTTACAAAAATAGTTGATGAAACGAGTTATCTCTTTTGCTGTTATGAATCCTAAAAATAATGATAATAGGATTTCATTGTGTATTATGGGTCGAACTTGCTATAGTAACAGCAATGTGCGAATTGTTAATGGTTAAGGAAAGCCGTAAAAATGCTTGAAAAGACTCATGTTTAACTATTCCTCTTGTCATATTACAGTGTGTGGGGTATGAAACCTCCTTGGGACAGTAAGGTCATAGTAGCATCTTACCTCGTTGTTCTAAATGGATATGGTGTTCTGCCTGCTTGTTCTTGGTATTCATATATGACTGTTTGGAAAGAAGTTCTGATCTGAATGGGAACAGAAAAGTCATTCTATAGAATAGACTGGGTAGAGCATATAATTCATAATCTGTGTCTTGTTGAACTCAAGGATATATATATGTATATATAATTTACGGATTGAAAACCTTTCATTGTTTTCATTGAAACGAAATATGAAAAGATTTCTCCTTTGCTGTTGGAAAGTGAATTCTCTCACTATTACAATGAAAGCATGATATGTTGTGGCTGTACACTCTTACATGTTATATATTGACGTGAATGTCTGTAGAGTGAAATATTTAAAAGGAAATGATTGTGTTTAGAGGTTCTTTTGGTACTAATGTTTATTGACCAGTTGCAATGAACTCTGGTCAACTTTTTAGAAAGGTAATAGTAGTTTTCAATTACTGAATATACTACTCTGAATGAATTATACTATTGGAGTATGTCTGCTCTAAAATAAGAGGTATTTGGATAGACAGTAAGAAGAGGTGATATGATCTTGCTCCCTTATATTCGATTATTGATTTTTGTTTATTTCTCTTTGGACTGTTATCATTGATTGATATCACGTTTGAATTAAAAACTTCTAGTACAACTATGAGGAAAAGAAAGAGAGTGTGAATGGATAATTTGAATTAATGATCATTTTTCTCTCATACAGTTGGAAATCTATAATTGTTATGGAACGAATTTCGTACTGCTTGGGTTAAGCATTTGTATTTAATTGTTGTTTTCTTGTTCTCATCAGCGTTTGATTGCTTGAAATCAGATGAGTTGTATGAAGGAAGGGACAATAATTCGGTTTAGAATTTAGTTAAGATCTATCTTTTGAATTCACAACTATTATAAGAGAATGGAATTGATAGCATTAATGTTAGAACAACAGTTGCATAGTTGTGTTTTTAGTTCTTACAGATGTTTGTAATCTGGAACTGTTGAAGGAAATTACTTCTTGTAATAATTATTGGGAAAGAGGGCAGTAATCCTTTGTCTGATTAGGAGGGTTATTGGATGATTGAGTTGATATGCTGTTCATCCTTTTTGGTATTTAATTCTTGAATGATGTTCATATTAACGTTTCATAAAAGCAGGGTTCTTTTATTGAGACAGTTAATTAAAAGCACCTCATTTTAAAGACAAGTGCTTAATATGCTCAGTTCAATGAACTAACCCGTGCAAGTAATTTTGCAGATGAAACTTGAGTATAAATGAAGACATGGTTGTTTTTCGATACTTCTTTGATTGACTGAAGATGGATAGTATTGATAGCTATTATTCCTCCACGAGGAAATGAGAAAGGAAGAAGTTACATTCTTCTATCTTTATGAGTTGTAATGTTGTTTGATATAAACAAAGTCTAGTCGTTTGGACTGGCAAATGTATAGATTGTAAATCTGATGGATGAATACAAGTAAAAGTGTGATATTTTCAATAACTGTATCAGTTTGATATTGTTGAATAAGTTTGAGAATATAACATTATTCCTTGACTTGGAATTATTCAAATGTTAATGGATGAATTTAAAAGGAAATAACATCTATTCTTTACCTGAATGCAACTTTTACGTTGAAATGTGCAATTAGTTCATACTTGGGTTAAGATGAATTTTGAATTGACATTAAAAATATTTAGATAAACACGAAATCCTAATTGGAAGGTATTCGGGATTAGTTCGAAAGCTAAGGGATATCAAATAACTTAGGGGCAGCCGAACCTTGTATTCGGACTCCGTTAATAGCCTCGAATGTTTAAATTCAGAAAATAAAGATATGGGAAATCATATCTATTGTTAACAGACCTTAACTAAGTAAGGTTAAGGAGGATAAATGAATAAATTCATTTAGAATTAGACCTCGTTTAAATGACGTCTAATAAGATGGAATTTGAATTTGTTTACAGTTGTGGAAAACTTGGTTAAGTTTAATAGGTTAAACTTATTAAGTTATCGATAATGGACTGCTTAGTCCAAAGATTAAGAAAGGAACCAAGAAGTGAATAGGCAACCCTTCGGTATGAAGGAGGAAATGCGTATTAAGCTAGAAGACGGATTAAGTCTCTCTTAGCTACATACAACTGAAACAAGAACAAGGATAAAGGATCAGCATGGCTGCTGAAAGTTGATCTTAAATACTAAGATTATAACCAAATCACAATTGAGCTGGATGTGTACCCTCGATGAGAGGATTCCGTAGGACATTGACATACGCCAGCTACAATATGGTGTCTTCGTGAAGGCGGGGCCTTCATGATGACACAATGTTATAGCTGACATATTACAATGCCCTTCCGAATTAAATCATCAAGTTTACATAAGCTGGATAATAAGTTCTTGGCTGGGGATAGAAATGTGATCACATATACGGAGTGACTCCGGAGGACTAAAGGTAACTAGACACACGGAGTCGTCTAGGAACGACACCGTATGTCTGCGTATCTTTAGTTACCATGAGTAACTTCCTATACTCGTTCATATTGCTAGTTGAGGTTAGAGTTTGACCTTAAATGGAAGGACTGGTAGAGACCAGGAAAGACCATTCTAGATAACAGATGAAGTGAGGTGAAGGACGTATTCCATTGGTGTGTATCACATCTAGGAATATGATCATGCAAAGCATGTGAAAATCTTTGGCCAAAGTATCGCAAGTGCTGGTTGCGTTGTCCTAATCACCTAGTTTAAGATGCAGGATGTCAGATGAATATCAGTAACAGATATTCAGATAGGCTTCTTAAATGGATCACTTCGATAACCGGAAACGGTAAAAGAACCCTGTATATTCATTATACTATGCATGAATTAACATGAAGGATCGGTAAGTCGCCGAGTCATGAAATGAGAGATCGCTGAAACTCCGAGCCATAAAGTGGGAGGTCGGTAGTTCTTCGAGTCATTTACAGCAGCATATGGTATCTGTTATATGATTGAATGGCACTGAATGTGTGTTCCATATTGCAAATATGTGAACAGAGAACATTAGTTTTAAAAGGAAATTGTGTGATCCAAACTGCATTAATTGGACAGAGAGCAATTATTAAAACTTGAACGTGTGTTTGAATTATATAATTCATAACAGGGAACGTTGTATATTAAAAAAATAAAAAATCCCTTGTTCTAGTATCTTAAAATGGGGATGTTACAAACACACACTCACACGCACACGCACACATGCACCTGCACACGCACACTACACATGCACACGCACACACGGACACACACTTGCGCACGCACACGCACATGCACACACGCACGCACACGCACAAGCACACGCAAACGCAAACGTAAACACACATGCACACGCACACATGCAAACGCACGCACACACACACTCCCACGCACACACGCACGTACATGTACACGCACACACACACACACCACACACGCACACGCACACGCAGACACACACACACAAACACGTAGACGCACATGCACACACG
>CM034146.1:529246400-529268900 GCA_019776745.2 Taxus chinensis | reverse complement strand
CACGCACACAGACACGCACATGCACACACGCACGCATACACGGGCCCGCACACACGCACACGCACCACGCACATGCACACACACACACATGCATAGGCAAAGGCACACGCACACATACACGTGCACACACACACACACACAGAGGCACAGGAACACGCACACGTACACGCAGACACACATGCAAACACACAGGCAGAGGCACACACACACGCACACGCACACGCACACGCACCCACATCCGCACAAGCATAGGGACAGGCACACGTAGACACCCCAAAAAGGCACATTTCGACTGTATGGACAGCATTATTCCCATAATGCACTGTCCATGTTTTATCCATTCTTGCAGCCTTCCTTGCTAATTTCATGGCAAGTTTAGCAGAAACAAAACATTCTGTAGCACACAGTATCAAAAAGTACACACTACAGGTTTACACGAATAACTTACTCGTAACTTCTATGGGCGTCACTTGCTTTTCAGCACACGTCTGTTAGCCACTGCAGCATGTATCCTATGCTGCTGTCTGCGATCATGCTTCTTCACAGGACAGTGATTCGCATAGTGGTCCTTTCCACAGTTGACAGCATCACTCCAGCAAATGCACTTTTCTAGGCTCAAATTTATTACTAGCACTTGAAGTTATCATTCTGGCTTCACACTAGGACTTCTGTCTACATGCACATTACACTTTTGTGACACGCTATTCACGCACACTATTTACAGGCACTATTCATCATAGGTTTCTTGTTGTTATCTACAACACATTTTGTTTTTCACACCACAACCTTTTCCAAGGTCCCTTTTTTGGTGCAAGAGATGAAGAAAGATTGGGAATCTTCTTCCTTATCTCTTCCCTGTGAGCAGATATTGCACTCAATTTCTGTTCCTGTCTGATTGCCTTTTCGACAACTCCATCCATGGTGGTTGGGCCGTGGACATCCACTTCACCACCAATGATGGGATTCAATCCCATTATGAATTTCCGTATTCTGAACTTCTCGTCAGCTTGGTACTGCGGTACATACTTAAGAAGTTTAGTAAACCCTTCCCAGTATTCCGTCACCGATAGCCTTCCTTGCGACCAATTCTAAAATTCAGTCATTTTCCTATCAAAATAGAGTTGAGGCAGCCATCGTTGCCTAAAATAACCCTTAAATTGATCCCAAGTTATGTCTGATTCGATAATATTCAGCTCAACCTTATGGTTGTCCCACCATGATGATGCTTCATGAGAAAGCTGATATGCTCCCCATATCGCTTTGGTCTCTTCAGAGAAGTTTCTTATCGCAAAGTATTTCTCCATTTCACTGAGCTAGTTCTCAGCTCTGTCCCCAAGAGTTGTTCCATCAAACTTTGGAGGACTTATTCTCTTTATATCATTTGTAAGTTTAGCTGCTAATCTTGCCCTTTTATTTTCAGGGGGATTAAGAGCAATTACATTATTATCATCAACACCCGGATTCCCTTCGTTGATGTTATCCACAGGAGGTAGCTGATCATTTATTTCAGCTTCATTCCCCTCCTCTTCATTGCCCATTGACTGTTGTTCCAGTACAGTCAAACGATCCCTCGTATCAAGTAGGGTAGCAAGGATTTCATCCAGCTTTTGGACAGTTACTGCTTCTCCACCCTGCAACGGGTTATTCGCAGCATTCCCTCTTGTCCTGACCATTTTTTGTTCAATAAGAAAATGTAAACCTTATTAATATCATGGACTCATTAGGTCCAAGAGCTGCAACCTTCAGCTCTGATACCAAGATGTAACATCCTCAATTCAAAACACCAGAACAAGGGAAGAATTTTTTTTATTTTTTATTTGATAACGTTCACTGTTATGAATTATAAAATTCAAACACACGTTCAAGTTTTAATAATTGTTCTCTACCCAAACAACACAGTTTGGATCACACAATTTCTTTTAAAAACGAATGTTCCCTGTTCACATATTTACAATATGGAACACACATTCAATGCCATTCAATCTTATAACAGATTCTATATGCTGCTGTAAATGACTCGAGGAACTACCGATCTTCCATTTTCATGGCTCGGAGTTTCAACGATCCTTCATGTTCATGACTCGGCAACAACCGATCCTTCATGTTTGTTTATGCATAGTATATTATATATACCTGTTCTCATAACCTTCCCTGGTTATCGAAGTGATCCATTTAAGAAGCCTATCTGAATATCTGTTACTGATATTCATCTGACATCCTGCATCTTAAATTAAGTGATAAGGACAACGCAACCAGTAATTGCGATACTTTGGCCAAAGATTTTCACATGCTTTGCATGATCATATTCCTGGATGTGATACACATCTACGGAATACGTCCTTCACTTCACTTCACCTGTTATCTAGAATGGTCTTTCCTGGTTCCTACCAATCCTTTTCGTTTAAGGTCAGTTTTCAACTTTCAATTTAACCAATTAGAATATGAACGAATATAAGAAGGCACCCCTGATAACTAAAGATACGCAGACATACGGTGTCGTTACCCCACAAATCCGTGTGTCTAATTATCTTTAGTATTCTGGAGTCACTCTGTATATCTGATCATACTCTATCCCCTGCTAAGAGTTACACATTCAGCCTATGTATTCTAAATGTTTTAATTCAGGAGGGCATTGCAATATGTCAGCTACAACAGTGTGTCGTCATGAAGACCCTGTCTTCATGGAGACACCTTGTTGTAGCTGGCGTATGCCAATGTCCTACGAAATTCTCCCATTGAGAATACACATCCTGCTCAAGTGCTTCAGATATGATTTTAATAATTAAAATCAACTTTCAGCATCCACGCTGATCTCTTGATCCTCGTTTCCGTTACAGTTGTATAGGGCTAAGAGGGACTAAATCCGTCCATTGTCTTGCAATGCATCTTCTCCTTCGTGTCGAAGGGCTGCATTTCCTTACTTGGTTCACTTCTTAATCATTGGATTAAGCAGTCCGTTCCGACGGACGTGATAAGTTTAACCTATTAAACTTAACCAAGATTTTCTCAACTGCAACTAAATTCAGAATTTTAACTTATTAGACGTCATTTAAACGAGGTCTAATTCCCAAGAACAGTATTCATTTGTTCTCCTTAACGTTATATGGTTAAGGTCCATTAGTTACGGATATACTTATCCTATATCCATTATTCTGAATTTATCAAACGGGATCATTAATGGAGTTCGAAAGTGAAGTTCGATTACTCCGGAGTTGATTGATATTCCTTAGCTCCTAAGCTAATCCTGAATACCTTCCGATTATGGAATCATATTCTTCTTAATCCTTTTTAATGTCAATTAAAAATTCATCTTTACCCAAGTATGAACTAATTGCATTTTTCAACTTAAAAGTTGCGTTTAGGTAAGAATAGATATCAGTTTCCATTTAGCATCCATCCAAGGACAAATAACAATTCCAAATCAAGAAATAACATTATATTTCCATATTAGACAACAAAATCAAACTGATATAACTATTGAAAATATCACACTTGTAATTGTATTCAATATTTCAAGTCATAATCTGTACATTTGCCAATCCAGCTAATTGGGCATATTTTATACAAAACATCCATACAACTCATGGACAGAAGAATATACTTTCTTCTTTTCACAATTCCTCGAAGAGGAAATAAAGCAACAATTACAATTCATCCTTTATTAATCAAGAAGCATCAGAAAATAGCCAAGTCTTCATTCTAATCAAATTCCATCTGCAAAATGATTTACACGGGTCAGTTCAATGAACTGAGCATATTAAGCACTTATCCTTAAAATAAGGTGCTTCAACTAACTGTCTCAATAAAAGAACCCTGCTTTTATGAAACGACAGTTAAACATCAATCACGAAATAGGCACAAAAGAAAGATCATCATAACAACTGAACTATCAAAATATCATCACAATCAGCCAAGGAACTGCTGTCCCGTTTCCACATAATCATTACAAGTATCAATTCACAATATTTGTAAAGTTAGGAATACAAGTAGCTTACTACAAATATAACATACTGTTATCCTTTCCACGCCTTTCAATAACAATGAATGCAAAGGATGAAACTAACTGAAATGTAAATTCCATTACTTTCCTTTCAGTTCATGCGTCATATTAGAATCCAAGCAATCAAGTACAAACAAGAAAGTGAACAACAATGCATATAGTTGCTTCCATCTAAGCACTATAAAATTCATTATTCACGAATTCCAGATTTCCCAACTGAATGAAAGAAGAAAAGATCATTTTTCCAAGTCATTCATTCATATCTCTATTTCTTTCCACATGACTGTCCTAACAGTGGAATCCAAACGAAAGACAAATCAAGATAACAGTTCAGAGTGAAACTTACAAAATCCATTCAGAATTCACTTTCCGGCAGCAAGAATAATTTCATTTATAATCAGCTTTAAATGAAAACAGTGAAGAATTCATCATAGAACAAGCAATATCAAGATGCAGACTATGTATTTACTATACTAGAAGATCCCATACTTCTTTCACTGTATTATTAACCAAACAAACAGTTATACAATCACGCAATCACTTACTCATATGACTCTTTATATCCATGAACGCATACAGTTCATAATAACAAATTACACATTGTTGTTACCTACAACGAAACCAAATTCTTATGCACCGTAAAGCTCCAATATTATTTTCAGAGTCAAAAATAGCAAAAGAGAAGAATTCATTCCCTATAATTTCATTAAGAAACAATCATTTTGTTCAAAACGAAATCAAACACCCAAATCGTGTTCATCTTAAACAAGACAGCTCAAATTATAAAGATAACAGAACAGTCGTTCTTATTGAAAAGCAAACTCTCATAGCCTGTACCGTTTCAATCCAATATACCACAAACAATGCATATTCAATTCGAGTTCCTTCTCGATCAACTGTTAACTCCAAAAAAATAGCAATTTCCATTTTCTAAATGAGGTACAACTCTTAAAATATAATATTCAATTGTCAATACCTCTATAAAAGCAAACCCGCACCGGGTGTTAATTGCATGAGCTCGGTACAGCCAGAGCAGACTCAGAAGACAAGTTAGATCCCAAATTTTCCATTTATTTCCACAAAAATCAAATCAAGTTCGCATTCTCCAGATAGTTCAAACAGAAGGACAACCCTCAACTATAAGACACAATGAAATCAATTTTTCCATTACAGTATAAAGAAATATAATCATTCTTTGCACAGAATACAATCAAGTTGTAATTGTGTCAACAGTCCGTATAGGAAGACCAAACAGCATTATAAAACACAGTGAAACCACCTTATTCTCTCAACAAGGAGAAACGAAATCCATTGATAACTTAAGAAGGAAAAACAGTTATCTTTTTCCTACTTCACGAATACCCAATACGTATTCGTTTAGTTCCTACTCAAGAAAAGGTACAGCAATGATAATATTGCTAATACTTCATTCAGTTCGAGTTCAATTACTCAAAGGAAACCCGAATGCCACTTCCATCCAAAATCCAAAACAATACAAGGAAAAGGATCTACTTTCTTGAAGAAAACTTCAATAAGAACTACTTCAACAACTATTAGTCCCTTCCATCCAGTTCGTTAGCAATAAACGATTGTTTCAATAGTGAAAACAACTCATAATAAGTGTACAGTCACAAGATATATACAATGAATTTCGCGTTACAGTCAAACGTCCAGCACACAGGAAGGTATATCATTTGAGAAATAAAAAGACAATTAAACTCAGCAGTCAAAGACAATATTTCTTATTGTTTCCAAAATGACAGCAAGATTCAATGAAATCCAATTCATAGGAATATACACGGCTGTATCTCCACTTCCTTATTTTTTTTACATGCAAGGACAGCTCCCAATACAATAGCAAGAAAAGATTACATTTAATGAAACAATTTCACTATAAGGAACGAATACACAGCCTGTTCCCAATTTCAAACAACACGAACAGTGAAAGAAATATCCATTTCAAACCACCATACAGTCAACAACCATACAGTAATTCATTTCCAACTTGATTCAAGCAAAAACAACTCAAAACCGAGCAACCAGAAGCAAATATTCTTATCATTTTCCAAGAAAAGAAAGCAAGAACCAACAAAATCCAAGTCAAATCGACTCAACAGCAATCACGCAATCCAAACCCAAGAGCAGGGTTGTTTTAATGATACACTTAAACAAAGCAAGATTTTTTAAAGAGAAGGGCTTAACATGCCTGTAATCTCTCTTTCAGAACTCGAAGAAAACTTCGTTTGCCGCGTTTTTCCTTCCACAGTGACAGCACAAACTCTCCAACACTTCTTTCTTCTTCAGGCTTAGCAACAGCCTCAAAATCTCCAAGAAAATGTCAAATTCCAAGAGCTGGTTCGACTGAACCAGGCCAAAAAAACCAAATGCAGAGCAACTTTGGCCAAAACCAAATCGAAACAATGAAAAATCAAATTCCCTCATGCAGTTTCCAAGGCGAGCTGGTCGCGAGGACCAAGAATAATTAATGCAATTAAGGCTCTGCCTTTTTCCTTGCTTCCCACGCCAACGCCACTTGAGTTGGTGAACTTTAAATTTCACAATTTCCATGCAAACTGAATTTGGCTCTATCTCCAAATAGATGCCTCTATTTCCTACCTGCCCCGCCAAAACTGGCGCTGTCCACGTATGGACTGCTTAATAAATGCCAATGAATGCCTCCTTCCCATCCTTATCCCTTTCCTTCCAAGGGTCTGCGCACCCCTTAGATTAGGATTAGTTTAGGTTGCATATAGTATTCAACCTAGGTCTTAGTTTAGCCTTAGGTTATTAGGGCTTAGGTTATTTTCCCTTTTTTTTTTTGTAATTTAAAAATCCACTTAGGGTAGTAGTGTAGGGTGCATGTTAGGATTTAGGATTAGTTTAGGTTTTAACTCCTACTAACCACTAACACTAACAACTTCCATCCAGCCTCCCTACTAACATTCACGTTAATGCAGAGCAGGATGTTCCGTCCTTTGGATCGCGTGCCAAGGCCACCCGTGTCTAGGCATTTCTTGCCTCACGAGGTCCCTAGTTCGACAGTACAGGGTTCAAGAATCAAACCCCTGTCATTGGCATCTACGTGTTAGCTGTTCACACCTGCAATCAGGCGCTTCACATTCATAACAATCTCGGGTTTGGTTCAAGTGTGAATCGACACAGAAATCACAAGAGGACCTCAGCATACTTGGATCAGTGAAATTGATTCAAGGTATGCTGTTAATCAGCAAAGAGAGTTTAGCAAGTATACGACAATTTGTCGTCACATCAGCAAACACACAAGTACAATATTTGCTGTCCCATGCAATAAATCATAGCATACAAGAATCCAAGTTAGTAACTCATTCTCTTAAGATCAGAACTTATCTTAACATGTTTGCCTTCATTTCAGCAGCTATAACAGTATGTAAAACATTTACCAAGTTAACATACAAAATCAGAGTGTTACAAATGTTGGCAACTCAAGTGACATGGACAAGATTGCCTCTCTTCCATAAACAAGCCTGAATGGAGAGTTACCTGTGGATCTCTTGGGAGTTATCCTATCAGCCCATAAGGCTGATTTCAGTTTGGTATGCCAAGACCTCTGATTCTCATCAAGATTTCTCCTAATGATCCTCAACAAGTTCTTGTTTGTAGACTCAACCTGGCCATTACCTTGAGGGTAATAGTTTGATGAAGTACTTAAGTAGATCCCTTTCTTGACAGCCCACTCAGTCACCTTGGATCCAATGAATGCCAATGCATTATCTAAGATTATTGTAGCAGGTATGCCAAATCTAATTACTATGCCCTCATAGAAGTCTAAGATGTTAGACTCATTTGCTTCTTTGAGTGCTACTTCTTCAGTCCATTTGGTGAAGTAGTTTGTGGCTGTCAAAATCCATTTGTGCCCTTGGCTTGAATTGGGATTAATGACTCCAATGAAGTCCAAACCCCATTGCATGAATGGCTGGTCAACTGAGATTGGATGTAATGGAAGGGCAGCAAGTCTCTCTTTTCCTGTGAAGAACACATAATTCTTACACCTCTTGATCCATGCAAAGAAATCACTGAAAATCTTGGGCCAATAATAATCCGCCTTCATAATTTTTAGAGCTGTCACTCTCGGTGCAAAATGACCACCAGCTGGTCCACCATGGAACTCTTCCAACACCCTATGAATCTGAATTGTGCTAATGCATCTCAGCAGCACTCCATTCACATCTTTCTTGAACAAAACTCCATCAACAATGGCATATGGGAAAGCCTGCAATCTGAAGTGTCTTCTTTGGGTCTTGTTCATCTCCAGAGGGCATAGGCCTGTGATTGGGAAGTGTATTATACCTTGGGTCCAGCAAGGAGTGGGGACAGCATTATCCTCTTCTTGAGTGCTACCTTGCACATGGCTGTCTTGAACTGTCAAAATAGCCTCTTCTTTATTGCATACTCCTTTTTGCTTGCCCAGAATCAGCTGCTCACACAATCATTTTCCTCGTACCAGCTTGGTGACCTTGATCTCAATGTCACACTCCATGGCACGAGTGATCCAACCTGCCCTTTTCTCATTCAAATCCTTATTGAGGAGGAAGTCTTTAACCCCAGCATGAGAGACCAACAACTGGACCTTGTTGTTTGAGACTAAATGCTTGAATTTCTTCAAGCTTCTGATTACTGCTAGCACATGCTTCTCAATAAAAGAATACCTCACCTCATAGTCATCTAGGCTCTAGCTGAAGAAAGCAATTGGCTGCTCATCGTTGTCCTTGTTCTGCTGTACCAAAATGGCAGAAATAGTATCATTACCTCCAAATGCATAGAGGATGAAATCCTTGGAGAAGTCTGGGTTGATGAGGGTTGGTGCTTGAGAGATGGCTTCTTTTATTGCTTCAAAACTCTCCTTGCCTTCTGTTGTCCACTTGAAAGCCATGCTTTTCTTTAATATTTTGGTGATAGGTTTGACAAGGGCTGCAAAATCTAGGACAAACCTCCGAACAAAGTTCATCCTCCCCAAGAAACTCTGAAGGGCTTTCTTATGGCTTGGCAATGGTAGTGCTCTTATGGCTTCAACCCTCTCTGGATCAATTGTTAATCCTTCTTTGGAGACAATATGGCCAAGGATCTTTCCTTCATGTGCAAGAAAGATACACTTCTTAGGATTCAAAGACACTCCAAATCTCCTGCACCTTGTGAAGACTTGTCTCAAATGAGAGAGGTGGTCTACTGCATTTTTGGAAAAAATAGTGATATCATCAAGGTATATCAACACCATGTTGTTAATCAAACCTTTGAACGCCATGTCCATTGCTCTTTGGAAGGTAGCACCAGCATTGGACAACCCAAATGGCATTTTCCTATATGCATAAGTTCCCCATTTGGTTGTGAAGGCTGTCTTGAACTGGTCTTCTTCCTTCACCATAATCTAATTGTAGCCTGAGTAGCCATCAAGTAGTGAAAATTTCTCAGAGCTAGCCACAACTTGTAAGATTTGCTCCACGGAAGGGAGTGGGTAATGGTCCTTGAGAGATGCTCTATTCAAGTCTCTGAAGTCAACACACAATCTGATCTCTCCACTCTTCTTTCTGACTAGAACCAAGTTGACAACCCAAATAGAATGCTTGATTGGGAATATGATCCTTGACTCAATCAGCTTGTTCAATTCTTTCCTCATGAGAGGCTCCATGTGTGGATTGACTGGTCTTTGTTTCTGCCTGACAGGCTTAGTATTTGGATCCAATTTAATGGTATGCTGAGCTAAGTTGTGATTGAAACCTTTCAAGTCTTCATAGCTCCAAGAAAACACATCAGGGAACTCTTGACACAGCTGCATGAACTCATACCTTTCTTGTTCAGTTGTCATCTTTTCAATTTGCAATGGTTTGTTCTCTTCCACCAAGATGGATACTGAATCTTCTCTCTTGACCTGAATGTTTGCTTTCTCCTTCCTAAACTGGTCATTGGGATTAAAAATGGACTCCAAAGTGATAAGTCCCTTGGGCAGCTTGTTAGTTCTCAGCTGTGCCACCTGGTCACCATACTGCTGTTCCAACTTTTCTTGATTCTTAGCTGAGAACTCAGCTTCTTCTTACAAGAAATAGATGATTTGCTGGTCATTCTCAAACACTTGCCAACTTACATTGTTATCCGGCACTGAAGGCCTCACAATCACGTGGATGTTTGGTTGTACCTTGTCTTGTTGAATGCTTTCCACAATGTCAAAGGTTGCCCCTACTGCTGCAAGCCTGTCAGTAGCTTGGTTCTCTTTCCTAGGAATGGATTTGATGCCAAAACCCTCAAAATCTTCCATGAGGTCCCACACCCTATTCTTGTAGCACTTGAGTAGATCATTCTTGACAACATGCTTCCCCTTGACCTGGTTGACAATCAACTCACTGTCACCGAAGACTTGCAAGTTCTTTATTCCTCTCTTTATTTCCCAATGCATCCCTTGCACCAAGGCTTCATATTTAGTAATGTTATTGGAGCATGCAAACTGAAATCTAAAAGTTGAATAGTACTTTACTCCTTGAGGTGAAATAAGCATAGCTCTACCTCCTGCACCTTGTCTACTCCTTGATCCATCAAAAAATAGTTGCCATACCTCATTGTCATCCTTGTGGTTTGGCTTGGTGATGCTATGAATGGGCTAATCTTCTTAATGTATGCAATAGACCCCTAGCTCATATTCTTCTACTTATTGATAAGGATCAAAAGCATGCACCTTGTTTGCCCATTCATCAAGAGTTAGATCCGGGATGCTTCCAACCTTGGTGTCAGCTTCATCAGTGCTTGGGTGATCTTCTTGATCAAATGCTGAACAATTGGCATTGATTTGACTTGGAGTGTAGGGCTCAATGTGGAAGTTTACAATAGGTTCAGACCTGATTGTAGTTTTGGTTCCATACCTCGTTCTGAACAGCATGTGTGACCAATCAGCAAACAAATATCCTCCAATCTTGGCTGTGAAGTCCCTTGACAAGCATAGGGCAAAGAGTGGTGGAAGTTCTATAACTGATACATCTTGTAAGACAACAACATTTGGACATGCATGCAAGGTAAGACTCAAGTTTCTAATCACTCAAACTGTTGTTACTGTTGTCCCATCCAGCTGAACTACCCCTTTGGATATGGTTTCATACTAGAGCCCTAGCTGATCAGCTATTTTCTTGGGAATCACTGAGCTACTTGCCCTGGAATCTTTCATGTAATTGTGCACTAACTTATTTCCAATGATTAATGAAACATAGAAAGGAGGGGGCTTTAACATTTTACCTTGCTGTCCTCCATGATTCCCCTTAGGATGGGCAGCATTTATGAGCACTTTCTCTTGCATCTGAACTTGCTGATTCGAAGTTGGCCAGTCCTTCATGGCATCTTGTAGCAAATCTCTTTGGCCTAAGATAGATATGGATTCCCACATTGATATATTTACATTTTTCTTCTTCATCTGATCAATAGTACTGAATGGTGATGAAGGATCTCTTTGTTGTCCCTTGGTTAGTACATTCACTCCTTGCATGTGGGCAGCAACAACTGGTATTTGAGTTGGTCTAGGAGTTGTTCTTGGCTGCCCTTGTGCATTTGAAATTGGATTTTTCTTGCCAACCATTTATGGAGCCATGGAAGGTTGTGGATTGGTTGGAGCTAATGGCTGCTCTTCACCCAAATTCCTTCTTTTTGACCTTGTGTTGGCTGCAACACCTTGAGAGACTATCTGATTCATGCCACAAAAATCCTCTTCCTGCCAGTTCACAAGTGTGGTGTCATTTGGGGCTGATTGCTGTTGGAATGTTTCTTGTTGTTGGTTGTTTCCTTGACTGCCCTCACCCTCCACACCAGTAGTTGTCACCATTAATGCTTGATTCAAAGCACCATTGAAGCACATGGATTGGTTGTGAGGTTCATTGCATGGAAAACACCAATCATACTCCTGAGCAACGTTGTTTTGTGTTGGCACCAATGCCTTAGAGGTAGATATGGCATTAGGATTATAGGGCTGAAATGGTCTATTGGCAGGAGGCCTTGTTTGATTTATATTTGCAGCTGGATTAGGTGGTCTTTGTGGTTGGTATGGCTGCCTGTTAGGTTGAGCTTGGGGCTGATAAGAAGGTCTAAAACCTTGGGCTTGTTGCCTCTTAAGAGTAACCAGCTCATTGCCTAGGTTTTGCAATTGCTTTATGACTTCTTGAAGCTCATTTGGGGCACTTGGAGATGAAGTAGAAGCTTCATTTGAACTCTGATTTCTAGGAGTGGGAGAAGGAGCCAAATTAGGTGCTTGATTAGTGTTTGGGCTCTCTAAACTTGGAAACAATGGCATGGGAGGTCTAGGGGCTAGTTTGCCAGCTTGGATCAAACAATTTTCAGCCCTAATGGCAATGCTATAAGCCATAGGGATAGTTATGCCTCCCATGGACTGAATCAACATAGAAATATCAGAATTTAGAGCTTTGAGGTAGTAGAGAAAAGCACCTTCTGCTGCTGGCCTGACTGCCACTTGAATTCTCTCCCAAGTCTTTTGAAATCTGAAGTTAAATTCAGTCAGCTACTCATTGGGAGCTCTCTTGATGGTTGTCAGCTGCTCCAAAAGAGACAAGTTGTCTCCCTTATCTCAAAATTGCTCATGAAGTGCTATACATAGCTGGTTCCAATTCTGAATAGAACCTGAGGCAAGACTTCTAAACCATTGCAATGATTTCCCCTTGAATGAAGATGCCAACAATTTGACAGCCACTTGCATCTCATTGATTTTATTAATTACACAAAGGTTGGCAATGTCTTTAACATGATCACCTGGAGTAGTCTGATTCTCTCCAGTGAAGTATGGAATGTTTTTCAAGGCTGCAATTGGAATTGGATGTTGTGCATTGAGGGCAAGTGGGCTGCTACCTGTGAAATTGAAATAGGGGTTGTTTTGTGCCATTCTAATTGGTCTTAAAACCCTTGTTGAGTGAATGAAAGGCCTACCAGGTGGAGGAGTTGAGAGAGTTCTGTTTGGTGGAGATGAAGACATTTGGATTCTCCTCCCACTTTTCCTTACTCTTGGAGATAACTGCAGATATTCAAACAACACCTCTTCTTCTCTAGCTCTTGACCTTGTAGTGATTCCTCTCATGAGTTTTCAGGTCTGCACTACTAAAACCAGCTGATTATTCTTCCTTGGAGTCGCCAGATATGTTACTTATAGCTCTTTTAGGCAAGAAAATTACTGCAGATGCACATCAACTTTGCTGCAATGAAAACGAGACCTCTAAGGTCCCACCGGGCATGCCAAAACTATTGTTGCAAATCAGCAGCACCCCTGGATGCAAATCAAGGTTCTAAGTTGATGTTCAGGGCATCCAGTGTGATTGCACAACATTGAAACCTCTCTCCAAGTGTGGGACTTGTAAGATGAGAGAGGAATCTCCAGATTAGAGGCTAGTTCCTCAAACTCCTCTGATTAGATCTATATTTGCACAACTGCAGAGGTTCAGATCCTAATTTTATCCTAATTTGCAAGGAGATAGGGATAAGAAATTTAAAAATTGAAACTAAACTAATAAGGGTGATACACCAAAGGAGTGGTGAGCACTTCTTGTTCATGTAAATTGACACAAATCAGAAATTACAACATAAAACATCATGCACAGATTGATAAGCTATAATCAAGGGTTTGAAATGAAGCAAACAACACATGCAAAGGACTGAAAGCATTCACAGAGCCTGCATTGTGATTTTCAACATCAAAATCCTTGTATTCCAACACCAAAAAGGTAGAAAAACCTGTTACAATCCCTGGAAGGTCTGATACTTTCAAAATCACTTGTTGAAGGTGAAAACAGAAGCTTGCTGTGCAAAAAGGTGTTCAACCTTTGAAAAATGAGCCAAATCTGGCTTTTATAGTGCATGGGTCAAGCCCAGGAGAGAGAAAACGTGAAAAAACGTGGGAGCCATTCCCCATTGACCAAAATGCATTAAAAACAGCATGGAGGTCCTTACAAACCCATGCCCTGACATTTTTGACCATGCTGGAGAAGCATGCGACCCATTTTGCATTAAAATTGGTTGTTGAAACATCAGTTCTGTCCATGGGCGCATACCAGAAGCGTTTTTTGATTTTCTCCCTCCAAACTAAACCAAAATTCAAAATTGACCATGGAATCTTGTAGATAATTTCACCAGATTTCCATTGATATAAATAACGTGAAAATCTAAGCTCTGGATCGAAAGATATGGCGATTTGAAGTTTTAGGGCAAAAAAGGCCAAAATCAGATCGGTGGGCAAAAAGTTTGAATTTTTACCCGTTTGGTCTTTGGAACATTTTTCAAAATTTCCCCGTGCTCCGCCACTCCAGGTGCCACATGGCACGTTCTAATTGGGCGCGGGCCCTTCCTGACCATTTTTTCCGTCGGGTCGCTTGGTTTTTTTCGCCCTTGGACACGTGGCAGCTCCTGATAAGCTGCGGGCCTTCTAGGGAAAAATTTCCCACCAAAACTCCGCTGAGCCATAACTTGAAAAATACGTGGAGTTAGGAGGAAAAATTTACCTTTCTGGAAAGCTGAGAAAGATCTCTATCCAATGGTGCCATTTCTAGAGAGATTTGAGTGCCTGGAAATCAAAAAAAGGAGACTGAGGCACAAGAGAGGCAAGAACACAAGGAGTTAGCCATCCAAAATGAGCAGGGGCACATTTTGGATAACAGTACATTTGTCTGCATGTGCGTTTGTGTGTGCGTGTTCCGGTGTGTGTGCGTGTGCATATGCTTGTGCGTGTGTGTATTCATATGTGAATGCGTGTGCTTGCGCGTGTGCATGTGCGTGGGCATGTGCGTGGGCATGTGCATGTGCATCTGCGTCTGCGTCTGCATGTGTGTGTGCGTGTTCTTGCGCCTGTGCATGAGCATGTGTGTGAGCGTGTTCGTGTGCGTGTGTGCATGTGCGTGTGTATGTGGGTGTGCTTGTGTGTTTGCTTGCGTGTACTTGGGCTAGCATGTGCATGTACATGTCAGTGTGCTTGTGCATGTGAGTGTGCATGTGCGTGTGCATGTCCTTGTGCGTGTGCATGTGCGTGTGTGTGTGCGTGTGTGTGTGCTTGTGCGTGTGCATGTGTATGTGCGTGTTTGCGTGCATGTGCGTGTGCATGTGCTTACGCGTGTGCCTGTGCCTATGCATGTGTGTGCGCATGTGTACGTGTGTATGGGTATGCTTATGTGTTTATGTGCATGTACGTGTGCATAGGTGTGCATGTGCATGTGCATTTCCGTGTGTGTGTGCATGTGCGTGTGTGTGCATGTGCGTTTGCGAGTGCGTGTGTGTGTTTGTGTGTGTGTTCGTGTTCGTGTGTGTGTGGGTGTGCGTGTGCATGTGTGCGTGTGAGTGTGTCCTTTTCTTGCACGTGTGAGTGTGAGTGTGCGTGTGTGTGTGCGCTTGTGCCTGCGTGCATCTGATTCTGTGAACAAGTGCATTTGTGTGTGTTTGCATATGCGTGTGCATGTGGATGTGTTTGAGCGCATGCACGTGCGTCTGCGAGTACGTGTGTGTTTGCATGTGCGTGTGCGTGTTCGTGTGCGTGCGCGTATTTGTGCATGTGTGTGCGTGCGTGTGCATTTTCTTGTGCGTGTGCGTGTGTGTGTGTGTGCCTGTGCGTGTGCGTGTGCCTGTGCGTGTGCGTGTGTGTGTGTGTGCATGTGCATGTGCGTGTGAGTGTGCATGTGCATGTGCGTGTGCGTGTGCATGTTCGTGTGCGTGTACGTGTGCGTGTGCGTGGTCGTGGGTGTGTGCGTGTGCATGTGCGTGTATGTGTGCTTGTGCGTGTGTGTGCTTGCGCATGTGCGTGAGCATGTGTGTGAGCGTGTTCATGTGAGTGTGCATGTGGGTGTGCTTGTGCATTTACTTGTGTGTGCTTGTGCTAGCGTGTGCATGTGTGTGTGCGCGTGCGTGTGCATGTGAGTGTGCTTGTGCATGTGATTGTGCGTGTGCATGTTCGTGTGCTTGCACGAGTGCGTGAGCGTGTGCATGTTCGTGTGCGTGTGCTTGTGCTTGTGTGTGCGTCTGCGTATGTGGGTGCGTGTGCGTGTGCGTGTGCGTGTGCATGTGCACGTGCGTGTGCTTGTGCTTGTGCATGTGCGTGTGCATGTGCTTGTGCGTGTGCGTGTGCATGTGCGTGTGCGTGTGCATGTGCGTGTGCGTGTGCGTGTGTATGTGCATGTGCGTGTGCGTGTGCATGTGTGTGTGCATGTGTGTGTGCATGTGCATGTGCATGTGTGCCTGACTATGCGTGTTCATGTGCTTGAGTGTGTGCATCTGTGTTTACGTATGTGTGTGTGCATGTGTCCATACTTGCACGTGTGAGTGTGCGTGTGCATGTCCCTGTGCTTCTGTGCACATGTGCGTCTGTGTGCGTGTGCGTGTGCGTGTGCGTGTGCGTGTACGTGTGCGTGTGCGTGAGCGTGTGCACATCTGTGTGCATGTGCATGTACATATGTGTGAGCGTGTCCGCATGTGTCTTTACGTGCGCATGTGTGTGCATGTTCGTGTGCTTGTGCATGTGCGTGTGCTTGCGCGTGTGCGTGAGCATGCCCGTGTGTGTGTGTGCATTTGCGTGTGCATTTGCATGTGTGTGTGCCTGTATGTGTGCGTGTGTATGTGTATGTGTGAGTGCGTGTGAGTGTACATTTGCTTGTGCTTGTGCGTGTGCGCATCTTTGTGCGCGTGTGTGTGTATATGTGCGTGCATGTGTGTGTGTGCGTTTGTGTGTGAGTGTGCTTATGCGTGTGCGTGTGCGTGTGCATGTGCATGTGCGTGTGCGTGTGTGTGTGCGTGTGTGTGTGCATGTGCATTTGTGAGTGTGTGTCCATATGTGTGTGCATGTGTGTGTGCGTGTGTGTTTGTGTGTCCGTGTGGGTGTACGTGTGTGCCTGAGTATGCGTGTGCATATGCGTGAATGTGTGTGTGTGTGTGCGTGTGTCCTTGCGCATGTGAGCGTGCATGTGCACGTACGCCTGCGTGCATCTACTTCTGTGCACGTGTGCGTATGTATGCATGTGCATGTGCATGAGCGCGTGCGCGTGCGTCTGCGACAACATGTGCATGTGCGTGTGCGTGTGCGTGTGCGTGTGTGTTTATGTGTGTGCGTGTGCGTGTGTGTTTATGTGTGTGCGTGTGCGCGTGCGTGTCCGTGTCTGTGTGAGTGTGCGTGTGCGTGTGCGTGTGTGTGTACGTGTGCGTGTGCGAGTGCATGTGCGTGTGAGTGTGCGTGTGTGTGATGTGCTTGTGCGTGTGCTTGTATGTGCGTGTGCATGTGCGTGTGCGCGTGTGCATGTGCATGTGTGTGTGCTTGAGTATGCGTGTGCATGTGCGTGTGCGCTTGCGCCTGCGTGTATCTGCTTCTGTACATGTGTGTGTCTGTGTGCATGTGCGTGTCTGTGTGCATGTGCGTGAGCACGTGCAGATGCATGTGCGTGTGCATGTGCGTGACCGCGTGCGTGTGTGTCTGTAAGTGCGTGTGCGTGTGCATGTCCATGTCCATGTGCATGTGCGTGTACGTTTGTGTGCATGTGTTCTGGTGTGTGTGCGTGTGCTTGTGCATTTGCTTGCGTGTGCATATGCATGTGCGTGTGCGTATTCATGTGCGTGTGCGTGTGCTTACGCATGTGCATGTGCGTGGGAATGTGCGTGGGCGTGTGCATGTGCGTGTGCGTGTGCGCGTGTGTGTGCGTGTGCTTGTCCGTGTGCGTGTGCTTGTGCCTATGCTTGAGCGTGTGTGTGAGTGTGTTCATGTGCATGTGTGTGCGTGTGTGTGCGTATGGGTGTGCTTGTGTGTTTGCTTGCGTGTGCTTGGGCTAGCATGTGCGTGTGAGTGTGCTTGTGCATGTGAGTGTGTGTGTGCGTGTGCATGTCCTTATGCGTGTGCGTGTGCATGTGTGTGTGCGTGTGCGTGTGCTTGTGCATGTGCATGTGCATGTGCGTGTGAGTGTGCTTATGCGTGTGAGTGTGTGTGTGCGTGTGCGTGTCCTTATGCGTGTTCGTGTGCATGTGCGTGTGTGTGTGCGTGTGTGTGTGCTTGTGCGTGTGCATGTGTGCGCGCGCATGTGTGTGTGTGTGTGTGTGTGTGTGTGTGTGTGTGTGTGTGTGCGCGTGTGCATGTGCTTGCGTATGTGAGTGTGCGTGTGTGTGTGTGTGCGCATGTGTACGTGCGTATGGGTATGCTTATGCGTTTGTGTGCATGTGCGTGTGTGTTTCCGTGTGCGTGTGTGTGTCCGTGTGTGTGTGCATGTGCGTTTGCGAGTGCGTGTGCATGTTTGTGTGTGTGTTCGTGTTCGTGTGCATGTGGGTGTGCATGTGTGTGTGCTTGTGCATGTGCGCATGTGAGTGTGTCCTTTTCTTACGCGTGTGAGTGTGAGTGTGCATGTGAGTTTGCATGTGCATGTGCGCGTGTGTCTGCATGCATCTGCTTCTGTGCACATGTGCATCTGTGTGCATTTGCATATGTGTGTGCGTGTGTGTGTGCATATGGATGTGTTTGAGCGCGTGCACGTGCGTCTACGAGTATGTGTGTGTTTGCATGTACGTGTGCGTGTTTGTGTGCGTGTGCATTTCTGTGCGTGCACGTATTTGTGCATGTGTGTGTGTGTGTGCATTTTCTTGTGCATGTGCGTGTGTGTGTGCATGTGTGTGTGCATGTGCGTGTGTGTGTGCGTGTGCGTGTTCGTGTGCGTGTGCGTGTTCGTGGGCGTGTACGTGTGCATGTGTGTGTACGTGTGCTTGTGCGTGTGCGTGTGCGTGTGCTTGCGCGTGTGCTTGCACGTGTGCGTGAACGTGTGTGTGAGCGTGTTCATGTGTGTGTGCGTGTGGGTGTGCTTGTGCGTTTGCTTGCATGTGCATGTAAGTGTGCTTGTGCGTGTGATTATCCGTGTGTGTGTGCGTGCGTGTTTAAGTGCGCATGCGCGTGTGCGTGTGCATGTGCGTGTGTGTGTGCGTGTGAGTGTGCTTGTGCGTGTGAGTGTGCGTGTGCGTGTTCTTGTGCTTTTACGTGTGCATTTACATTTTCGTGTGTGTGTGCGTGTGTTCGTGTTCGTGTGCGTGTGCATGTGCGTGTGCATGTTTACATGTGAGTGTGTACTTTTCTTGCACGTGTGAGTGTGATTGTGCGTGTGCGTGTGCGCGTGTTCCTACGTGCATCTGCTTCTGTGCACATGTGCATCTGTGTGTTTACATATGCGTGTGCGTGTGCGTGTGCATGTGGATGTGTTTGAGCGCGTGCGCGTGCGTCTACGAGTACACGTGTGTTTGCATGTGTGTGTGCGTGTGCGTGTGCATTTCTGTGCGTGCATGTATTTGTGCACGTGTGCGTGTGCGTGTGTGTTTTCTTGTGCGTTTTCTTGCGTGTGCGTGTGCTTATGCGTGTGCATGTGCGTGGTCGTGTGCATGTGTGTGTGCGTGTACATGTGCTTGTGCGTGTGCATGTGTTTACGCATGTGCATGAGCGTGTGTGTGAGAGTGTTCGTGTGTGTGTGCGCGTGTGCGTGTACGTGTGGGTGTGCTTGTGCGTTTTCTTGTGCTAGCGTGTGCGTGTGTGTGTGCATGTGCGTGTGCGTGTGAGTGTTCTTGTGCGTGTGAGTGTGAGTGTGCGTGTGCGTGTGCTTGTGCGTGTGCGTTTGCATGCGCGTTCGTGTGTGCATTTGCATGTGTGTGCGTGTGTGTGTGAGTGTGCTTGTGCCTGTGAGTGTGAGTGTGCGTGTGTGTGTGCTTGTGCGTTTGCATTCACGTTTTCGTGTGCGTGTGCGTGTGCATGTGTATGTTTGTGTGCGTGTGCATGAGTGTGTGCTTGTGCATGTGCTTGCATGTGCGTGTGCGTGTGTGTGTGTCTGCTTTTGTTCACGTGTGCATCTCTGTGTGTGGGTGTGTGCGTGTGTGTGTGCATGTGACCCTGAGTATGCGTGTGCGTGTGTGTGTGCATGTGCGTGTGTGCGTACGTGTGCATGTGCATGTGCGTGTGCATGTGCGCCTCAATATACGTGTGCGTGTGCGTGTGTGTGTGCGTGTGGGTGTGCGTGTGTGTGTACTTACACGTGTGCTTGCTTGTGTGCATGTGCATATGCGTGTGCGTGTGTGAGAGCATGTGCTTGCACGTGTGTGTGAGAGTGTGCGTGTGCGTGAGTGTGAGCGTGTGCGTGTGCATGCTCGTGTATGTGTGCGTGCGCGTGGGCGTATGCGTTTGTATGCACGTGTACGTGTGCGTGCGATTAGGCATGTGCGTGTGTGTGGGCGTGTGCGTGTGCGTGTGCATGTGTGCTTGCGTGTGCATGTGCGCGTGCGAGTGCATGTGCATGTGCGTGTGCGTGTGTGTGTGTGTGTGCATGTGTGTGTGCTTGCATGTGCATGTGCGTATGCGTGTGCATGTGCACATGCATGCGTCTGCTTTTCTGCACGTGTGAGTCTGTGTGTGTGTGTGTGCATGTCTGTGTCCTTGCTTGTGCGTGTTAATGGTTGTGTTCGGGTGTGCATGCGTGTGCTTTTATTTGTGCGTGTGCTTGCAAGTGCGTGTGGGTGTGTATGTGTGTGTTCATGTGTATGTGTTTGTGTACGAGTGCGTGTGTGCATGCGTGTGATTACGAGTGTGTGTGCATGTGTGAGAGCACGTACATGTGTGTGTCCGTATACGTGTGCCTGTGCCTGTGCGTGTGAGCATGTGCATGTGCATGTGTGTGCATGTGTGTGCGCGCGTGTGTGTGTGTGTGTGCTTGTGTGTTTGATTACGTGTGCGTGTGCGTGTGCCTGTGCGTGTGCGCATGCTCATGTGTGTGCGTGTGCGTGTGCGTGTGGGTGTGTGTGTGCGTGTGCGTGTGCGTGTGGGTGTGTGTTTACGTGTGCGTGTGAGAGCGCGTACATGTGTGTGTCCGTATACGTGTGCCTGTGCCTGTGCGTGTGAGCATGTGCATGTGCATGTGTGTGCATGTGTGTGTGCGTGTGTGTGTGTGTGCTTGTGTGTTTGATTACGTGTGCGTGTGCGTGTGCGTGTGCGCATGCTCATGTGTGTGCGTGTGCGTGTGCGTGTGGGTGTGTGTGTGCGTGTGCGTGTGCGTGTGTGTGTGTGTGTGTATGTGTGCATCTGCTTGTGCATTTATTTGTGTGTGCTTGTGCTTACGTGTGCATGTGCGTGTGTGAGTGCGCGTGTGCGTGTGCGTGTGGGTGTGCGTGTGTGCGTGTACGTGTGCGTGTGCTTGTGCATTTGTTTGTGTGTGTTTGTGCTTGTGTGTGCATGTGTGTGCGTGTGTTGGTGCGTGTGCGTGTGCGTGTGTGCCTGAGTATGCGTGTGCGTGTTTGTGTGCATGTGTGTGTGCATATGCGTGTCCGTTTGCGTGTACGTGTGTGCATGTGCAGGTCCGTGTCCGTCTACGTGTGCGTGTGCGTGTGGGTGTGCTTGTGCATTTTTTTCTTGTGCTTGTGCTTCCGTGTGCATGTGCGTGTGCGTGTGCGTGTGCATGTGCGTGTGCGTGTGCGTGTGCGTGTGCGTGTGCATGTGCATGTGCATGTGCGTGAGCATGTGCATGTGCGTGTGCATGAGCGTGTGCATGTGCGTGTTCGTGTGCGTGTGCGTGTGCGTGTGCATGTGCGTGTGTGTGTGCGTGTGCGTGTGCGTGTGCGTGTGCGTGTGCGTGTGCATGTGCATGTGCGTGTGCGTGTGCGTGTGCGTGTGCTTGCGCGTGTGCGTGAGCGTGTGGGTGAGCGTGAGCGTGTGCATGTGCGCGTGTGCGTGTGGGTGTGTGTGTGTGCTTGTGTGTTTGCTTACGTGTACTTGTGCTTGTGTGTGCATGTGCGTGTGCGTGTGTTTGTGCGTGTGCTTGTGCATGTGCGTGTGCTTGTGCGTGTGTGTGTGCATGTGCTTGTGCATGTGTGTGTGCGTGTGTGTGTGTGGGTGTGTGCGTGTGCGTGTGCATTTGCGTTTGCATTTGTGTGCGTATGTGTTTGTGTGTGTGGGTGCGTGTGCATGGGCATTTGCATGTGCTTATGCGTTTGCTTGCGTGTGCATGTGCTTTTGTGTGTCTATGTGTGCATGTGCGTATTCTTGTGCATGTGTGTGTGCTTGCGTGTGTGCGTGTGCATGTGCGTGGGGGTGTGCATGTGCATGTGCGTGTGGTTGCGCGAGTGTATGAGCGTGTGCGTGGGCATGTGCGTGTGCGTGTGCGGGTCTGCGTGTGATTTATCGTGTGGGTGTGCTTGTGTGTTTGCTTACGTGTGCTTTTGCTTGCGTGTGCGTGTCCGTGTGCGTGTGTGTGTGCTTATGCATGTGCGTGTGCGTGTGCATGTGCGTGTGCGTGTGCATGTGCGTGTGCGTGTGCGTGTGTGCCTCAGTATTCGTGTGCATGTGCGTGAATGTGTGTGTGTGTGTGTGTGTGCCTGAGTATCCTTGTGCATGTGTGTGAATATGTGCGTGTGCGTGTGCGTATGTGTGTGTGCGTGTGTCCATAATTGCGTGTGTGAGTGTGAGTGTGTGCGTGCATGTGCGCATGCACCTGCGTGTATTTGCTTCTGTACATGTG
>CM034146.1:529216400-529241400 GCA_019776745.2 Taxus chinensis | reverse complement strand
TTGCTTGCGTGTGCGTGTCCATGTGCGTGTGCGGGTGCGTGTGCGCATGCATGTGCGAGTGCACGTGTGCGTGTGGGTGTGCATGTGCGTGCGCGTGTCCGCGTGTGAGTGTGTGTGTGCGTGTGGGTTTGCTTGAGCGTTTTTTTGCATGTGCTTGTGCTTGCGTGTGCATGTGCGTGTTCGTGTGCAAGAGCGCTTACATGTGCGTGTGCGTTTGCATGTGCCGGTGCGTGCATCTGTGCCTATGCGTGTGAGCGTGTGCATTTGCGTGTTCGTGTGCGTGTGCGAATGCATGTGCGTGTGCATTTGCGTGTGCGTGTGCGTGTGCGTGTGTGTGTGCGTGTGCGTGTGCGTGTGCGTGTGCGTGTGCGTGTGCGTGTGCTTGCGCATGTGTGTGCGTGTGTGTGTGTGTGCTAGTGTTTTTGCTTACGTGTGCATGTGCGTGTGCATGTGCGTGTGCGTATTCGTGTGCGTGTGCGTGTGCGTGTCCGTGGGGGTGTGCGTGTCCGTGGGGGTGTGCGTGTGTGTGCATGTGCGTGTGCGTGTGCGTGTGTGTGTGCGTGTGCATGTGCTTTCCCGAGTGCGTGAGCATGTACGTGAGCGTGTGCGTGTACGTGTGCGTGTGCTTGCGCGAGTGCGTGAGCATGTGCATGAGCGTGTGCATGTGCGTGTGTGTGTTCGCGTGTTTGTTATCGTGTGGGTGTGCTTGTGTGTTTGCTCGCGTGTGCGTGTGCGTATGCGTGTGTGTGTGTGTTTGTGTGTGCGTGTGCGTTTGTGCCTGAGTATGTGTGTGCCTGTTCGTGTGCGTATGTGCGTGTGCGTGTGTCCATACTTGCGCGTGTTAGTGTGCGTGTGCGTGTGCGTGTGCGCCTGCGTGCATTTTCTTTTGTGCACATGTGGATGTGCATGTGCGTGAGCACATGCACGTGTGTCTGCAAGTGTGCGTACGTGTGCATGTGCGTGTTCGTGTGCTTGTGCGTGTGTGTGTGTGCGTGTGCGCGTGCGCGTGCGTGTGCGTGTGCGTGTGCGTGTGCGTTTGTGAGTGCATATGTGTGTGCATGTGCGTGTGTGTGTGGGTGTGCACGTGTGCACGAGTATGTGTGTGCATATGCGTGAATGTGTGTGTGTGTGTGCGTGTCCTTGGGCATGTGAGTGTGCATGTGCGTGTGCGCCTGCGTGCATCTACTTTTGTGCACGTGTGCGTGTGCGTGTGCGTTAGCACGTGTGCGTATGTCTATGAGAGTGTGTGCATGTGCATGTGCGTGTGCATGTGCGTTTGTGCGTGTGTGCGTGGGCGTGGGCGTGTGCTTATGCGTTTGCTTGCGTGTGCGTGTGTGTGTGCTTGCGTGTGTGCGTGTGCGCGTGTGTGTGGGGGTGTGCATGTGCATGTGCGTGTGCTTGCCCGAGTGCGTGAGCATGTGCATGGGCATGTGCATGTGCATGTGCATGTGTGTGTGCATGTGCGTGTGCGTGTGCGCGTGTGCCTTATCGTGTGGGTGTGCTTCTACGTTTGCTTGCGTGTGCTTGTGCTTGCGTGTGTGTGCACATGCGTGTGTGTGTGTGTGTGTGTGCTTATGCGTCTGCGTTTGCGTGTGCGCGTGCAGGTGGTTGTGCATGTGTGTGTGCGTGTGCATGTGCGTGTGCATGTGTGTGTGTGTCTAAGTATGCGTGTGCATGTGCGTGTGTGTGTGCATGTGCGTGTGTGTCTGAGTATGCATGTGCATGTGCATTAGTGTGTGCGTGTGCGTGTGCGTATGTGCGTGTGTGTGTGTCCATACTTGCACGTGTGAGTGTGTGTGTGTGTGTGTATCCTCTTCTGTATATCTGTGTGTCTGTGTGCGTGTACATGTGCGTGTGCATTTGTGTGCGCGTGTACGTGTGCGTGTGCGTGTGTGTTTGTGTGCGTGTGTGCGTGTGCTTGTGCATTTGCTTGCGTGTGCGTGTGCATTTGCGTGTGCGTATCGTGTGCGTGTACGTGTGCTTGCGCATGGGCGTGTGCATGTGCGTGTGCGTGTGCGTGTGTGTGTGCGTGTGCTTGTGCGTTTGCTTGTGCGTGTGTGTGTTCGTGTGCGTGTGCGTGTGCGTGTGAGTGTGCGTGTGTGTGTGCATGTGAGTGTGCTTGTGCGTGTGAGTGTCAGTGTGTGTGTGCGTGTGCATGTGTGTGTGTGTGTGTGTGTGCATGAGTGTGTGCTTGTGCGTGTGCTTACATGTGTGTGTGTGCTTGTGTGCATCTACTTTTTTTCACGTGTGCATCTCTATGTGTGGGTGTGTGCGTGTGCGTGTGTGTGTGCGTGTGCATGTGCACCTGAGTATGCGTGTGCATGTGCGTGTGTGTGTGTGTGTGCATGTGTGTGTGCATGTGCGTGTGCGTGTCCATCTGCATGTGCATGTGTTTTTCTGTGCGTGTGTGTGTCCGTTTGTGTGTGCGTGTGCGTGTGCGGGTACGTGTGCGTGTGCGTGTGCGTGTGCATGCTCGTCTATGTGTGCGTGCGCGTGGGCGTATGCGTGTGCATGCTCGTGTACGTGTGTGTGTGTGCCTGGGCGTGTGTGTGCATGTGCGTGTGCGTGTGTGCTTGCGTGTGCGTGTGCATGTGCGTGTACGTGTGCATGTGCGTGTGTGTGTGCTTGTGCGTGTGCTTGCGTGTGTGTGTGCGTGTGCATGTGTGCGTGCGTGCGTCTGCTTTTCTGCATGTGTGAGTCTCTGTGTGTGTGTGTGCGCGTGTTCTTGTGCTTGTGTGTGTGCATGTCTGTGTCGTTGCATGTGCGTGTGCATGGTTGTGTTCGGGTGTGCATACGTGTGCTTGTTTGTGCATGTGCTTGCAAGTGCGTGTGGGTGTGTGTGTGTTCGTGTGTGTGTGTGTGTGCGAGTGCGCGTGCGAGTGCGTGTGTGCGTGCACTTGGATGCGTGCGATTACGAGTGTGCGTGCGTGTGTGAGAGCACGTACATGTGCGTGTGCATATACATGTGCCTGTGTGTGTGCCTATGCCTATGCGTGTGCGTGTGTGCGTGTGCTTGTGTGTTTGCTTACGTGTGCCTGTTCGAGTGTGCGTGTGCATGTGCGTGTGCGCGTGCGTGTGCGCGTGCGCGTGTGCGTGTGCATGTATGTGTGCTTGTGCAATTTTTTTGCGTGTGCTCGTGCTTGTGTGTGCATGTGCATGTGTGTGTGCGTGTGCTGGTGCGTGTGCATGTTTGTGTGTGCCTGAGTATGCATGTGCGTGTTTGTGTGCATGTGCGTGTGTGTGTCCATTTGCATGAACATGTGTGCGTGTGCAGGTGCTTGTCTATCTGCATGTCCATGTGCGTGTGCGTTTGGATGTGCGTGTGCATGTACGTGTGTCTATGATTGTGCGTGTGCGTGTACGTGTGTGTGCATGTGCGTGTGAGTTTGCGTGTGCATGCGCATGTACGTGTGCGTGTGCATGAGCGTGTGCTTGTGCATGCACGTATACATGTGCGTTCTTGTGGGTGTGTGTGTGCGCGTGGGCGTGTGCATGTGCATCTGTGTCTGCGTCTGCGTGTGTGCTTGCTTTGTGCGTGTGCATGTGCAAGTGCATGTGCGTGTGTGTGTGCATGTACATTAGTGTGTGTGTGCTTTTGTGTGCGTTGTTATCCAAAATGTGCCCCCTGCTCATTTTGTGGCTAACTCCTCCCATTCTTCCCTCTCTTGTGCCCCAGTCACAAAATTTTGCTTTTCAGGCACTCAAAACCTTATGGAAATGGCACCATTGGATAGAGCTCTTTCTCAGCTTTCCAGAAAGGTAAAGTTTTCCTCCTAACTCCATGTATTTTTCAAGTTATGGCTCGGCGGAGTTTTTGTGGGAAATTTTCCCCTAGAAGGCCCGCAGCCAATCAGAACTCGCCACGTGTCCAGGCCAAAAATATCAAAGCGACCTGATTTGGCCCTGTTTTGCCCTAAAACTTCAAATCGCCATATCTTTCGATCCAGAGCTCGGTTTTTCACGTTCTTTATATCAATGGAAAGCTGGTGAAATTCTCTACAAGATTCCAGGGTCAATTTTGTATTTTGGTGGAGTTTGGAGAGAGAAAATCAAAAAACGCTTCTGGCACGTGGTCATGAACAGAAATGACGTTTCAACCACCGATTTTAATGAAGAATGGCTCACATCCTCTCCTGGCATGGTTAAAAATGTCAGGGAATGGGTCTGTCAGGTCACCCATGCTGTTTTGATGGCATTTTGGTCAATGGTTGAATCCCTTCCACGTTTTCCCACGTTTCTCTCTCCTGGGCTCGTCCCTTGCACTGTAAAAGCCAGATTTGGCTCATTTTTCAAAGGGTTGAACATTTTTTTGGATAGCAAGCTTCTTCTTTCACCTTCAACAAGTGATTTTTGCAAGTATCAGACCTTCATGATTGTAACAGGTTTCTGCCTCTTTGATGTTGCAAATGCAAGGATTTTGACAGTGAAAAATGACAGTGCAGACTCTGTGATCAATTTTCAGTCCTTTGTTTGTATTGTCTTGCTTCATTTCAAACCTCTAATTGCATCTTATCAGCCTGTGTATGATGTTTCATGTTGCATTTTATGAAATTGTGTCAATTTGCATGAACAAGAAGTGTTCACCACTCCTTTGGTGTATCACCTATTAGTTTAGTTTCAATTTTTACACTTTCTATCTCTGTCTCCTTGGAATTTAGAGTAGGATTAGGATTCAAACCTCTGCAATTGTGCAAATAACAGATCTGATCAGAGGAGTTTGAGGAACCAGCCTCTAATCTAGAGATTCCTCTCTCATTTTACAAGTCCCACACTTGGAGAGAGGTTTCAATGTTGTGCAATCACACTGGATGCCTGAAACATCAACTTAGAAACCTGATTTGCATCCAGGGGTGCTGCTGATTTGCAACAACAGTTTTGGCACGCCCGGTGGGACCTTAGAGGTCTTCCACTTTATCTTTGATAGGTTGGTGTGTTCCTGTTAAAGATTCAGCCTTTTGGAGGCACTTTCAAAAGCACATCTGGCGACTCCATCTGGTAAACAACTCATTCTCTAAGTTGCAGACCTGTTTTCCATTCATTTCCATCCATTCTTCTTTCCATCATTTTCATTCTTTTCCATTCCATGAAGTTGTGCAATCATGACTTCATTTCCATCATGGAATTCACATTTACAACAGCAGTATATCACACCTCCAACATGTTTTACAAATCCTCCAAATCAGCATTTTGATCAAATTCAAAATCAGCATGTCTACCCATATGAGCAGCAGTGCCAAATTCAGTTTGGATATGAAGCATGTCAAGCACAAGGGTATGCTGGTTGTGAGGGCAGTCAAGAAGAAAATGCAGATCTACTGGAACAAATCCAAAAGATGGAGGCAAAGATGGTGCAATCAAGAGCAACAACTCAAATGAAAGCTTTCAGAATTGGTTGCAGGACTCCTTGTCCATGGGGAGGCCCTTTTCCAAGACACTTCAGCCCTCAGGAGAAGCTGGACTTCATGATGAAGATGCTGCCCCAACTTGCACAATGGACAGCAGAAATAGAGGCCTATACACTTGGTGTTGAACAACCTTGTCAATGGGTAAGTTCTACACCATCATCTAGTTTTTCTCTTCCCATTACTCAAGCAACATCATCTCATTTGGAATTTCAAATTCTAAATCCAGTCAATGCTGCCCCAGGAGTTAATTCCATTTCTCCATTCCCTAGTCTTCCACCACATCTCAATTCTTCCTTCCCCTTTCCTTCCAAACAGTCATCCCCTCCACAAAAGCTAACAGAAATACCCTCTCCTCCAAAGAAACAAGAGTTTCTACCTCCTCCACCACCACGAAAAATTGCAAAATCAATTGAGTTACAATCCACTTCTCCTCTTGCATTCCCAAATCCATGTTGGGAGGATAAAAATCAGAATTCTAGTCAAGGAAAACAACAACAAAAAGAAAAGCCAAACAAGGAAGAAGAAATTCAAAGTCTCAAGAGTTGGGCTCTTAAATTTGGGATGACAAAGATCCCCTTGATGGTTAAGCCTTTAGAAGAGGTTGGTGTTGGAAAACAAGTGGTGGTTAGGACTGAATTTGCTGTAGCAGGAGAAGAGCAAAAAGAAGAAGCAGATCAACAATCAGTTTGCTCAAAAAGTAGTGTCCATGTTAGAATTCTATTCGAAGAAAATGTTGATTCAATTCAAGTTGCACAATCAGCCATGGAGGAAGAAAGCTCTGAAGAAGATCCTACAGTCCCAACTTGTCCTCTAGAGCAGCAGATCGAAGAGTTTGACTTAACGAACTTCGTGCTAGAGGAAGAGTTCTATCAAGAACAAGATTGTCTTCAAGTAGTAGAAGAGGGAGAAGCTGCTCCAAATCCAAAAGAAGAGGAGCACATTCTAGTTGTGGAGGAGAAAATTATAGATCCAAGGGCTTTGAGTGCAAAGCAGGCTACAAGAGAACCTTCAATTCTTCTTTCTACTTCATCTCTCTTGAGTTCTAGTGCTAAAGAAGAGTTTGATCCCTCAAACTCAATGTTGGAGGATGAAAGAAACCATGATGATCAAGTTACAGATCAAGAGGATACCGTGGAGGAAGTTGAGCATTTGCAGTAGGACAACAATGAGGTAGTTTATCTGTCAGATTTGGAGGACTGTTTTGATGAAGAAGAACCGGTTGAGTTCCTACCATTCTCTCTTTCATCATCCACGTTCCAAACACCTGAGCCTACTGTCATGAAGGAGAGCACCCATTTGCAGCAGCCTACATCTTATAGCAGCTCTTTGGAACCAAGATTGGAATATTTTAATCTTTCATGTCCTTCATTGGAGGAAGAGAAAGGGCAAAAAGGTTCTACCTTTGCTTCTGCACCATCCATTCAAAAGGGTTTACAAGAGAACTCCATTCTTGGAGTTGAAAATCAGGGAAATGGGTATACTCAAAGGACCATACCTTGCCCAATCAGGTATCTAGCTTCATTGGAACCAAAGGAGAAGTCACAATCAGACATGCTTACTCCTAAGCATGAGGATGAGCTACAAAGAACCAAGGATCAGCTATCATACCTCTCCAATCCAAATGCAGAACAACTAAAAGAGGTATTGAATTTACCTTCACCTGATACCTTGATGATTTGGGTGGAAGAACAGCTTTTTGTTGATTTTCCATTCATCCAATCAGCCATGTTCAATGCTAAATCAGTTGCATGGTTGCAACTTTTGAGAAAGGGAAACTATTTCTCCCAACCAGTTACAGGGTTTGTTTAGCCCACTTTTGCTTCTAGTTAGAGTAGGATAGGTAGTTTTGCTTTCACTAAAAGAAGTGCTTGTGCACACTCTGCGTGTTCCATTTTGGAGCATGTATGACTTTTAGTTTTGTACATAGTTTTTGTGGTGTTGGTTTTGCTCTTGCACAGTCCATTTCAGTGGGTTTCCAAGTGGCTCAGAGAGGAGGTTTTCAAAGTTCAGATCAGTTTGCAGGCTACAACACATGACTCCATGCCCAATGGATGCTATGGCAACTGGTAACTTCATCCAGCAGGTAGATGACCCCTCTGAGACACCAAAATTTTATCCAAAATGTGCCCCCTGCTCATTTTGTGGCTAACTCCTCCCATTCTTCCCACTTTTGTGGGTTTGTTTAGCCCACTTTTACTTCCAGTTAGAGTAGGATAGGTAGTTTTGCTTTCACTAAAAGAAGTGCTTGTGCACACTCTACATGTTCCATTTTGGAGCATGTATGACTTTTAGTTTTGTACATAGTTTTTGTGGTGCTGGTTTTGCTCTTGCACAGTCCATTTCAATGGGTTTCCAAGTGGCTCAAAGAGGAGGTTTTCAAAGTTCAGATCAGTTTGCAGGCTACAACTCATGACTCCATGCCAATGGATGCTTCAGGCAACTGGTAACTTCATCCAGCAGGTAGATTACCCCTCTGAGTTGCCAAAATTTTTATCCAAAATGTGCCCCCTGCTCATTTTGTGGCTAACTCCTCCCATTTTTCCCTCTCTTGTGCCTCAGTCACAAAATTTTTCTTTTCAGGCACTCAAAACCTTCTGGAAATGGCACCATTAGATAGAGCTCTTTCTCATCTTTCTAGAAAGGTAAATTTTTCCTCCTAACTCCATGTATTTTTCAAGTTATGGCTCGGTGGAGTTTTTGTGGGAAATTTTCCCCTAGAAGGCCCGCAACCAATCAGAACTCGCCACGTGTCCAGGCCAAAAATATCAAAGCGATCCGATTTGGCCCTGTTTTGCCCTAAAACTTCAAATTGCCATATCTTTCGATCCAAAGCTCAGTTTTTTATGTTCTTTATATCAATGGAAAGTTGGTGAAATTCTCTACAAGATTCCAGGGTCAATTTTGCATTTTGGTGGAGTTTGAAGAGAGAAAATCAAAAAACACTTCTGGCACGTGGTCATGAATAGAAATGACGTTTCAACCACTGATTTTAATGAAGAATGGCTTGCATTCTCTCCCAGCATGGTTAAAAATGTTAAGGAATGGGTCTGTCAGGTCACCCATGTTGTTTTGATGGCATTTTGGTCAATGGTTGAATCCCTTCCACGTTTTCCCGCGCTTCTCTCTCCTGGGCTCGTCCCTTGCACTGTAAATGCCGGATTTGGCTCATTTTTCAAAGGGTTGAACATTTTTTTGGATAGCAAGCTTCTTCTTTCACCTTCAACAAGTTTTTTTTACAAGTATCAGACCTTCTTCATTATTGTAACAGGTTTTTGCCTCTTTGATGTTGCAAATGCAATGATTTTGACAATGAAAAATGACAGTGCAGACTCTGTGATCAATTTTCAGTCCTTTGTTTGTATTGTCTTGCTTCATTTCAGACCTCTAATTGCATCTTATCAGCCTGTGTATGATGTTTCATGTTGCATTTTATGAAATTGTGTCAATTTGCATGAACAAGAAGTGTTCACCACTCCTTTGGTGTATCACCTATTAGTTTAGTTTCAATTTTTACACTTTCTATCTCTGTCTCCTTAGAATTTAGAGTAGGATTAGGATTCAAACCTCTGCAATTATGTAAATAACATATCTGATTAGAGGATTTTGAGGAACCAGCCTCGAATCTAGAGATTCCTCTCTCATTTTACAAGTCCCACACTTGGAGATAGGTTTCAATGTTGTGTAATCACACTGGATGCCTGAAACATCAACTTAGAAACCTGATTTGCATCCAGGGGTGCTGCTGATTTGTAACAACATGCGTGTGATTTCATGTGCGTTTGTGTATGCGCGTGCGTACATCTGCTTTTGTGCATGTGTGTGTCTTTGTGTGTGTGTGTGTGTGTGTGCTTGTTTGTGTCCTTGCGTGTGCATGTGCATGCTTGTGTTCGGGTGTGTGTGCGTGTCCGAGTGCGCGTGCGCATGCGCGTGCGTGTGCGTTTCTGTGTGTGCTTACGTGTGTATGTGTTCGTGTGTGTGTGTGTGTGTTTGTTTGTGTTCACATGCGTACGAATTGGAGTGTGTGTTCGTGTGCGAGAGCACGTACATGTGCGTGTACGTGTGTATGTGCCTGTGCATGCGCCTGTGCCTATGCATGTGAGCATGTGCGTGTGCGTGTGTGAGTGTGTGTGCTTGTTCATGTGCGTGTGCGTTTACGTGTGCTTGTGCGTGTGCGTGTGCATATGTATGTGAGTGTACGTGTGCATGTACGTGTGTATGTGTGTGTATGTGTGCTTGTGTGTTTGCTTGCATGTGCGTGTGCGTGTGCATGTGTGTGTGCATGTGCGTGTGCGAGTGCGTGTGTGCGTTTGCATGTTGGTGTGCATGTGTTCGTGGGTGTTTGTGTGTGTGCGAGTGCATGTGCATGTGCTTGTGCGTGTGTGCGTGTGTGCGAGTGCGTGTGTGTGTGCGTGCATGCGAGTGCGTGTGCATGTGCATGTGCATGTGCGTTTGCGTATGCGTGCACGTGTGCGTGTGTGTGTGCTTACGTGTGCATTTTTGTGTGCATTTGCGTGGCATGTGCGTGTGTGTGTGCATGTGCGTGTGCGTGTGCGTGTGCGTTTACGAGTGTGTGTGCATATGCGTGTGCGTGTTTGTGTGTGTGTTCGTGTGCATGTGCGTGTGGGTGTGCGTGTGCGTGTGCGTGTGCGTGTGCGTGTGCATGTGTGTGTTCGTGTGCATGTGCGTGTGGGTGTGCGTGCGTGCGTGTGCGTGTGCGTGTGCGTGTGCATGTGTGTGTGTGCCTGTGAGTGTGTCCTTTTCTTGTGCATGTAAGTGTGAGTGTGCATGTGCATTTACATGTGCATGTACGTGTGTGCCTGCGTGCATCTGCTTCTGTGCATGTGTGTGTCTGTGTGCGTTTGCATATGCATGTGCGTGAGTGCGTGAGTGTGCATGTGCGTGTGTATGCGTTCGCGTATTTGTGCGCATGTGTGTGTGCGTGTGCGTGGGCATGTGCGTGTGTGTTTTCTTGAGCGTTTTCTTTCGTGTGGGTGTGCTTGCGTGTGTGCGCGTGCATGTGCTTGTGCCTCTGCGTGTGCGAGTGTCTGTGCTTTCCCGTGTGCGTGAGCATGTGCATGTGCATGTGCGTGTGCGTGTGGGTGTGTGTGTGGTTGTGCGTGTGTGTGTGTGTGTGTGCATGTGCATGTGCGTGTGCATGTGTGTATGTGTGTGTGTGTGTGCGCATGTGCATGGGCTTGCGCGTGTGCGTGAGCATGTGGGTGAGCATGAGCGTGTGCGTGTGTGCGCATGTGCATGTGCGTGTGGGTGTGCTTGTGCATTTGCTTATGTGTACTTGTTCTTGTGTGTGCATGTGCGTGTGCGTGTGTGTGTGTGTGTGTGCGTGTGCGTGTGCGTGTGCGTGTGCGTTTGTGTGCGTCTGTGTGAGTTTGCATATGCATGTGCGTGTCCGTGAGTGCGTGTGTGTGCATGTGCATGTGTGTGTGTGCTCGTATTTGTGCGCGTTTGTGTGTGCGTGTGCATTTTCTTGTGCATTTACTTGTGTGTGGGTGTGTTTGCATGTGTGTGTCCGTGTGCGAAAGTGTGTGCGTGTGCATGTATGTGTGCGCATGCGTGTGCGTGTGCATGTGCAAGTGCCTGTGCTTTCGCTTGTGCGTGAGTGTGTGCATGTGCATGTGTGTGTGTGTGTGTGTGTGTGTGTGTGTGTGTGTGTGTGTGTGGGTGTGTGTGTGTGTGTGTGTGTGTGTGTGTGCATGTGCATGTGTGTGTGCGTGTGTGTGTGCGTGTGCTTGTGCATTTGTGTGCGCGTGTGCATGTGCGTTTGTGTGTGTGTGGTCATGTGCATGTGTGTGTGCATGTGCATGGGCTTGCGCGTGTGCGTGAGGATGTGGGTGAGCGTGAGCGTGTGCGTTTGCATGTGCATGTGGGTGTGCTTCTGCATTTGCTTGAGTGTACTTGTGCTTGTGTGTGCATGTGTGTGTGCGTTTGCGTGTGCATGTGCTTGTGCATGTGCGTGTGCGTGTCCATGTGCGTGTGTATGTGGGTGTGCGTTTGGGTGCGTGTGTGTTTGCGTGTGCGGGTGCGTGTTCATGGGCATGTGCATGTGCTTATGCATTTGCTTACGTGTGCGTGTGCTTGTGTGTGTCTGTGTGTGCGCTCGTGTGCGTGTGCTTGTGTGTGTGCGTGTGTGTGGGGGTGTGCGTGTGCATGTGCGTGTGCTTGCGCGAGTGCGTGAGCATGTGCGTGTGCGTGGACGTGGGCATGTGTGTGTGCATGTGCGCGAGTGCGTTATCGTGTGGGTGTGCTTGTGTGTTTGCTTGCATGTGCTTGTGCTTGCGTGTGTGTGTGCGTGTGTGTGTGTGTGTGCGTGTGCGTGTGCATGTGTGTGTGCTTGTGCGTGTGCATATGCGTGTGCGTGTGTGTGTGTGCCTAAGTATCCGTGTGCATGTGCGTGAATTTGTGCGTGTGCATGTGCATGTGCCTGTGTGTGTGCGTGTGTGCCTAAGTATCTGTGTGCATGAGCATGAATGTGTGCATGTGCTTGTGCATATATGCATGTGCGTGTGTCCATACTTACGCGTGTGAGTGTGCATGTGCATGTGTGTGTGCTTGTGTGCCTGCATGTATATGCTTTTGTACATGTGTGTGTCTGTGTGTGTGTGTGTGTGCGTGAACTCGTGTGCGTGCGTGTGCATGTGCATGTGTGTGAGCGTGTGTGCGTGCATTTGTAAGTGCGAGTGCATGTGCATGTCTGTGTGCGTGTGTGCCTAAGTATCTGTGCGTGTGCATGTCCATGTGCATGTGCTTGTGTGTGTGCGTGTGCGTGTGCGTGGGGGTGCGCATGTGCATGTGCGTGTGCTTGCGCGAGTGCGTGAGCGTGTGCGTGTGCGTGGGCGTGTGTGTGTGCGTGTGCATGTGCGCAAGTGTGTTATCGTGTGGGTGTACTTGTGCGTTTACTTGTATGTGCTTGTGCTTGCGTGTGCATGTGCGTGTGCGTGTGCATGTGTGTGTGCGTGTGCATGTGAGTGTGCGTGTGCGTGTGCGTGTGCTTGTGCGTGTGCTTGCGTGTGCATGTGCATGTGTGTGCATGTGCGTGTGCATGTGCGTGTGCGTGTGCATGTGTGCCTAAGTATCTGTGTGCATGTGCGTGAATTTGTGCGTGTGCGTGTGCATATGCCTGTGTGTGTGTGTTTGCATGTGCGTGTGTGCCTAAGTATCTGTGTGCATGAGCGTGAATGTGTGCGTATGCTTGTGCATATGTGTGTGTGTGTGTGTGTCCATACTTGCGCGTGTGAGTGTGTGTGTGTGCGTGTGCTTGTGCGCCTGCATGTATATACTTTTGTACATGTGTGTGTCTGTGTGCGTGTGCATGTGCATGTGCTTGTGCATGTGTGTGAGCGTGTGCGCGTGCATTTGCAAATGCGAGTGCGTGTGCATGTCTGTGTGTGTGTGTGCCTAAGTATCTGTGTTGTTGGATGCAAATCAGGTTTCTAAGTTGATGTTTCAGGCATCCAGTGTGATTGCACAACATTGAAACCTCTCTCCAAGTGTGGGACTTGTAAAATGAGAGAGGAATCTCCAAATTAGAGGCTGGTTCTGTAATGCCCCATTCGGCGTGTACCCTAGTTCTTGTCGTAATGACCCTCCTGTTGAGCGTCGAATGGCTGTGTGTATTTCCGTTGTCTTAGATCTTGTCTCAGTGATGTTTTAGAACCTTCCCTCTCCTTCTTGCGTTCTCAAGTTGTTATTGACACCTCTGTGTGTGGACTGTGTGATGTCCTGTGCGCAAACCTAGTTAAAGGAGGATTTTGTTGTCGCATAGTTAAGCTGGATCTTTGGCCATTATTGATGTAGGTAGAAATTATTTATATTTATAGTATATAATGATAACAATGTTGTTTTAATTTAATTATCAATTGGCCTCTATCTTATAGTGTTATTGTTTTACATTATTGTCAAATTGGTATATACGTCTTTGTTAATATGATTAATAATTATTTTAAGTGGTAATAATAATAATAATAATAATTAAATAATAATAATAATATTAACCATATTATTATTTTAATTATTGATTGACGATAACTCATTATTTTAGTGTCGATTATTATCAACTATATTATTAATTATCGTTAAACGATTTTATTGTTTGGTTGGTCACTTTACAAAATGAACCCCGTTCCGTGCTGAGGAAGGGATTACCCATTTTGGTGCCATGGTCGTTCCTTGCCTTGTGTTTGCTTTTGACTGCCAACCTCTACTTTTCTATGCTTGGTCGCTTAGGCCTATTCACATGTTGTTTTAATCCCTGTGAGTAATGGAGAGTTTGATTCTTACTTCCTCTAGCTTGCTCGTGTGTATGTGATTAAATTTTCTCGGGTTGAATAGTAATCATGTAAAAATTCGTATACCTTTTTAGCTTATGAGAACTGTTCAGGTAATCTTGTAACTCCCTTTTGCATTGTATTAAGATATCTTCTTTCGTATGCTTTGTGAGCTTACCTTAGTAGAAATTTTGTTATCCCGTATCTTTGCTGAAGGAGGGGCTCATGGGGGCGCCAAGTCGTGGTGAGGACTGCCCAGTTTTTAAATCTTTTAAACTGCTTTTACCTACCCTCCACTGCCACCTTGGCCAACCAGGTCCATTCGCATGTCTTGTTGCAAGTGGATGGCATTAGTCTCCTCCCAACCACCTACCCTGCAGACCGTAATGGCCATTATGTTTCTACCTTGCGTGAGGGAGATGGGAGTCGGTGGAGTCCTGTTTTTCTTCACCTTGATCTCTTTTTTATTCTTTTGTTCAATGCGTATGGGTGCAGTAATGGTTTGACATGATGGCTAGAAGAAGCTACAAGCTAGTGAAGCAGGCATGTTACCTCCACTTTCATTGGGTGCTGCGAGGTGTGTTCTTGTCGGGGATCCACAGCAATGGACTGCAACAATAATTAGCCAGGCAGTAGGAAAGAGAGAAAAACATTGTGGGTTTCAGCTTACAGTCTATTCTATTCTGTGGGTTTATTGGGTTAAAGAGAGGATTCAACCATGTATAACTCTCCCTTCAGGAGCGTGTGGGATCGAAACGCGGGAAGGACGTTCACTGTTCCAGTTACAGGCTCTTCTTCTCCCTCCGTCGCTTCGATTTCCCCACGCTTTGTGAATATAGACACCCCATGGCATGTCACGGCTCCTCCTCATCGGATGGACGATATCGTAGCAACCATAAAAATATAGTCAGCTTTCAGAGGGTATTCCGTTTGGAAGACTAAATCCCTGGAGAGTCTCAAGATTATTGCGAGGGTCAAGTCGAGTATGGAAGAAATGCGGCGGCATATAAGTGATCCTCATTGTGTTGAGATTATGCGTCAAAATGAAAAAGAGCGCCTCAAAATCAATCAAGTGACAGTGAGAGTGTTACCAGGAGACCTGATGAAATTTATTACAAAGATTCTCTATTGAGACCTTACTTGTTTTACGATGTAACTCATGGAAGAGAATCTCATAGGCATGGATCTGTTTCATATCAGAATATTCATGAAAGCACAATCTGCTTTGCAATTATGAACTTGCTGGAAAACGTGGCAGCTGTTTAGCTTCGACTCTTGTTGTTGTTTTTTTTGGAATCCTCCTCTTCTTACCCTGCGCGCATGGATGGATGCCCGCACCTGTTCCAGTATGTCATTTTGACCTGGTTGCATGGGCAGAGAGGCCATAGAAATCCTTTCTGTCAAGGCATTTTTCTTGCACTGCTGACCCTTGGAAGGAGGGAAGTATGTTTGGGTGCTGTTCTATTTCCCTCTGCTCAGTTTTGCTTCCTGTTTCCTGCAACGAACCCTCTTCCTTTCATTATCTTCTCCTCTGTGACTTGGGTGATGGATGCCTCTTCTCCTCCCACGTTTCCAGCTTCCACTAGCTTCCTCTACAGTCTGGCATGTTTTGTTGGGTGTGGGATTTCGGGAGGGCATCCAAAGCAATGGAAGAGGCAGGAGGGCGATGTTGGAATCTGGAGAAAAAGGCAAGATATTTCTACACTTTTCTACTATTACTATATTTAAAATTATTGTGAAATCGAACCACCTTTTCCTTGCATTGATTTGTCAGTTGGATGTCATGATGGGAGATCTCCCCTTTCTGTTTGTTTTCTTCTTGTTTTAGCTTTTATCGTTGTCAGTATGTTGGTCGAAAGGATGCGTGTGCCCTCTCCTCTAGGTGTTATGTTTCTCTTGCTCGAGTGATAGACCTTCATCTGTTTGTTTATGTATTTATTCTTCTCTGCGATTGAGTTGCAAGTTATTATGTTGATCAAACTAGTATTTTCGATATCATGGAAGTAAGTTTACGATAACTATGAAGCTCCTCCCTAGCACCCAAGTTTGTCTTTTGACGTTTTTTGTTAACTCCTTCTCAAGTCCCTTTGATAACCTTTTGGCATCGAGAAAGAAAGGTTGTAGGATTAGTGTGATCAATGCTTGGGCTAGCCAGCTTAGAGTTTCGGTATTAAAACTTTTAGAATGAAAAGGTTTGTGTGCAATGTGTTTTCCGTCTCGCGTGTTTAGACTCTTATATTATCTTTCATCTTGTTTCTAGGCTTTTAAGGCCATCCTCAAGAAGTACCTTGACCATCCCTATCAACTTGAACCATAACTAGCTTTTCGGATCAACTAAGCTCGAGGTTTCATTGTGCGAATCCAGTACCTCGTTGACACTAGAATAGTTTTGGTCTAATCCCCCTCTCAGAATTATTGTTGATGGCGCTCTTCTATTTTTCCTAACTTGCATTATTTCTCCTTTGTAATGTTAACGTTATTAATTAATATTGGTTAGTTTTTATGCACGTAATTACCTTAATATTTTGTGATGGAAATTTCCTTAAATGTGATTAATCTTCGGGAAAAAAACTCAGCTTTCATTTGATAGTCTTATGGATTCATAGCGGAAGGTTTTGTTTTGATAATGTCACTTAGAAATTATGTTTGTATCTATGTGTGACGGTTGACTGTGTTACCAAGGGTTGCCTTAAAATATTGTTGTTTTGGGAAATAGGTAATTTATTTTAAATTAACCAAACATTAGAATTGTTGTGGAGGTTTGCAAATCTTTAGTGTTATAAAATTTGTTGATGACATTTTTGTATACTCTTGTTTGACGGAACTCCCTTCTTCTCTCGCGTGTTTGCTACTAGCCTGTAAGGCATTGGCCCTTCTTGAATGATTGGAAAATCTCTTGGAGTTAATGGTCAAAACTAGTATACTTTGCCTTCGCTTCCAAACTTATGTTGTGTGTATACTCTATTTGTTTTCCGGTTTGAAACTCTATTATACATGGCTTTTTGTGTTATTTTTTTTTGAAACCCGTGGTTCCCCTTTCTTGGGCCGATCAACTCTTGTTCTTTTAGAAATATATTATTTTAGCCTATTTGTTTGGTACCTTTGATAAATTTCTAGATGGTTGGTCTATATATCAAATCTCAATCTTGTAATTATTATTTAATTATTTACTTGATGGGAATTCTGTTTTTGCTAGATTGTTTATTTCTCCTTATAGGGCCAAGGGCCATTCTCATACGATTGCTATACTTTCGTTGCTTTTACTCCTAACTGAAGTACAAGGTCTTCTCCTTCTTTGATTGGCATGATGGAGACTTTATTATAACTTGATGTGTTGATAGTGTTTAGAGGTTTGACCCAATTCTTGTAATAAAGTGCTTCCTTTTGTGGTATTGTTAGATAATAGTTATGGTGGTTTTGTGTAGCCTTATCTTGCTCAGTTCTCGCGAACTGACTCTTGTGGAAAATTTGTTGCAAATGGAATTTTGCGAGTGGATGAGGGATAGACTTGTAGATTTTTACATCAACCTCAGTTGAGAAGTTCTTTTGCATGAATCCTTTTTATATTGTTCAACTATTGATAACATCTAGTGGAAAATTTTAGAAGAGGATCAATGTCTTAGTATATTGTATCGTGGATTATGTCGTCTTAACTTTGGAACCTTGAATTGTCTGCCTATCTTGGAAAATATAAGAAAGTTGGATTACCGCTTGTTGAGTGACCTTAATGGATTATCGGTATTCTAAGAGTTGATGTAACCTTATTTTCGTTTTCGTAAATGAGTATTGTTAAACTTTACCCCTACGATTAAATTGTTGAGTTAAATATTTCTAAGACTTAGTAATAGTGTGTTATAAGTAAAATAAAATGGGTTGTTTAATACTTATAGAAGTTAAACTAAAATTTATATTGCAAATAAATTAGTGTAGAGGTGACCAACTTGAGAGCATGTATTTCCATAAGTGATCAAAGATGAAACTAGTCTTTTTTTAAGTAACATTATATAACTTGATATCCCTAGCTACACTAGTGAACACTATCCCTTTCATGGTGAAATTCTTAAACGAACTTAAGGGAAATCTATGGTTAGTTCTGGAAGATAATAAGATTTAATAAGCAGGAGAAAACAATTTGGAAACCACACAATCTATCTCTCAGCCATTGGAAGGTAAATTGTTTTATTTTATAAAACTCATTTAGTAAAGCCTAAGTAAAATCTTTAATAATTATGGCTAAGTTCTCAAGCTTCAATTAAATCTTGGGAATAACTAATGAGGTCTTAAAGATGATTTCAACTCAACCTTCTCCCCCTAACCTTTTTCCCAAGGTGCTTTGTCTTCCTTCTCTTAAGTATGTTGAAAGCAAATCCATATTGTAATAAGGTTATGAGCGAGTTTTAGTATCATAAGTGAGGATAGATGGCCTCGTGGAATTAAATTACCTCCTTTATTAAATAATTGAATTAAACAAATAAATGTCATAATAGAGAAGATTTAAAGATGATTACTCAGTGTAAAAAGGAATAAACTTAGCTTGGTAAGATGAATTGTATGAATCATATCTTGAGTCTCCTTGAAAACGTAAGCTAAGAATTGTAAGATGTCTTTTTAAAATAAATAACCCTCAAGAATATCTCATTATGGTTAGCCCTAACTGTAAGTGTGTTCTGTGGTTGGACTTCTATGTTGTCATGTCAAAAAGAAAAAAGTGTATTATCCTTTTGGGTGTGAACGTTTTCGTGCTGACCTTGTGGTCATCCCCGTAACAAGTGGTTCCCAGAGTTGGTTGTAACTTTGTGACGACATGTTGTGTCGTGTTATGTGTGGAAGTAAGTCAAAAAAAAAATTATCCTGTATTTTACTGTGTTGTTCGTGTGTGAAATTTTTTGGGCCATTACAGGTTCCTCAAACTCCTCTGATCAAATTAGTTATTTACACAATTGTAGAGGTTTAAATCCTAATTTATCCTAGATTGCAAGGAGACAGGGATAAGAAATGCAAAAATTGAAACTAAACTGATAAGGGTGATACACCAAAGGAGTGGTGAGCACTTCTTGTTCATGAAAATTGACACAAATCAGAAATTTCAACATAAAACATCATGCATGGGTTGATAAGCTATAATCAAGAGTTTGAAATGAAGCAAACAACACATACAAAGGACTGAAAGCATTCACAGAGCCTGCATTGTGATTTTCAACATCAAAATCCTTGTATTCCAATACCAAAGAGGTAGAAAAACCTATAACAATCCCTGGAAGGTCTGATACTTCCAAAATCACTTGTTGAAGGTGAAAATAGAAGCTTGTTGTGCAAAAAAGTGTTCCACCCTTGAAAAATGAGCTAAATATGGCTTTTACAGTGCATGAGTCAAGCCCAGGAGAGAGAAAACGTGAAAAAACGTGGGAGCCATTCCCCATTGACCAAAATGCATTAAAAACAGCATGGAGGTCCTTACAAACCCATGCCCTGACATTTTTGACCATGCTGGAGAAGAATGTGACCCATTTTGCATTAAAATTAATTGTTGAAACGTCAGTTCTGGCCATGGGCGCATACCAGAAGTGTTTTTTGATTTTCTCCCTTCAAACTGAACCAAAATTCAAAATTGACCATGGAATCTTATAGAGAATTTCACCAGCTTTCCTTCAAATAGGGTGCCAACATGGACACTATATTCTAAACAAATTGATTGCTGATCTACAACTCCTTTTTGCTCTTCTTCTGCTGCAACAAAATCAGTCCTGACCGCCATTTATTCTTTAACTACAACCTTTTATGAAGGTTTCATCAACAAAGGGATCTTCTTCATCCTAAATTTAAGAGCCCAACTCTTCAAAATTTGAATTTCTTCATCCTTGTTTGGCTTCTTTTTTTTTGTCCTTCATGACTGAGTTTTGCAATTTTTTGTGGTGGTGGAGGAGGTAAAACCTCTTGTTTATTTAGAGGAGAGGGTGTTTCATTTAGCTCTTGTGGAGAGGATGACTATTTGGAAGGGAAAAGGATAGAAGAATTGAGATGAGGTGGAAGACTAGGGGGTGGAGAAATGGATTCAACACTTGGGACAGCAGATGGAGAGTTTAAAACTTGACACTGCTGAGATAAAACAGATTGGAAAAAAGGAAAAGAAAAGGCATGAGATGGTATGCTTACCCATTGACAAGGTTTCTGAATACTCCTCTCATACACCTCTATTCCTTTAATCCACTTTGCAAGCAATGGCAGCGTTGCAATCATGAAGTCAAGCTTCTCTTGAGGGTTGTAATGCCTTGGGAAAGGTCTCATCCATGGACAGGGTGCTCCACAACCGATTCTAAATGCTTTCATTTGTACTTGAGCCCTGGATTGCACCATGTTTACCTCCATCTTTTGGATTTTCTCCAACAGAACAACATCTTGCATCTGATTGTCTTCATTTTATGCACACCATTGCTCTTGGAAAGCTCCATAGCCAAACTGATTTTGGCATTGCTGCTCATATGGGTATGTATGTTGATTTTGAATTTGTTCAAAATGCTGATTTGGAGGATTTAAAAAACATGTGGAGGTGGGAAACATTGCTGCTGTTGTAAATGTGAGTTCCATGATGGAAATGAAGTCATGATTGCACAACTTCATGAAATGGAAAAGAATGCAAGCGATGGAAAGAATAATGGATGGAAATGGATGAAAAACAGGTCTGCAACTTCAGAAATGGGTTGCTGATCAGATGGAGTCACCAGATGTGTTTGCAAGTGCCTCAAAAGGCTGAAATCTTCACAGGAACACACAAACCTGCAAAAGATGAAGTGGAAGACCTCTAAGGTCCCAACGGGCGTGCCAAAACTATTGTTGCAAATCAGCAGCACCCCTGGATGCAAATCAGGTTTTTAAGTTGATGTCTCAAGCATCCAGTGTGATTACACAACATTGAAACCTCTCTCCAAGTGTGGGACTTGTAAAATGAGAGAGAAATCTCCAGATTAGAGGCTGGTTCCTCAAACTCCTCTAATCAGATCTATTATTTGCACAACTGCAGAGGTTCAGATCCTAATTTTATCTTAATTTGCAAGGAGACATGGATAAGAAATGAAAAAATTAAAACTAAACTGATAAGGGTGATACGCCAAAGGAGTGGTGAGCACTTCTTGCTCATGCAAATTGACACAAATCAGAAATTACGACATAAAACATCATGCACAAGTTGATAAGCTGTAAACAAGGGTTTGAAATGAAGCAAACAACACATACAAATGACTGAAAGCATTCACAGAGCCTGCATTGTGATTTTCAACATCAAAATCCTTGTATTCCAACACCAAAGAGGTAGAAAAACCTATTACAATCCCTGGAAGGTCTGATACTTTCCAAAATCACTTGTTGAAAGTGAAAACAGAAGCTTTTTGTGCAAAAATAGTGTTCCCCCTTTGAAAAATGAGCCAAATCCAGCTTTTACAGTGCATGGGTCGAGCCCCGGAGAGAGAAAATGTGAAAAAATGTGGGAGCCATTCCCCATTAACCAAAATGCATTAAAAACAGCATGGAGGTCCTTACAAACCCATGCCCTGACATTTTTGACCATGTTGGAGAAGAATGCGACACATTTTGCATTAAAATTGGTTGTCGAAATGTCAGTTCTGTCCATGGGCGCGTACCAGAAGAATTTTTTGATTTTCTCCCTCCAAACAGAACCAAAATTCAAAATTGACCATGGAATCTTATAGATCATTTCACCAGCTTTAAATTAATATAAAGAACGTGAAAATCTGAGCTCTGGATCGAAAGTTATGGTGATTTGAAGTTTTAGGGAAAAAACAGGCCAAAATCGGATTGGCGGGCAAAAAGTTTGAATTTTTTACCCGTTTGGTCTTTGGAACATTTTTCAAAATTTCCTCGCACTCCCCCACTCTAGGTGCCACATGGCACATTCTGATTGGGCGCGGGCCCTTCCTGACCATTTTTTCCTTCGGGTCACTTGGTGTTTTTTCGCCCTTGGACACGTGGCAGCTCCTGATTGGCTGCGGGCCTTCTAGGGAAAATTTTCCCACCAAAACTCTGCGGAGCCATAACTTGAAAAATAAGTGGAGTTAGGAGGAAAAATTTACCTTTCTGGAAAGTTGAAAAAGAGCTCTATCCAATGGTGCCATTTCCAGAAGGTTTTGAGTTCCTAAAAAGTAAAAATTTATGACTGAGGCACAATAGAAGGAAAGAATGAAAGGGAATTAGCCACAAAATGAGCAGGGGGCACATTTAGATAACAATCTGTGTGCATGAGCGTGAATGTGTGCGTGTGCTTATGCATATGTGCATGTGCATGTGTCCATACTTGCATGTGTGAGTGTGTGTGTGCTTGTGCATGTGCTCGTGCGCCTGCATGTATATGCTTTTGTACATATGTGTGTCTGTGTACGTGTGTGTGTGCATGAACTCGTGCGCGTGTGCATGTGTGTGAGTGCGTGCGCGTGCATTTACAAGTGCGAGTGCGTGTGCATGTATGTGTGCGTGTGTCTGTGCCTGTGCGTTTGATGTGCGTGTGTGCCAGTGCATGTGCGTGTGCTTTTGTGTTTACTTGCGTGTGCGTGTGCGTATTCGTGTGTGTGCGTGTGCTTGCGCGTGGGCGTGTGCGTGGGCGTGTGCGTGTGCGTGTGCATGTGGGTGTGCGTGTGCGTGTGCGTGTGCTTGCGCATGTGCGTTAGCATGTGTGTGAGCATGTTTGTGTGAGTGTGCGCGTGTGTGTGTGGGTGTGCTTGTGCGTTTGCTTGCGTGTGCTTGTGTTTGTGTGTGCATGTGTGTGCATGTGCGCATGTGTGCGTCTTCTTTTGTTCATGTGTGCGTCTCTGTGTGTGGTTGTGTGCGTGTGTGTGTGCGTGTGCTTGTGCATGTGTGTGTGCTTGTGTGTGCGTGTGTGCGTGTGTGTGTGTGTGTGTGCGTGTGCGTGTGCATGTGCGTGTGTGTGTGCGTGTGTATGTGTAGGTGCGTGTGCGTGTGTGTGTGTGTGTGTGCGCGTGTGTGCCTAAGTATGCATGTGCATGTGTCCATACTTGCGCGTGTTAGTGTGCGTGTATGTGTGCGTGTGCGTGTGCGTGAGCGTGTGCATGTACGTGAGCGCGTGCGCGTGTTTCTGCAAGTGTGTGTGCATGTGCACGTGTGTGTGCGTGTGCGTGTGCGTTTGTGTGCATGTGTGCGTGTGCGTATTCGTGTGTGTGTGCGTGTGCTTGCGCGTGTGCATGTGCGTGGGCATGTGCGTGTGTGTGTGTGTGCATGTGCGTGTGCATGTGTGTGTGCGTTTGCGTGTGCATTTGCGTGTGCGTGTGCCTATACGTGTACGTGTGCATGTGCATGTGTGAGTGCATTTATGTGTGCGTTTGCTTGTGCGTGTGAGTGTGCGTGTCTATGTGCATGTGTGTGTGAGTGTGCGCGTGCGTGGGTGTGTGTGCGTGTGCATGTGTGTGTCCATGTGCGTGTGCGTGTGCGTGTGCGTGTGCGTGTGCATATGCGTGGGCATGTGCATGTGTGTGCATGTGCATGTGCGTGTTAGTGTGCGTGTGTGTGTGCGTGTGTGCGTGCGCCTGCGTGCATTTGCTTCTGTGGACATGTGCGTCTGTGTGTGTGTGTGTATGTGCGCGTGCACGTGCGTGTGTTTGTAAGTGCACGTGCATGTGCATGTGCATGTGCATGTGCATGTGCGTGTGCGTGTGCATTTGTGTGCGCGTGTGCGTGTGCGTATTCGTGTGCGTGTGTGTGTGCTTGCGTGTGTGCGTGTGCGTGAGCATGTGCGTGTGTGTGTGCATGTGCATGTGTGTGTGTGTGCGTCTACGTCTGCATGTGCATTTACGTGCGCGTGTGCCTGTACGTGTGCGTGTGTGTGTACATTTGTGTGTGCGTGTGTGTGTGCTTGCGTGTGTGCGTGTGTGCGTGGGCATGTGCATGTGTGTGTGCATGTGCATGTGCGTGTGCATGTGTGTGTGTGTGTGTGTCTGCATCTGCGTGTGCATTTACGTGCACATGTGCCTGTACGTGTGCATGTGCGTGTGCGTGTGCGTGTGCTTGTGTGTGTCTATGTGTGTGTACGTGTTCGTGTGTGCATGTGTGTGTGTGTGTGCGCGTTTGCGTGTGCGTGTGCGTTTGTGTGTGCGTGTGTGTATGCATGTGTGCTTGTGTGTGCGTGTGCGTGTGCATCTGCATGTGTGTATGCGTGTGCATGTGTGTGCATGTGTGTGTTTGTGTGTGTGTGTGGGTGTGCGTGTGTGCCCGAGTATGCGTGTGCATATGCATGAATGTGTGTGTATGTCCTTGCGCATGTGAGTGTGCATGTGTGTGTTCGCCTGCATGCATCTACTTCTGTGCGCATGTGCATGAGCGCGTGCGCGTACGTTTACAAGAGCGTGTGCAAGTGCATGTGCGTGTGCATGTGCGTTTGTGTGCATGTGCGTGGGCGTGTGCGTGTGCTTATGCGTTTGCTTGTGTGTGCATGTGTGTGTACTTGCGTGTGTACGTGTGCGTGGGGGTGTGCATGTGCGTGTGCATGTGCGTGTGCTTGCGCGAGTGCGTGAGCGTGTGCATGGGCGTGTGCGTGTGTGTGTGCATGTGTGTGTGCGTGTGCGTGTGCATGTGCGCATGTTCCTTATCGTGTGTGTGTGCTTGTGCATTTTCTTGCGTGTGCTTGTGCGCTTGCGTGTGCGTGTGCGTGTGCTTATGCGTGTGCATCTGCGTGTGCGCGTGTGGGTGGTTGTGTGTGTGTGTGTGTGTGTGAGTGTACGTGTGCGTGTGCGTGTGCTTGCATGTGCATGTGTGTGTGTGTCTGAGTATGCGTGTGCATGTGCATGAGTGTGTGCGTGTGTGTGTGCGTATGTGCGTGTGCGTGTTTCCATACTTGCGTGTGTGAGTGAGTGTGTGTGTGTGTGTGTGCACCTGCGTGTATCTACTTCTGTATATGTGTGTGTCTATGTGCATGTGCATGTGCGTGTGTGGTTGCGTTTGTGTGCGTGTGCGTTTGTGTGCGCATGTGCGTGTGCGTGTGTGTGTGCGTGTGCATTTGTGTGCGCGTGTGCGTGTGCTTGTGCATTTGCTTGCGTTTGCGTGTGCGTATTCGTGTGCGTGTGCATGTGCTTACGCGTGTGCATGTGCGTGGGCGTGTGCATGTGCATGTGCGTGTGGGTGTGCTTGTGCGTGTGGGTGTGCTTGCGCATGTGAGTGAGCGTGTGTGTGAGTGTGTGAGTGTGCGTGTGCGTGTGGGTGTGCTTGTGCGTTTACTTGCGTGTGCTTGTGCTAGTGTGTGCGTGTGTGTGTTCGTGTGTGTGTGCGTGTGAGTGTGAGTGTGCGTGTGAGTGTGCG
>CM034146.1:529203900-529211400 GCA_019776745.2 Taxus chinensis | reverse complement strand
CTTTGTTGATGGAGTTTTGTTCAAGACAGATGTGCATGTGCGTGCTGCGTGTGATGTATGAGTACAAATCAGTTTGCGTAGTGCGTGTGTGTGAAGTCAGTGTGCGTGTGTGTGATCAGCTTGTGCGTCATATTTGCACCGAGAGTGACATGCGCTAAAAATTATGCACGTGCGTGTGTCTGCTTATTGTGCACTAAAATGTTTCTGTGCACGTTCGTGTGTCATGGATTAAGAGGTGTATGCACTTGTGCGTTCTGTGTGTGTGAAAAGTGTGACTGTGCTGCCCTGTGCATGTGCATCCAATGCGTGTGTGTGACTTAGGTGTGTCATGCAATGTGTGTGCATCTACGTGTGACATGTGCGTGTGTGTGTGCATTAATGCTATTTGCATGTGCGAGTGCGACTACATGGATGTGTGTGCGTGCCACGTGACTACTGTCATCAAGTGAGTACTGAAGCAGTAGCACTCAAAGAAGTAAATGAGTCCATGCGTGTGTAGACTGTGTGTGTGCATGAGTATGTGTGTGGGATGTTGGTATAGGTGCTGCAATAATGCGTGTGCATAATGCATGTGGCATGTGCGTTGCATGTACGTGTGACGTGTGCGTGGGCGTATGCATGTCCATGATGTGCCTAAGCACTTCATTAAACTATTACATGTGCAAGTGTACGTGTGCGTATGCCGTGTGCGTACAAACAAGAACGTGTGCCTGCGTGATGCATTAGCGTGTGCCTGCGTGTGTGTGTGCGTTTGTGTGTCTTGTGCGTGTGGGTGTGAAATGTGCATTATGGGTTGATAGTGATAACGTGTTCAAGACGATGTGCAGTGTAACTCTGCGTGTGCGTGTGTGTGTTCGTATGCATGTGCTTATGCGTGTGCGTTAGTATTCATGTGCCCATGTGCACTGTGCGTGTGCCAACATTGCGTGTTCGTGAAGCAATTAGCATTTTTTAGAGTTGTGCGCGCGTGTGCGTGTGTGTTATGCAGTGTTGATGGAGCTGTTTGTGTGTTTGAAATCATGCGTCCCAAGCAATGTGAAAAGAATCAAGCGTGTGTGATAAAAAAGACCTGTTCGATAGTGCATGTGCCAAGGATGGGTCTTTTTAGGTTGAAGCATGTAGTGTTTGAAATGCGATGTGCGATAGTGCATGTGCCTGGAAGTGCATGTGCAAAATGTGCGTGATGCCATGTGTGTGTGTGCGTGTGCTTATGCGTGTGCGAAGTGCGTGTACGACAATGCTGGGTGAATTGGCCTGCATGTGCGATGGTGAAGTACTGCAGATGTGCCTGTCAATGGAATCTATGTCAAGCGTTGCTACGTAGTGCGCCTGTGTTTTACCACGCGTGTCTATGTTGTGATGTGAGATGTTTATTCCTACAAGTGCTGTGTGCACATGTGTGTGTGTGCTGTAGTGTGTAGTGTGTGTGATGTGTCCCTAAGTGCTGTGTGTGCGCAGCTGTGTGCGTGCATGGAGCATGTGTGTGTGCAGTCATTGCTTCCAGCATGTGATATTCCATGCTTCGTGCGCTTGCGCGTTCTAAGTCAGTGTGAGTGTGCTAAACAAAATGTGTGATGTGCTTGCATGTGCAAGTGCAAGTGCGTCAGTGCAACTGCGTGTTTTCAAGTGCAAGTGCAGTGCAGCATGTGCCCTCTGCATGTCGCCATGTACGAGTGTGTGTGCAAAATGGTGCCCCATGCACGTGTGTGTGTGTGCATGTGTGTGTGCCTGTGTGATTGTGTGCGTCTACGTGTGCACGTGCATGTGCGTATATGTGTGCTTGTGATGTGTGTTAGTGCACTCAAGTGCGTGTGCGTGTGCAATGTGCGCCATCATGATAAAGCTGCGCGCGCAGCGTGCGTAGTGCGGAAAAGTGCGCCTGCGTGCATCTACTTATATTTTTCAAGTTATGTGCTCTGTGCGGCGTATGTGTGTGCGAAAATGTATGTGCCATTTGAGTGCACGCAACCAGTAGTGAAGCTGCCACGTGGCCAAAGGAGTTCGGGGGTCGAAGGCAAATATGAATTTTTTTCCAAAAGAGTATAAAAAGGTTGATTTTCAAAGGAAAACCCACGTGCAAAGAGAAGGAGAGAGAATTCCAGAGCGAATCAAAGCTTGCCACGTGGCATCCGACCAGCGGAACGCGGGGATTTTTTGAAAATGTTTCCAAAGACAAAAAAAAAGGTAAAATTTGAAATGTGCATCCCGCCGAGCCGTGTGTGTGCCGTGTATGTGTGCCCTAAATGTGTCAAACGATGCATATCTGTTGATCCGTGTGCGCGGATGTGCGCGTGTGCGCCTGTGTGCATCTGGAAAGATGTTAAAATTCTGCTACGTGATGCGTCTCTATGGTCAATGTGTAATGTTGGTTCAGTCTGCGTGTGTGAAAATTCAAAAACAGTTCTGGTACGGTGTCCATGTGCCAGAAATGACATGTGTCAATAACCAACTGTGTAATACATAATGTGTCGCATTCTGCGTACAATGTGCGTCAAAAATGACAGCGTATGGGTCTGTAAGGTCCTCCATGCGTGTGTGTAATGCATGCTTGTTCATCAATGAGGGATGTACGTCCCATGCGTGTGTCACGTGTGCGCTGTGCTGCGCTCGACGTATGTACTGTGAAAGCCAGATGTGGCTCATGTGTGCGTGTGTGTGTGCACTTTTTGGCGTAGAAAACGTGTGTGTGTCACGTCCAGCATGTGTATGTGTGTGTGAGAGTCAGACATGTGTGTGTGTGCCTGTGCGTGTAGCATGTGTTATGCGCTCTGCGAGGTGTGTGAATGCAAGTGATTTTTACGTGGAATTGACAGTGCAAACTGTGTGAATGTTTTCAATCCTCTGTGTGCATTGTGTGTGCGTGTGCGTGGTCGTGGGACGTGTGCGTGTGCGTGTGCGTGTCAGCGTGTGTGTGTTTTCCCTTGTGTGCATGTGCGTCATGTATGTGTGTGTGAGTTACGTGGGCAAAAAATGTGTCACCACTCATGTTGGTGCGTCACCATCTTGCACGTTTAGTTTCGTGTGTGTACGTTCTTATCACTGTCTCCTTGCAATGTAGAGTAGGATGTAGTGATGCTGAACGTGTGTAGTTGTGCAAAATATAGATCTAAATCAGAGGCGTGTGTGTGCATGTGCGTGTGTCTGTGTGCGTATGTGATGTGCTCTCTGCATGTTCACATTTGTGTGCACACTTGGAGAGTGTGTGTGCGTGTGGGTATGTGCATGTCACACTGGATGCGTGCAACATCAACTGTGGAACCTTGATGTGCATCCAGCGTGTGTGCGTGCTGATGTGTGCATGTGAGCGTGCACTCGCACAGTGTGTATGTGTGCGAGTGTGTGCACGTTTGTGTCCTTGTGCGCACACGCACACACAAACACACACACACACGCATCATGCACACACACACGCACACGTACACGCACCCGCACAATGTGTGTGTGCACACTCACCCGCATATCAGCTTTCTTACGAAGCATCATCACGGTGGGAACACGCACATGCATTTCACGCACACGTAGATGCACACAGGACAGGCTGACAAACACACACACACTGGGACACGCTTTACTCAGACACACACGCACACGCATGTTTCGCAGTACACACATTCAAATGCACGACGGAGTTTAGACACGTACACACACATGCACACGCGCACGTACACACACACGCACTACACATACAAACACACGTGGATGCACCACGCAAACGCACACACGGTCACAAAAACGTGCACCATGCACAGGAAGTTGTCGACATGCAGACATAGACACACACGCACAGAAAAATGCACAGCACATTTCATGCACAAACGCACACACGCACACGCAAACACACACACACACACACACTTCACATGCATCACGCACACGCACACGCACCCGCACCCGCACACGGTTTGGTGTGCACCTACACACTTGTTACACAGCACAACAAGCACATCTGTAGATGCACACACACAGGCACAATAGTGTGCGGACACAGCTTCGCACACGTTAGTGGCAATGCACACACACTCGCTACGCGTGCACACACATGACACACGCGCGCAGCTGCGTACGCACATTTGAGCCTACGTACGGGCCAGTATGCAGGACGCACACACACTGTGCACATGACACATTACGCGACGTCACTGTCCTCATGCAAACACAGGACGTACACGCACACGCAGCACGCACAGGATCACACGTTGACGGTGGCTAACCCGCACATGTTGACACGCACACGTTACGCGCACATAGCACACTTCACACGCATGTTACACATGCACACTCACACAGTCACACTTTTTGCAAACTGGAGACACAAACATGCTTTAACGCACACGTACACTTGCAATCGCACATTAAAAATGCAAGGCATGACACGCATGCACAAGCGCATGGACAGTGCAATACGAGAATACATGTTGTTCACACACACGCACATGCACACGCACACGGGCACATTCGTGACTTGCACACACGCACCCCGCACCCGCACAATTGACACTGCACACTCACTCCTTTAGGACTCACACGCATACGCATTATTGCAGTTAAGTAGATGGTACACACATAAGGCACAGGTCGACTGTTATGACACACACATTTGCTGTACTCACGACCTGCACACACGCAGTACGTCATTCAAGTAGATGCACACAGCGTGACAGTTGCAGTTAGGACACACTACACACGCTTACTCCGACTACACACACGGCTACAAATAGCGCACAACACACTTGTATGACAGTAACACACATGACACACACATGCACACGCGCGATAATGATTTCATGGGACACGCACATCACATTATTAAGACATTTCACGTGGATGCACTACGCGGATGCACACATGCACATGCACATGCACAGGCAGACGACAGTTTGCACTTTGCAATACGAAATCACGCACACGCACACTGCACACACGCATATCTACACGCATGCTTATAGCACATGAACACTCACACGCACACGCAAGAGCAAAAGGCACAATTATATGCAAACTTTTGACTACACGCGCTCGATAAAGACCTATGCACACACACGCATGCACAAATGCACACATGCACATTTTTGTAAACACACACACACATGGCACATTGCACACTGTACATTGATTACACGCATGTTAAACAAGGAACCCATTACGCACGCGATACCCCACTTCACTCAGGACGTACACGATCTGTTCGACGTAGATGCACACAGCATTAGGCTATTCAAACACACACATGCTTCGATCTGTAGTATCATCAGTTGACGCACAAAGCAAGAAGCACACATTCACTCGCACAGCGCGCACACACACACACACGCGCGCGTTACGCATTCACGCACGCACGCACATGCATACGCACACGCACACGCACATGCACGCACACACGAATGCACACGCACACGTACACGCACACGCACACGCAGACGTACACGCACACACATGCACCTAAAGACGACACGGCACACAGCAGACCACACCACATGCACATGCACACGCACACGCACTCGCACTCGCACCCACACATGCACACGCATGCACACCCGCACACGAACATGCACATGCAAACGCACAAGAACACACACACGCGCACACACTCACACGCGCACGCGCACGCACTCGCACGCACACGTGCACACACACACACACATGCACGTGCAGACGCACACTCAGACGCACACGCACACACACATGCACACGCACACTCAAAGGCACAGGCACACACACACGCACCACAAACACCACAGAGCAGGCAAAAGCAATGCAACGTATAGCACACGCCACAGGCACCACAACATGCAACACGTTACCGCACACGCACATGCATACATACCCGCACATTCACATGCACCTACATACACATGTACACACACACTCAAGCACACCCACACACGGACACGCACACACACACGCACCCGCACATGCACACGCACCTACACACACATATGCACACACGCACACGCACACGCACACGCAGACACAAACGCACACGCACACGCACAAGCAGACACACACACACACACACCTAGAGATGCACACGCACACGCACACGCACTTGCACACACACCTACAGACACACATGCACATGCATACGAACCTATAGACGCACACGTAGACGCACAAACACACATAAAAGCATAAGCACATGGAAACGCACACGCACATGAACATGCACACGCACACGCACACGCTACACCGCACACGCACACGCACATGCACACGCGCACGCGCACCACGCACATGCACATGCACAAACACACGTGGACGCACCACGCAAACGCACACATGCACACGAATGTGCACATGTATAGGTAGACACACATGCAGATGCAGACGCACATGCACACAGCACACGCACCTGCACACACACATGCACACGCACACACGCATGCACACATGAACACTCGGACATGCACACGTAAACTACAGACACAAACATGCAAACGCACTACGCACTTGCACACGAAAAATGCACACACATGCATGCACGCATACCCACACACGCATGCACGCACACACACACACACGGACATGCACACGCACCTGCACATGCACACGCGCCTACACACACACGCACGCACACACACATGCACCTGCACATGCACACGTAGATGTACAGACACAGGCACATGCACACACACACGCACACACACGCGCACACACACTCGCACGCGCACACACACACACACATGCGCGCGTACGCACATGAATGCACGCACACGGACATATGCACACGCACACGCACATGCATGCACACACGCATAGGCAGACACACACGCGCACATGCACACGCACACGCATAGGCATACACAGACACACACACGCACACGCACAGGCAGACACACATGTACATGCACACGCACACACACACATGCACACGCACATGCAAATACACACGCACATGCACCTACAGACGCACACGGACACACATACACACACGCACACGCACACACACACGCACACACACACGCACACGCACACGCACATGCACCTACAGCAGCATGACAGAGATGCACAGGCACACACTACAGATGCACATGCACAAGCGCACACGTACACTATAGACGCACACGCAAGACGCAGAAATGCACACATACGCATTATACAGCATATGCAAACACGTGCATGCACATGAAGACATGCACCACGCACACGCACACACACATGCACACATGCACACTCACATGCACAGATGCACCCGCACACATACACACACAAACACACACACACAAACACACAAACACACAGACAGGCACAAGCACATGCACACGCACACGCACATGCACACGCACACGCACACGCACCCGCACCTACACACACATGCACCTACACACACACACGCACAAGCATGCACACCCACACACGCACGAACACACTTCTATCTGACGCTCACATGCTTCACGCAGTAGGGGGTCATTCATGGCTACACACACACACATGCATCATCGCATCACGCATGATTTTTTCATGGGACACGGTTACACACGCACACGTCCACACGCACATGCA
>CM034146.1:529191400-529198900 GCA_019776745.2 Taxus chinensis | reverse complement strand
GACACACACGTACATGCGCACATATAAACACGCGGATGCACATTGTAAACACACACACGCACACGTACGCGCACACGCACGTGCACATGCACAGGTAGACACATACGCACATGCACATGCACACACACATGCACATGCACACTCAACACGCACACGCACACACAAACACAAACATGCAAACACACACGCACACGCATAGAAAAATGCACACACACACATGCACAAATACACACACGCACATGCAGACACACACACGCACATGCACATGCACACGCACATGTACACGCACTTACACCCGTACTTACACCCGCACACGCACACGCACATGCACATGCACACGCACATGTAGATGCACACACATAGGCAGAAACACACACACGCACACGCAGACATGCACACGCACACGCACAAGCACATGCACTTGAAAACACACACACATGCGCGTACGCACGTGCATGCGCACGCACATGCACACGCACATGCATACGCACACGCACACACACGCACATGTACACGCATGCACACCCACACACGAAGGCACACACGCACACACACATGCACGCACATGCACATGCTTGCACACCCACACACGCACGCACACACGCACACACACTCACACATGTAGACACACACACACACGCACACACACCTACAGATGCACACGCACACGTGTACGCGCATGCACACGCACACCCACACACGCACACATGCATCCGTACATGCACACACACTTGCACACGCACCTATAGACGCACATTCACATGCACACGCATAAACACATACACACACAAACACACAAACGGGCACAAGCACATGCACACTCACACGCACATGCACAAGCAAACCCAAGCACACTCACACACATGCACACACACCCACACACGCACGCACACACGCACATGTAGACACACACACGCACACGCACACACACACTCACACGCACACATGCACACTCACACGCGGACATGAACACACGCACAAGACACACATGGACACACACCTGCACACACACCTACAGATGCACACGGACACGCACATGTATGCGCACAAGCACAAGCACATGCACACGCACATGCACACGCACGCACACACACACACACACACACACACACACACACACACACGTAGACAGGCACACACACACACACACACACACGCACGCACGCACGCACGCACGCACATGCACACGCACACGCACACGCACTCGCACGCGCAGACACATGCATATGCACACGCACACATGCACGCACGTGCATGCGCACACGCACGTGCGCACACACACACACCCACACACGCACACACACAGATACGCACGCACACACACAAATGCACACACGCACACGCACATGCATGCGTAGACACACACGCACGTGCACCTAGAGACGCACACACACCTATATACACACACATAGATGCACAAACACACAGAAAAGCACAAGCACATGCACACACACACACACACACATGCACACACACATGCATAAGCACACACACATGCACATGCAAACGTAAACGCACCTGCACACACATCTACAGACACACACGCACACTCACATATACCTGCCCATGCACCTATAGATGCACATGCACGCACACACACACAAACACACACACACACAAACACATAGATAGGCACAAGAACATACACACGCACACGCACAAGCACTAGCACATGCACATGCACAATCACACACGTACCCCCCCCACACACACACCCACACACGCACGAAGACACGCACACGCAGACAGACACACGCACACGCACACACACGCACATGCACAGGCACATGCACGCACACCCACACACGCATGCACACACGCACACGCACATGCACATGCAGACACACTGCACACGTACACACGCAGATACACACACACGCACGCGCACACGCACACGCAGACACGCACATGTAGACACACATGCACATGCACATGAAGACACACATGCACACGCACCTAGAGACTTACACGCTGTAACGCCTTGATTTTTGTAAGTTATCATGGTAATTACTTTTCATAATATTGTAACTGCTGAAATGAAGATAAACATGTTAAGATATATCTTTGATCTTAAAGGAATGTTTTGCTAATCTGGACCCTTGTTTGCTGTAATTTGTTTACTTGGGACAGAAGCTATTATTGCTTGTGTGATTGCTGATGAGACAACAGACTTGTCATATGCTTGATGAACTCTATTTTCTGATTGACAACACACCTTGAATCAATTCCATTGATCCAAGGTATGTTGTGGCTTTCTTGTGATCGCTTTGTTGATTTACTTCTAAACCAGACTGAAGGTTGATATAAAGGTTGCAGCACCTGATTACAGGTATGAATATCTGGTACATAGATGCCAATGAAAAAGGTTTGATTCTCGAACCACACACTGGTGTAACGCTAGACAGCGTAAGATGATAAGGACCTAGATGCAAGTGGCACAGGTATGTGGAACATAGGATGAAACGTCCTACATTGTGTTGAATACGACTGTCAGGCGGAAAGACTTGATTGGGAACTAATTAATTAAATATTAGGAGATTAAACCCTAACCTACCCCTAAGTTTTATCTTATACCCTAACTACTATCCTATATGGATTTTAGATTTTATAAGGGTGAAATTAGATATAAATTCTATTAACCTACGAACTAGGTGAATGACCTAGATATGGACTATTAAAATCCTAAACTAATCCTAACCTAAGAAAGGGGACGCATGGACCCATGTGGAAGGAAAGGATAAGGAGGGAAGGTTGGAAATTTATTAGGACAATGAATGGCGTCCTTACAGGTTGCAGCGCCAAGTTTGGTGGGAACATGGGGAAAGTTGGAGGCATCCAACTAGTTGTGAAACTAAGCCATGATTGCATGCAAAAATTTGAAATTAGTAACTTGCCAACTTGATTCGGCGGTAGCGTGAGGAAAAAGGAAAAAGGAATGCATTCAATGGCATTGGTCTTAGCGACCAGCTCGCCCTGGAAAGAGGATTGCGAAGGAAGTTTGTTTGTTGTTGTGTGCATTGGGTTTTTAGTTGCTCTGCATTTGTTCCTCCATGGTTCTGTCAAACCTGCTGTAATTTGGTTATTATCTCTGTTCTTAGAGAAGTGAGGCTATTTTTGGAGCCTGTGGAAATTAGGGGACTGGTTGGAAAGCCTAGCCGAGGATGCCGTGGAGAGAAACAACTCCAGTGGGCACGGTTTTCTTCAAATCACAAAAAAAAAAGGCATGTTAAGCCCTTCTCCTTAAACCGTTTGCTTTTGTTTAATAGTCTCATTAAAACAACCTTGCTCTTATGATGGGGGTTTTGGCTATTTGATTCGATTGTTATGTTGAAGCGATTTTGGTTGAGTCGTTTTTCCTTGCTGAGTACTACTTGGATAATTCTTTTGTGAAATAGGTGAATGAAATAAGTCTGTTCTTGAGGGGCGACTTAATTTATTGATGTTGTTGTTTTGAATGGAATGGTTGATTAGTTAATGTGATTTTCAGGTTGAAATGTCTGTTGGGAAAGAATTCGAATTGGGTATTTCTTTGCAATGGGTAAATTGAATGAAATTGTTCAAGCTGTGTGAGTTTGTTTTGATAGTGTTGGACATTCGTTCTATTGCCAATATGGGTTTGAGTGGTGGAATGTATTAGCTATGCGTCCATTATTTCTGAGTGTTGTGCTTTTTTTTGTAAAAATGGAAGGATGAAATGATTCGTATGATGTCTGGTTTGAGCTGTCATTATAAAACGAACTCGACTTGAGTATTCTTGTTGTGTTTTGAGGAAAATGAGTGTTTTCTTATTAAAATAATTAATGGAACGAATTTTTCTCTTCCTGTTGTTTGAATTCTGGAATAATGGCAGTAGAGCTTCATTGTGCATTACGGGTTGAACTTGTTGTGGGTAACAACAAAGTGCAATTTGTTATTTATGAATTGTGTGCATTGATGGATATAGAAAGCTGTGAAAATATTTGACAAGGCGGCTGTATAACTGTTCCTCTGGTTATAATACAGTGTAAGAGGTATGAATTCCTCTAGTAACAGTAAGAGCATAGTAGCATCTTTACATTGTTTGCTCTATGATGGATACGATGTTCTACCTACTTGTTCTTGGTATTCGTATGTGCCTGATTGAAAGGAAGTTTTGATATGGATGGGAATAGGATAGCCAGTCTATAGAATGGACTGGGTAGAACATGCAAGTTATATGTTTCATCTTGCTGAACTCAATATATATATATATATATTTATATATAATATACAGATGATAAATTCTTTATTGTTTTCATTAAAAGCAGAATATGAATGGATTTATTCCTTGCTGTTGGAAAGTGAATTCTCTCATTATTAGGATGAAAGTGTGACTTGTTGTGATTGTTGTACAATCTACATGTTATAAAGACGTAAATGTCTGTAGAGTGAATTATTTTAAAGGGAAATATATTATGCGGAAAGAATCATATTGTTGGATCATGTCTGTGCTAAATAGCGGATATTTGGTTAAACAGTGCAAAGAGGTAATATGATCCTTCTTCCTTGTATCCGATTAATGATTTTATATATTTCACTTGAATTGTTACCATTGATTGGTATCACGCCTGGATTAAATACTCAGTGTAGCTAAGAGAAAAGAAAATGAGTGTGGATGGATAATTTGAATTAGTGTTCAATTCTTCTTTCATATCGTTGGTAAATTTGTAACTGTTATGAAATGAATTTTGTACTGCCTTGCTTTAAACATCTGCATTTAATTGTTGTTTACTTTTCCCTTCAGCGTTTTATTGTTGAAATTAGACGGGTAACATGAAAGGAAAGGGAATGGTTCTACTGGAAGTCTTATTTAAAAATCTAATTGTGAATCTTTCTCTAACTAATGTAAGGGAATGGAAATTAGAGCATTTATGATTAGAACTGCAGTTTGCATAATTGTATTTTCAGTTCTTACAGATGTTTGTAATTTGGAAATGTTAGAAGGAAATTACTTCCTGTAATAATTATTCGGGAAAGAGGGCAGTAATCCTTTGTCTGATTGGGATGGTAATTAGATGATTGAGTTGTTATGGTGTTCATCCTTTTCGGTACTTAATTCTTGGATGATGTTCGTTTTTAACAGAAAATAAAGATATGGGAAATCATATCTATTGTTAACAGACCTTAATTAAGTAAGGTTAAGGAGGATAAATGAATAAATTCATTTAGAATTAGACCTCATTTGAATGGCGTCTAATAAGATGCAATTTTGAATTTGTTTACAGTTGTGGAAAAACTTGGTTAAGTTTAATAGGTTAAACTTATTAGGTTTATCGATAATGGACTGATTAGTTCGAAGATTAAGAAAAGAACCAAGAATAGAATATGCAACCCTTCGGTATGAAGGAGGAGATGCATATTAAGCTAGAAGACAGATTAAGTCTCTCTTAGCTGCATACAACTGTAACGAGAACGAGGTTTAAGGATCAGCATGGCTGCTGAAAGTAGATCTTAAATATTAAGATTACAACCAAATCACACTTGAGCTAGATGTGTACTCTCGATGAGAGGATTCCATAGAACATTGACATACGCCAGCTACAATATGGTGTCTTCATGAAGGCGGGACCTTCATGATGACATAATATTATAGCTGACATATTACAATGCCCTCCCGAATTAATTCATCAAGTTTACATAAGCTGAATACTAAGTTCTTGGCTGGGGATGGGAATGTGATCACGTATACGGAGTGACTCCGAAGGACTAAAGGTAACTAGACACACGTAGTCGTCTAGGGACGACGTCGTATGTCTGCGTATCTTTAGTTACCATGAGTAACTTCCTATACTCGTTCATATTGCTAGTTGGGGATTAGAGCTTGACCTTAAACGGAAGGAATGGAAGAGACCAGGAAAGACCATTCTAGATAACAGACGAAGTGAGGTGAAGGACGTATTCCAATTATGTGTACCACATCTAGGAATATGATCATGTAAAGCATGTGAAAATCTTTGGCCAAAGTATCGCAAGTGCTAGTTGCGTTGTCCTAATCACCTAGTTTAAGATGCAGGATGTCAGACGAATATCAGTAACAGATATTCAGATAGGCTTCTTAAATGGATCACTTCGATAACCGGAAACGGTAAGAGAACCCTGTATATTCATTATACAATGCACGGATTAACATGAAGGATTGGTAAGTCGCCGAGTCATGAAATGAGAGATCGCTGAAACTCTGAGCCATAAAATGGGAGATCAGTAGTTCTTCGAGTCATTTACAGCAACATATGGTAACTGTTATATGATTGAATGGCATTGAATGTGTGTTCCATATTGCAAGTATGTGAAAAGAGAACATTGGTTTTAAAAGGAAATTGTGTGATCCAAACTGCATTAGTTGGACAGAGAACAATTATTAAAACTTGAACGTGTGTTTGAATTATATAATTCATAACAGGGAACATTGTATAAATATTTTTTTTTCCCTTGTTCTAGTATCTTAAGATGGGGATGTTACAGCTAGTATCAGAGTTGAAGGTTGCAGCTCTTGGACCTAATGAGTCCACAATTTAATAAGGTTTACATTTTCTTATTGAACAGAAAATGGTCAGAACAAGAAGAAACGCTGCGAACAACCCGTTACCGGGTGGAGAAGCAGCTACTGCTCAAAAGCTGGATGAAATCCTTGCTGCCCTACTAGACACGAGAGATCGTTTGACTGTTTTGGAACAGCAGTTAATGGGCAATGAAGAGGAGGAAGAAGAAGCTGATAGAAATGATCAGCCACCTCCTGTGGACAACACCAATGGAGGGAATCCGAGTGTTGATAATAGTAATGTGAATGCTCCTAATCATCCTGAAAATAAAAGGGCAAGATTAGTAGCTAAACTTACAAATGACATAAAGAGAATAAGTCCTCCAAAGTTTGATGGAACAACCCTTGGGGACGGAGCTGAGAATTGGCTCAGTGAAATGGAGAAGTACTTTGCAATAAGAAACTTCTCCGAGGAGACCAAAGCGATATGGGGAGCATATCAGCTTTCTCGTGAAGCATCATCATGGTGGGACAACCATAAGGTTGAGTTGAATATTGTCGAATCAGACATAACTTGGGATCAATTTAAGGGTTACTTTAGGCAACGGTGGCTGCCTCAACTCTATTTTGATAGGAAAATGACTGAATTTCAGAACTGGTCACAAGGAAGGCTGACGGTGACAGAATACTGGGAAGGGTTTACTAAAATCCTTAAGTATGTACCGCAGTACCAAGCTAACGAGAAGTTCAAAATACGAAAGTTCATAATGGGACTAAATCCCATCATTGGTGGCGAAGTGGATGTCCATGGTCCAACCACCATGGAAGGAGTTGTCGAAAAGGCAATAAGACAGGAACATAAATTGAGAGCAATTTCTGCTCATAGGGAAGAGATAAGGAAGAAGATTCCCAATTCTTCTTCATCTCTCGCACCCAAAAGGGGGCCTTGGAAAAGGTTTGGTGTGAAAAACAAAATTGTTGTAGATAACAACAAGAAATCTGTA
>CM034146.1:529148900-529183900 GCA_019776745.2 Taxus chinensis | reverse complement strand
GCACAGACGCACACGCACACTCACACATACACACAAGCACACGCACACGCACACACACAAGCACAATCACACGCACACGCACACACACACAACACACACACACACACACGCACACACACACACATGCACACGCACATGCACAAGAACATGCACACGCACACGCACAAGCACTAGCACACACACACACAATCACACACGCACATGCTCACACCCACACACGCACACGCTCACACACACACACAGACACACACATGCACACGCAGATACACACACACATGCACACGCAAACACACACACGCACACAAACACACACACGCACACTCACGCACATGCACAGGCACATGCACGCACACCCACACACACATGCACACACGCACATGCACACACGCACACACACACATGCACATGATGACACACACGCACACGCACACGCACATGCAGAAAAACACGCACACGAACCTAGAGACTTACACGCACATGCACATGAACACGCACATGCACGCGCACCTGCACACGCACATGAACATGCACATGCACACGCACACGCACACGACCACGCAAACGCAAACGCACCTGCACACGCACCTATAGATGCACACGCACACTCAAAAACACCTGGACATGCACCTGTAGACGCACACGCACATGCACAAACATAGAGACAGGCAAAAGAACATGCACACGCACACGCACAATCACACACACACGCACGCACATGCACAAGCACACCCACACACACTCACACACACGCACACGTAAACACACATGCACCCCCACACACACACGCACCTACACACACATGCACACGCACACACACCCACACACACACGCACACATGCACACACTCACACGCACACGCAGACACACACACGCACACGCACACACACACACTCACATGCACACATGCACACTCACACGCGGACATGAACCCGCACACACACACGGACACGCACCTGCACACGCACACGCACACGCACATGCACCCACACGCACACGCACACACAGACATGCACACACTCACACGCACACGCACATGAACACGCACTCGCACGCTCAAACACATGCATACGCACACGTACGTGCGCACGCACACGCGCACGTGCACACGCACACACAAACACACACATGCACAAACACACAGACAGGCACAAGAACATGCACATGCACATGCACACGCACAAGCACTAGCACATGCACACGAACAATCACACACGCACACACACATGCACAAGCACACCCACGCACACTCACACACACGCACATGCAAACACACATGCACCCCCACACGGACACGCACCTACACAGACACGCTCACGTACATGCACACACACACGCACCAACACATGCATGCACACATGCACACGCTCACACGTAAACGCAGACACACACACACATGCACCCGCACACTCACACGCACACATGCACACTCACATGCGGACATGAACCCGCACACGCACACGGACACGCACCTGCACACGCACATACAGATGCACACACACACGCACACGCACATGCAAGCACACGCAAACACGTAGACACACATACACACACATATGCACACGCACACGGAAACACACATGCACAACCACACGCACTCGCATGCGTAGACACATGCGTACGCACATGCACACGTGCACGTTCAAGTGCACACACGCGCACGCGTGCACACACGCACACACACGCACATGCACACGCACATGCACGTATACCCACACACACACGCACACACGCACACGCACATGTAGACATGAACACACAGACACACACGCACACGCACACACATGTACAAACACACACACATGCATACCTAAAGATGCACACGCACATGCACACGCACCTATAGACGCACACACAGACGCACAAATATACAGAAAAGCACAAACACATGCACACGCACACGCACACGCACACGCACATGCACACGCAAATGCACCTGCACACGCACCTACATATGCACACGCACACTCACACATACCTGCCCACGCACCTATAGACGCACACGCACACGCACCTATAGACGCACACACAGATGCACAAAAATGCAGAAAACCACAAACACATGCACACGCACACACACGCACATGCACACGCACACGCACACGCACGCACAGCCACACATGCATGCATACACACACATGCACATGCAGACACGCACATGCAGACACACACACACGCATGCGCACCTAAAGATGCACACGCACACACACCTATAGACGCACACACAAATGCACATGCACAGGCACAGGCACACATGCACACACTCACACGCAGACACACACATGTACACTCACACACACACACACATGCACACTCACACGCGGACATGAACCCGCACATGCACACGGACACGCACCTGCACACGCACCTACAGATGGACACTTACACGCACACGCACATGCACACGCACATGCACCCGCACACACACGCACACGTAGACATGCACACACTCACACGCACGCACACATGCACACGCACTCGCACACTCAGACACACGCGTATGCACACGCACACACACATGCATAAGAACATGCACACGCACATGCACACAGGCACAAGAACATGCACACGCACACAAACAAGCATTAGCACATGCACACGAACAGTCACACATGCACACACACATGCACAAGCACACCCACGCACACTCACACACACGCACACACAAACACACATGCACCCCCACACGCACACGCACCTACACACACACACATACTCACACACATGCACATGCACCCACACACGCACGCACGCACACACACACGCTCACACGCAAACGCAGACACACACACACACACATGCACACGCACACTCACACGCACACATGCACACTCACATGTGGACATGAACCCGCACACGCACACGCACACGCACACACACACGCACACACATGCACACACACAGAAACACGCACACACATACACACACATGCACAACCACACGCACTCGCACGCGCAGACACATGTGCACAAACACACACACGCTCATGTACACGTGCACACACGCACACGCACACACACGCACATGCACGCACAACCACACACGCATGCATACACACACACGCACACGCAGACATGCACACGCAGACACGCACATGCAGACACACACACACGCATGTGCACCTAAAGACGCACACGCACACGCACCTATAGACGCACACGCACACGCACCTATAGACGCACACACAAACGCACAAATACATAGAAAAGCACAAACACATGCACACGCACACGCACATGCACATGCACATGCACACGCACACGCATACGCACATGCACACGCACACACACACGCAAACACACTTGCACACGCACCTACAGACGGACACGAACACTCACACATACCTGCCCACGTACCTATAGACGCACACGCACACACACACGCACAAACACACAGACATGCACAAGAACATGAACACGCACACGCACAAGCACTAGCACATGCACACGCATAATCACACACGCACATGTGCACACACACGCACACCCACACACACACGCACCTACACACACATGCACACGCACGCACACCCACACACGAACGAAGACACACACACGCACATGCACATGCACACGCACATGCAGATAGACACACACACAAGCACACACAAACACACACACGCACATGCACATGCACACGCACACGCACACTCACGCACATGCACAGGCACAGGCACACACACCCACACACGCACACACACACGCACCTATAGATGCACACGCACACGCACAAACACACTGAAAAGCACAAGCAAATGCACATGCACACGCACATGACCATGAACATGCACATGCACACGCACACGGAAATGCACCTGTACATGCACCTACAGACGCACATGCACACTCACACACACCTATAGACGTGCACACACACGCACATGCACAAACACACACACACACGCACAAACACACAGACAGGCACAAGAACATGCACACGCACACGCACAAGCACTAGCACACGCACACGCACACACACACACACACATGCACACCCACACATGCATGAACACACGCACACGCACATGCACATGCACATGCAGACACACACACACACACGCACACGCAGACACACACACGCACATGCACACGCACACGCACACGCACATGCATACGCACACGCACACGCACACGCACACGCACACGCACACGCACACGCACATGCATACGCACACGCACACGCACACGCACACGCACACGCACACGCACACACACCTACACACGAGCATGCACATGCACACGCAAATGCACCTATAGATGCACACGCTCACACACATGCACACGCACGCACACCCACATATGCAAGCACAAACACACACGCACACACACATGTACACACATGCACACCCACACATGCAAGCACAAATGCACACGCACACACGCAATCCAGACACGCTGTTGTTGCAAATCAGCAGTACCCCCAGATGTAAATCAAGGTTCTGAATTGATGTTTTAGGCATCCAGTGTGATTGCACAAGATAGAAACCTCTCTCCAAGTGTGGGACTTGTGAAAATGAGAGAGGAATCTCAAGATTAGAGGCTAGTTCCTCAAACTCCTCTGATTTGGATCTATATTTTACACAACTACAGAGGTTCAGATCCTAATCCTACTCTAAATTGCAAGGAGACGGGGATAAAAATGCAAAAATGAAACTAAACTAAAGATGGTGATGCACCAAAAGGAGTGGTGAAACATTTTTTGCCATGTAAATAGACACAAATTCATGAAATGCAACAAGGGAAAACATACACAAGCTGATAGATGTAATTAGAGGTCTTAAAATGGAGTAAAACAATACAAACAGAGGACTCAAAGCATTCACAGAGTTTGCACTGTCAATTCCATGTAAAAATCTCTTGCATTCCACCATCAAAGAGGTATAAACCTGTTACAAACTGTGAAAAAGGTCTGATTCTTACAACTATCACTTGCTGGAGGTGAAAGAAGAAGTTTGCAATGCCAAAAAGTGTTCAACCCTGAAGAAATGAGCCAAATCTGGATTTTACAGTGCATGGGTCGAGCCCAGGAGAGAGAAAACATAAAAAATGTGGGAGCCCATTCCTCATTGATGGAAAATGCATTAAAACAGCATGGAGGACCTTACAAACCCATACCCTATCATTTTTGGCCATGGACATGTACCAGAACTATTTTTGAATTTTCTCTCTCCAAACTGAACCAAAATTAGAAATTTACTATGGAATCATGTATAGAAATTTAACATCTTTCCAATGATATAAAGAACGCAAAAATCCAAGCTCTGGATCAAAAGATATGATCATTTGAAGATTTAGGGCAAAAATGTCCCAAAAACGGATCGGCGGGAAGTTTTTTTCAAATTTTACCTCTTTTTTGTCTTTGGAAATTTTTTCAAAATTCCCCATGCTCCGCTGGTCGGATGCCACGTGGCAGCTTCCTATTGCCTGGAGGCCTCAAATGGGAAAATTTTCCACAAAAACTCCGCCGAGCCATAACTTGAAAAATATAAGGAGTTAGGAGGCAAACTTTATCTTTCTAGAAAGCTGAGAGAGAGCTCTATCTGATGGTGCCATTTCCAGAAAGCCTTGATTGCCTTAAAATCAAAAAATGTGGACTGAGGCAAGAGAGAGGCAAGAACACAAGGAGTTAGCCACAAAAAATGAGCTGGGGCACATTTTGGATAACAATTTTGGTGACTCAGAGGGGTCATCTACCTGCTAGATGAAAGTACCAGTAGCCTGAAGCAGTCCATTGGGCATGGAGCCATCAAATATTCTATTTAGAATCCCAACTGACTTAGAATGTGCAAGGAGGAAGATGGAATATCAGATGATGGAAGTAAGGACTGCAAAACATCTCCAGGGATAGCAAGTTGTGCCAAAGCACTTAGGGAAAGCAAAACTAACCTACAACAAAACAATGTGCAAAGCACTTGGAGGAATGAAAATCTAATCTAATATTTACATGGTAGTAAATTTCCCTCTAGAAAAAATGCTTGAGATAGATTCCATTGATTGGAATCTGCAGTTCTTCACCATCTAATGAGGCTAATTGGAAAGCATTGTTGTTCTTGCACTTCGTGACCATGTATGGGCCACTCCAAATGGCATCAAATTTTGAATGCCTTCCCGGTTTTGCTCTATCCACATCCCATTTCAACACTAGATCTCCAACCTGAAAAGATCTATCCTTGGCCTTCCTATCAAAGGTCTTTTTGATCAAAGCTTGATCCTTTTCCATTGCTTGGGATGCCTGATTTCTGACCTCCTACAGCTCCATCAACTCTGTATATCTCACCACCATGGGCTCAAACTCTAGCAACTCTAATTGCTTCATGAGTTCCAATGTTGGCAACTCAAGTGACATGGGCAAGATTGCCTCTCTTCCATAGACAAGTTTGAATGGAGAGTTACCTATAGATCTATTGGAAGTTATCCTATCAGCCCATAAGGCTGATTTCAGTTTGGTATGCCAAGACCTCTGATTCTCATCAAGAGTCCTCCTAATGATCCTCAACAAGTTCTTGTTTGTAGACTCAGCCTGGCCATTACCTTGAGGGTAATAGTTTGATGAAGTGCTTAGGTAGATCCCATTCTTGACATCCCACTCAGTCACCTTGGATCCAATGAATGCTAATGCATTATCTGAGATTATTGTAGCAGGTATACCAAATCTGGTCGCTATCCCCTCATAAAAGTCTAAGATGCTAGACTCATTTACTTCTTTGAGTGCTACTGCTTCAGTCCATTTGGTGAAGTAGTCTGTGGATGTCAAAATCCATTTGTGCCCTTGACTTGAATTGGGATTAATGAATCCAATGAAGTCCAAACCCCATTGCATGAATGGCTGGTCAACTGAGATTGGATGCAATGGAAGGGCAACAAGTCTCTCTTTTCCTGTGAAGAATGCACAATTCTTACACCTCTTGATCCATGCATAGCAATCACTAAAATTTTTAGGCCAATAATAACCAGCCTTCATGATTTTTAGAGCTGTCACTCTCAGTGCAAAATGACCACCATCTGATCCACCCTGGAACTCTTCCAACACCCTATGAATCTGATTTGTGCTAATGCATCTCAGCAGCACTCCATTCACATCTTTCTTGAACAAAACTCCATCAACAATGGCATATGGGATAGCCTGCAATCTGAAGTGTCTTCTTTGGGTCTTGCTCATCTCTAGAGGGCATAGGCATGTGCTTAGGAAGTGCATTATAGCTTGGGTCTAGCAAGGAGTGGGGGCAGCATTGTTTTCTTCTTGAGTGCCACATGGCTCATGGCTGTCTTGAACTGTCAAAACAGCCTCTCCTTCATTGCATGCTTCATTTTGATTCCCCAAAACCATCTGCTCACACAATCCTTTTCCTCTTACCAGCTTGGTGATTTTTATCTCAATGTTATACTCCATGACACGGGTGATCCAACCTGCCCTTTTCTCATTCAAATCTTTGTTGAGGAGGAAGTCCTTAACCCCAGCATGTGAGACCAGCAACTGGACCTTGTTGTTCGAGACTAAATGCTTAAATTTCTTCAAGCTTCTGATTACTGCCAACACATGCTTCTCAATAAAAGTGTACTTCATCTCATAGTCATCTAGGCTCTAGCTGAAGAAGGCAATTGGCTGCTCATCATTATCCTTGTTCTGCTGTACCAAAATGGCAGAAATAGTGTCATTACCTCCAAATGCATAGAGGATGAAATCCTTGGAGAAGTTCGGGTTGATGAGACATGGTGCTTGAGAAATGGCTTCTTTGATTGCTTCAAAACTCTCCTTGCCTTTTGCTATCCACTTGAAATCCATGCTCTTCTTTAACATTTTGGTGATGGGCTTGACAAGGGCTGCAAAATCTGGGACAAACCTCTGAACAAAGTTTATCCTCCCCAAGAAACTCTGAAGGGCTTTCTTGTGGCTTGGCAATGGTAGTGCTCTTATGGCTTCAACCCTCTCTAGATCAATTACTAATCCTTATTTGGAGATAATATGGCCAAGGAGCTTTCCTTCATGTGCAAGAAAGATACACTTTCTAGGATTTAAAGACACTCCAAATCTCCTGCACCTCGTGAAAACTTGTCTCAAATGAGAGAGGTTTGGAAAAAACAGTGATATCATCAAGGTAAATCAGCACCACGTTGTTAATCAAACATTTGAATGCCATGTCCATTGCCCTTTGGAAGGTAGCACCAGCGTTAGACAACCCAAATGGCATTTTCCTGTATGCAAAAGTTCCCCATTTGGTTGTGAAGGTTGTCTTGAACTGGTCTTCCTCCTTCACCATAATCTGATTGTAGCCTGAGTAGACATCAAGTAGTGAAAACCTCTCGGAGCCAGCCACAACTTGCAATATTTGCTCCATGGAAGGGAGTGGGTAATGGTCCTTGAGAGATGCTCTATTTAAGTCTCTGAAATCAACACACAATTTGATCTCCCCACTCTTCTTTCTGACTGGAACCAAGTTGGCAACCTAACTAGAATGCTTGAATGGGAATATGATTCTTGACTCAATCAACTTGTCCAATTCTTTCCTCATGAGAGGCTCCATGTGTGGATTGACTGGTCTTTGTTTCTGCCTGACAGGCTTAGTATTTGGATCCAATTCAATGGTATGTTGAGCTAAGTTGGGATTGAAACCTTTCAAGTCTTCATAGCTCCAAGCAAACACATCAGGGAAATCTTGACACAGCTGTATGAACTCATACCTTTCTTGTTCAGTTGTCATCTTTCCAATTTGCAATGGTTTGTTCTCTTCCACCAAGATTGATACTGAATCTTCTCTCTTGACCTGAATGTTTGCTTTCTCTTTCCTAAACTGATCATTGGGATTAAAAATGGACTCCAAAGTGATATATCCCTTGGGCAGCTTGTTAGTTCTCAGCTGTACCACTTGGTCACCATACTACTGTTCCAGTTTTTCTTGATTCTTAGCTGAGAACTCATCTTCTTCTTGCAAGAAATGGATGATTTGCTGGTCATTCTCAAATACTTGCCAACTGACATTGTTATCCGGCACTAAAGGCCTCACAATCACGTGGATGTTTGGTAGGGCTGAAATGGTCTATTGGCAGGAGGCCTTGTTTGATTCATATTTGCAACTGGAGTAGGTGGTCTTTGTGGTTGGTATGGCTGCCTGTTAGGCTGAGCTTGGGGCTGGTAAGAAGGTCTAAAACCTTGGGCTTGTTGCCTCTTGAGAGTAACCAACTCATTACCTAGGTTTTGCAGTTGCTTCATGACTTCTTGAAGCTCATTTGGGGCACTTGGAGATGAAGTAGAAGCTTCATTTGAACTCTGATTTCTAGGAGTGGGAGAAGGAGTAAAATTAGGTGCTTGATTGGTGTTTGGACTCTCTAAACTTGGAAACAATGGCATGGGAGGTCTAGGGGCAAGTTTGCCAGCTTGGATCAAACAATTTTTAGCCCTAATGGCAATGCTATAAGCCATAGGGATAGTTATGCCTCCCATGGACTGAATCAACATAGAAATATCAGAATTTAGAGCTTTGAGATAGTAGAGAAAAGCATCTTCTGCTGTTGGTCTGATTGCCACTGGAATTCTCTCCCAAGTCTTTTGAAATATGAAGTTGAAATCAGTCAGCTGCACATTGGGAGCTCTCTTGATGGTTGTCAGGTGCTCCAAAAGAGACAAGTTGTCTCCCTTCTCTCCAAATTGCTCATGAAGTGCTATACATAGCTGATTCCAATTTGTGATAGAACCAGCTCCAAGGCTTCTAAACCATTGCAATGCTTTCCCCTTGAATGAAGATGCCAGCAATTTGACAGCCACTTGCATCTCATTGATTTCATGAATTGCAAAAAGATTGGCAATGTCTTTAACATGATCACCTGGAGTAGTCTGATTTTCTCTAGTGAAGTAGGGAATGTTCTTCAAGGCCGCAATTGGAATTAGATGTTGTGCATTGAGGGTAAGTGGGATACTGCCTGTGAAGTTGACATAGGGGTTGTTTTGTGCCATTCTAATTGGTCTTAGAACCCTTGTTGATTGAATGAAAGGCCTACCAGGTAGAGGAGTTGAGAGAGTTCTATTTGGTGGAGATGGAGACCTTTGGATTCTCCTCCCACTTTGCCTTACTCTTGGAGATAACTGCAGGTATTCAAACAACACTTCTTCTTCTCCAACTCTTGACCTTGTAGTGATTCTTCTCATGAGTTTTTAGGCCTGCACTGCTGAAATCAATTGATTCTTCCCCTTGGAGTCGCCAGATGTGCAAATTATAGCTCTTTTCAAGCAAGAAAATTACATAAGATGCACATCAACTTTGCTACAATAAAAATGAGACCTCTAATGTCCCACCGGGCGTGCCAAAACTGTTGTTGCAAATCAGCAGCACCCCTGGATGCAAATCAAGGTTCTGAATTGATGTTTTAGGCATCTAGTGTGATTGCACAACATGGAAACCTCTCTCCAAGTGTGCGACTTGTGAAAATGAGAGAGGAATCTCCAGATTAGAGGATGGTTCCTCAAACTCCTCTTATTTAGATCTATATTTTGTAAAACTACAGAGGTTCAGATCCTAATCCTACTCTAAATTGCAAGGAGACAGGGATAAAAATACAAAAATGAAACTAAACTAAAGATGGTGATGCACCAAAAGGAGTGGCGAAACATTTTTTGCCATGTAAATAGACACAAATTCATGAAATGCAACATGAGAAAACATACACAAGCTGATAGATGTAATTAGAGGTCTTAAAATGAGGTAAAAACAATACAAACAGAGGACTGAAAGCATTCACAGAGTTTGCACTGTCAATTCCATGTAAAAATCTCTTGCATTCCACCATCAAATAGGTATAAACCTGTTACAAATTGTAAAAAAGGTCTGATTCTTACAACTATCACTTGCTGGAGGTGAAAGAAGAAGTTTGCAATGCCAAAAAGTGTTCAACCCTGAAGAAATGACCCAAATCTGGATTTTACAGTGCATGGGTCGAGCCCAGGAGAGAGAAAACATAAAAAGCATGGGAGCCCATTCCTCATTGATGGAAAATATATTAAAACAACATGGAGGACCTTACAAACCCATACCCTATCATTTTTGACCATATTGGAGAAGAATGCGACCCATTCTGTATTCAATTTGGTTGTTGAAATGTCATTTCTGGCCATGGACACGTACCAGAACCATTTTTGAATTTTCTCTCTCCAAACTGAACCAAAATTAGAAATTGACCATGGAATCATGTAGATAATTTTAACAGCTTTCCAATGATTTAAAGAACGTGAAAATCTGAGCTCTGGATCAAAAGATATGATCATTTGAAGATTTAGGGCAAAAACGGCCCAAAAACGGATCTGCGGGAAAAAATTTCAAATTTTACCTCTTTTTTGTCTTTGGAAAAAATTTCAAAAATTCCCCGCGTTCTGCTGGTCGGATGCCATGTGGCAGCTTTGTATTGGCTACGGGCCTCAAATGGAAAAATTTTCCACAAAAACTCCGCCGAGCCATAACTTAAATATAAGGACTTAGGAGACAAACTTTACCTTTCTGGAAAGCTGAGAGAGAGCTCTATCTGATGGTGCCATTTCCAGAAAGCCTTGAGTTCCTTAAAATCAAAAAATGTGGACTGAGGCACAAGAGAGGCAAGAACACAAGGAGTTAGCCACAAAAAATGAGCTGGGGCACATTTTGGATAACACACGCACAGGAAGACACACACGCACACGCACATGCACACGCACACACACATGCACACGTACACGCACACGCACACACACATACATGCGCACACACATGCGCACATTCACACACACATGCACATGCACACAAAAACACACACATGCAAACACACACAAACATGAACACGCATATGCACACACACACGCACACGCACACGTACCCGCACACGCACCCGCACACGCAAACGCACACGGAGGCAGACACACACGCACACTCACACACACAAACGCACACGTACACAGAGCCAGACGCACATGCACACTCACACACACCTACACACGCACCTAAAGATGCACACACACACGTACATGCACAAACACACAAACAGGCACAAGAACATGCACACGCACACGCACAAGCACTAGCACACGCACACAAACAATCACACATGCATACATAGACACACACGCACCCCCACACACACGCGCACAAGCACGCACACCCACACACGCACGAACACACGCACACATAGACACACACACACACATGCACACGTAGACAGACACGCACACACGCACATGCAAACACACACATGCACATGCACACGTACATGCACACGCACATGCATACACACACGCAAACACACATGCACACGCACACACACCTACACACGAGCACACAGCTACAGATGCACATGCACACACACATGCACACGCACTCACACACGAAAGCAAAAACACACATGCAAACATGCAATCCAGACACGCACATGAAGACACACACGCACACGCACATGCACATGCACACGCACACGCACACACAGACACACAGAAAAATGCACACACATACACACGAACACGCACATGTACACACACACACACACACATGCACACGCACCTGCACACGCACACGCACACACACACGTGCACGCTTACTCAGACACACACACGCACACACACACACAGAGACACACACGTAAACGCACATGGAGAAAGACACGCAAACACACACACACACACGCGTGCACGTACACACACACACATACAAACACACGAGGATGCACCATGCAAACGCACACACGCACACAAACATGCACACTTACATGCACATGCACAGGCAGACACACACCCACATGCACATGCACATGCACACACATGCGCACATGCACAATCACACGCACACGCACACACAGACACAAACATGCAAACGCACTCACACAGAAAAATGCACACATGCACCCACCCACACACGCACCCACACACACACACACCCGTACACGCACACACGCACACACAGACACACACACAAGCACATGCACACAAATACGCACTCGTACCTGCACTCACACACGCACACGCACACGCACCCGCACACTCACACACACATGCACACGCACACGTACATGCACACACACAGGCACAAACACACACATGCACATGCACAAGTAGATGCACACACACAAGCACGCACACCCACACACGCACACATGCACCCGCACATGCACACACACCTGTACACACACCTACAGATGCACACACACACGTACACGCACAAACACATGCACACACAAACACACAGACAGGCACAAGCACATGCACATGCACACGCACATGCAAAAGCACACACACATACACGCAAACACACATGCACCCCCACATGCACACGCACTTACACACACGCATGCACACAGACATGCACACACACCCACACATGCACGCACACACGCACACTCTCACACACACACGCAGACACCCACAAGCACACATGCACACTCACATGCACCTATACACGCACCTATAGATGCACACGCACACACACATGCACATGCACACGCACATGCACACGCACGCACACACGCACACGCACATGCACATGCACACGCACAAGCACACACACACGTACACGAACACACACACACATGCGCACGCACACACACATGCACACGCGCACGCACAATCACACACACCCATACACACACACATGCACCCGCACATGCACACACACCTACACACGCACCTACAGACGCACACGCACACACACACGCACATGCACAAGCACACCCACACACACTCACACATAGACAGGCACAAGCACATGCACATGCACACGCACATGCACAAGCACACCCACACACACTCTCTCACACACACACACGCAAACACACATGTACTCCCACACGCACATGCACTTACACACACACGCACACGCACACGCACACGCACACACACCCACACACGCACGCACACACGCACACGCACATGTAGACACACACACGCACACTCACACACACACATGCACACTAACACGCACCTACACATGTACCTATAGATGCACACGCACATGCACACGCACCTACACACGAACACTCACGCGCACACACACGAACACACACGCAAGCACAAACGCACACGCACACGCAGACACTCAGACACGCACAAACACACGCACACGTACATGCACAAGCACATGCACTTGCACACGTATGCACACGCACACGCACAAGAGCACGTGCACGCACGTGCACACGCACACACACGTACATGCACAAGCACATGCACTTGCACACGTATGCACACGCACACGCACAAGAGCACGTGCACGCACGTGTACACGCACACACACGCACACACACACACACATGCACATGGACACGCACACCCACACAGGCACACACACATGTACACACACACACACACGCACACGAAGACACACATATGTAGACACACATGCACACGCACACACACACGCACATGCACACGCACACACACACGCACCTGCATACGCACTTGCACAAGCACCTACATATGCACATGCAAACGCACATGCACACGCACAAACACACAGAAATGCATAAGAACATGAACACGCACATGCACAAGCACTAGCACACACACATGCACAATCACACACATGCACCTACACACACGCTTACGCACGCACACCCACATATGCACGAAGACACGCACATGCACACACATGCACACACACACACACGCACACACACACACACACACACAGATAGACATACACACACACACAAACACACACACGCACATGGACACACACACACAAACACACACATGCACATGGACATGCAAATGCACACGCACACGCACACTCACACACATGAACATGGACATGCACACACACGCACACACACACATGCACACATGCACACACACATACACACATGCAGACACACGCACACGCACCTAGAGAATTACACACACATGCACCCGCACACGCACACACACTTATAGACGCACACACACACACGCACAAACACACCGAAAAGCACAAGCACATGCACACGCACACGCACACGTAAACACACATACACATGCACCTACACACGCACACTCACACACACCTACACACGCATTTGTAGACGCACACGCACATGCACAAACACACACACGCACAAACACACAGACAGGCACAAGCACATGCACACGCACATGCACAAGCACTAGCACAAGCACATGAACAATCACACAGGCACACGCACAATCACACACGCACACGCACACACACCCCCACACACACACGCACAAGCACGCACACCCACACATGCACACGCAACACACACACGCACACACACACGTAGACAGACGCACACACACATGCACATGTAGACACACACCAATCATGCTTGCTTCTAAGCATGAGGAATAGCTGCAAAGTTCCAAGGATCAGCTGTCATACCTCTCCAATCCAAATGCAGAGCAACTAAAAGAGGTATTGGATTTGTTTTTAGTTGACACCTTGCTAATTTGGGTAGAAGACCAGCTTCTTGTTGATTTTCCACTCATCCAATCATCCATACTCAGCTCCAAATCATTTTCATGGCTGCCAATTTTGAAGAAAGGAAGCTATTTTACACAACCAGTTGCAGGGTTCATTTAGCTCACCTTTGCTTCCAGTTAGAGTAGAGTAGGTAGGTTTGCTTTCAGTAGAAGAAGTGCTTGTGCACACTCTGCATGTTCCATTTGGAGCATGTATGATTTTCATTTTGTACATAGTTTTGGTGCTGCTGGTTTCACTCTTGCATAGTTCTTTTTGATGGCATTTTGGTGGGAACAACTCCATGTCTAGTGGGATTCAAGTGGTTTAGAGGGAAGTTTTCAAAGTTTAGATCAGATTTCAGGCTACTACTCATGACTCCATGCCCAATGGATTGCTTCAGACTACTGATCATTCATCCAGTAGGTAGATGACCCCTCTGAGTCACCAAAATTGTTATCAAAATGTGCCCCTTGCTCATTTTGTGGCTAACTCCCTTTCATTCTTTCCTTCTATTGTGCCTCAGTCATAAATTTTTACTTTTTAGGCACTCAAAACCTTCTGGAAATGACACCATTGGATAGAGCTCTTTCTCAGCTTTCTAGAAACGTAAAGATTTCCTCCTAACTCCACGTATTTTTCAAGTTATGGCTTGGCGGAGTTTTTGTGGGAAATTTTCCCTTGCAAGGTCCGCAGCCAATCAGAACTCGCCACGTGTCCAGGTCAAAAATATCAAAGCGATCCGATTTTGGCCTATTTTTGCCCTAAAACTTCAAATCGCCATAACTTTCGATCCAGAGCTCAGATTTTCACATTCTTTATATTAATGGAAAGATGGTGACATGCTCTACAAGGTTCCATGGTCAATTTTGAATTTTGGTTTAGTTTGGAGGGAGAAAATAAAAAAACACTTATGTTACGCACCCATGGATAGAACTAACGTTTCAACAACCAATTTTAATGCAAAATGGGTCGCATTCTTCTCTAGCATGGTCAAAAATGTTAGGGCATGGGTTTGTAAGGACCTCCATGCTATTTTTAATGCATTTTGGTCAATGGGGAATGGCTCCCACATTTTTTCACATTTTCTCTCTCCTGGGCTCAACCCATGCACTGTAAAAGCCGGATTTGGGTCATTTTTCTAAGGGGGGAACACTTTTTTTTGCACAGCAAGCTTCTGTTTTCACTTTTAACAAGTGATTTTGGCAAGTATCAAACCTTCCAGGGATTGTAACAGGTTTTTCTGCCTCTTTGGTGTTGGAATAAAAGGATTTTGATGTTGAAAATCACAATGCAAGCTCTGTGAATGCTTTCAGTCCTTTGTATGTGTTATTTGCTTCATTTTAAACCCTTGTTTATAGCTTATCAACCTGTGCATGATGTTTTAGTTGCAATTTGTGATTTGTGTCAATTTGCATGAGCAAGAAGTGCTCACCACTTCTTTGGTGTATCACCCTTATCAATTTAGTTTTAATTTTTGCATTTCTTATCCCTGTCTCCTTGTAAATTAAGATAAAATTAGGATCTAAACCTCTGTAGTTATGCAAATAATAGATCTGATCAGAGGAGTTTGAGGAACCAGCCTCTAATCTGGAGATTCCTCTCTCATTTTACAAGTCCCACACTTGGAGAGAGGTTTCAATGTTGTGCAATCACACTGGATGCCTGAAACATCAACTTAGAAACCTGATTTACATCCAGGGGTGCTGCTGATTTGCAACAATAGGAAGTTGAGTTCTCAGCTAAGAATCAAGAAAAACTTGAACAACAGTATGGTGACCAAGTGGTACATCTGAGAACTAACAAGCTGCCCAAGGGACTTATCACTTTGGAGTCCATTTTTAATCCCAATGATCATTTTAGAAAGGAGAAAGCAAACATTCAGGTCAAGAGAGAGGATTCAGTATCCATCTTGGTAGAAGAGAACAAACCATTGCAAATTGGAAAGATGACAACTGATCAAGAAAGGTATGAGTTTGTACAGCTGTTTCAAGAGTTCCCTGATGTGTTTGCATGGAGCTATGAAGATTTGAAAGGTTTCAATCCCAACTTAGCTCAGCATACCATTGAATTAGATCCAAATACTAAGCCTGTCAGGCAGAAACAAAGACCAGTCAATCCACACATGGAGCCTCTCATGAGGAAAGAATTGGACAAGTTGATTGAGTCAAGAATCATATTCCCAATCAAGCATTCTAGTTGGGTTGCCAACTTGGTTCCAATTAGAAAGAAGAGTGGGGAGATCAGATTGTGTGTTGATTTCAGAGACTTAAATAGAGCATCTCTCAAGGACCATTACCCACTCCCTTCCATGGAGCAAATCTTGCAAGTTGTGGCTGGCTCCGAGAGGTTTCACTACTTGATGGCTACTCAGGCTACAATCAGATTATGGTGAAGGAGGAAGACCAGTTCAAGACAGCCTTCACAACCAAATGGGGAACTTTTACATATAGGAAAATGCCATTTGGGCTGTCCAACGATGGTGCTACCTTCCAAAGGGCAATGGACATGGCGTTCAAAGGTTTGATTAACAACATGGTGCTGATTTACCTTGATGATATTACTGTTTTTTCAAAAATGTAGCAGACCACCTCTCTCATTTGAGACAAGTTTTCACGAGGTGCAGGAGATTTGGAGTGTCTTTGAATCCTAAGAAGTGTATCTTTCTTGCACATGAAGGAAAGCTCCTTGGCCATATTGTCTCCAAAGAAGGATTAGCAATTGATCCAGAGAGGGTTGAAGCCATAAGAGCACTACCATTGCTAAGCCACAAGAAGGCCCTTCAGAGTTTCTTGGGGAGAATAAACTTTGTCCGGAGGTTTGTCCCAGATTTTGTAGCCCTTGTCAAGCCCATCACCAAAATGTTAAAGAAGAGCATGGCTTTCAAGTGGACAGCAGAAGGCAAGGAGAGTTTTGAAGTAATCAAAGAAGCCATTTCTCAAGCACCAACTCTCATCAACCCAGATTTCTCCAAGGATTTCATCCTCTATGCATTTGGAGGTAATGATACTATTTCTGCCATTTTGGTACAGCAGAACAAGGACACAATGAGCAGCCAATTGCTTTCTTCAGCCAGAGCCTAGATGACTATGAGGTGAGGTATTCTTTTATTGAGAAGCATGTGCTAGAAGTAATCAGAAGCTTGAAGAAATTCAAGCATTTAGTCTCGAACAAAAAGGTCCAGTTGCTGGTCTCACATGCTGGGGTTAAGGACTTTCTCCTCAACAAAGATTTGAACGAGAAAAGGGCAGGTTGGATCACCCGTATCATGGAGTATGACATTGAGATCAAGATCACCAAGATGGTAAGAGGGAAAGGATAGTGTGAGCAGCTGGTTTTGGGGAAGAAAAAAGAAGTATGCAATGAAGAAGAGGTTGTTTTGATAGTCTAGAACAGCCATGATCCAAGTGGCAATCAAGAAGAAGACAATGCTGCCCCCATTCCCTGCTGGACCCAAGGTATAATACACTTCCTAAGCACAGGCCTATGCCCCCCGGAGATGAACAAGACCCAAAGAAGACACTTCAGATTGCAGGCTATCCCATATGCCATTGTTGATGGAGTTTTGTTCAAGAAAGATGTGAATGGAGTGCTGCTGAGATGCATTAGCCCAAATTAGATTCATAGGGTGTTGGAAGAGTTCCATGGTGGACCAGCTGGTGGTCATTTTGCACCAAGAGTGATAGCTTTAAAAATCATGAAGGCTGGTTATTATTGGCCTAAATTTTTCAGTGATTGTTATACATGGATTAAGAGGTGTAAGAATTGTGCATTCTTCACAGGAAAAGAGAAACTTGCTGCCCTTCCATTGCATCCAATCTCAGTTGACCAGCCATTCATGCAATGGGGTTTGGACTTCATTGGTGTCATTAATCCCAATTCAAGTCAAGGGCACAAATAGATTTTGACAACCATGGACTACTTCACCAAATGGACTGAAGCAGTAGCACTCAAAGAAGAAAATGAGTCCAGCATCTTAGACTTTTATGAGGGGATAGCAACCATATTTGGTATACCTGCTACAATAATCTTAGATAATGCATTGGCATTCATGGATCTAAGGTGACTGAGTGGGCTATCAAGAACGAGATCTACCTAAGCACTTCATCAAACTATTACCCTCAAGGTAATGGCCAGGCCGAGTCTACAAACAAGAACTTGTTGAGGATCATTAGGAGGACTCTTAATGAGAATCAGAGGTCTTGGCATACCAAAATGAAATCAGCCTTATGGGCTAATAGGATAACTCCCAAGAGATCCATAGGTAACTCTCCATTCAAACTTGTCTATGGAAGAGAGGCAATCTTGCCCATGTCACTTGAGTTGCCAACATTGGAACTCATGAAGCAATTAGAGTTGCTAGAGTTTGAGCCCATGGAGGTGAGATATGCAGAGTTGATGGAGCTGCAAGAGGTCAAAAATCAGGCATCCCAAGCAATGGAAAAGGATCAAGCTTTGATCAAAAAGACCTTTGATAGGAAGGCCACGGATAGATCTTTTCAGGTTGGAGATCTAGTGTTGAAATGGGATGTGGATAGAGCAAAACCGGGAAGGCATTCAAAATTTGATGCCATTTGGAGTGGCCCATACATGGTCAGGAAGTGCAAGAATAGCAATGCTTTCTAATTGGCCTCATTGGATGGTGAAGAACTACAGATTCCAGTCAATGGAATCTATCTCAAGTGTTGCTTCTAGAGGGAAATTTACCACCTTGTAAATATTAGATTATATTTTCATTCCTCCAAGTGCTTTGCACATTGTTTTGCTGTAGGTTAGTTTTGCTTTCCCTAAGTGCTTTGGAATAGCTTGTTGTCCCTGGAGATGTTTTGCAGTCCTTGCTTCCATCATGTGATATTCCATCTTCCTCCTTACACATTCTAAGTCAGTTGAGGTTCTAAACAAAATATTTGATGACTCCATGCCCAATGGACTGCTTCAGGCAACTGGTATTTTCATCTAGCAGGCAGATGACCCCTCTGAGTCACCAAAATTGTTATCCAAAATGGTGCCCCAGCTCGTTTTTTGTGGCTAACTCTTTTTGTTCTTACCTCTCTTGTTCCTCAGTGTACATTTTTTGATTTTTAGGCACTCAAAACTTTCTGGAAGTGGCACCATCAGATAGAGCTCTCTCTCAGCTTTCCAGAAAGGTAAAGGTTGCCTCCTAACTCCTTATATTTTTCAAGTTATGGCTCAGCAGAGTTTTTGTAGAAAATATTCCCATTTGAGGCCCGCAGCCAATAGGAAGCTGCCACGTGGCAGAGGAGTTCGGGGGTCGGAGGCAAATTTGAATTTTTTCCAAAAGAGTATAAAAAGGTCGATTTTCAAAGGAAAACCCACGGAAAAGAGAAGGAGAGAGAATTCCAGAGCGAATCAGAGCTTGCCACATGGCATCCGACCAGTGGAGCACGGGGAATTTTTGAAAATTTTTCCTAAGACAAAAAAAGGTAAAATTTGAAATTTTTCCCACCGATCTATTTTTGGGCCATTTTTGCCCTAAATCTTCAAACGATCATATATTTTGATCCATAGCTCATATTTTCACGTTATTTATATCATTGGAAAGCTGTTAAAATTCTCTACATGATTCCATGGTCAATTTCTAATTTTGGTTCAGTTTGGAGAGAGAAAATTTAAAAACGGTTCTGGTACGTGTCCATGGCTAGAAATGACATTTCAACAACCAAATTTAATACAGAATGGGTCGCATTCTTCTACAATATGGTCAAAAATGATAGGGTATGGGTTTGTAAGGTCCTCCATGCTGTTTTAATGCATTTTCCATCAATGAGGAATGGGATCCCATGTTTTTTACGTTTTCTCTCTCCTGGGCTCGACCCATGCATTGTAAAAGCCAGATTTGGCTCATTTCTTCATAGTTGAACACTTTTTGGCATTGCAAACTTCTTCTTTCACCTCCAGCAAGTGATAGTTGTAAGAATCAGACATTTTTCACAATTTGTAACAGGTTTATACCTCTTTGATGGTGGAATGCAAGAGATTTTTACATGGAATTGACAGTGCAAACTTTGTGAATGCTTTCAGTCCTCTGTTTGTATTGTTTTACTTCATTTTAAGACCTCTAATTACATCTATCAGCTTGTGTACGTTTTCCCTTGTTGCATTTCATTAATTTGTGTCTATTTACATGGCAAAAAATGTTTCACCGCTCCTTTTGGTGCATCACCATCTTTAGTTTAGTTTCATTTTTGCATTTTTATCCCTGTCTCCTTGCAATTTAGAGTAGGATTAGGATCTGAACCTCTGTAGTTGTGTAAAATATAGATCTAAATCAGAGGAGTTTGAGGAACCAGCCTCTAATTTGGAGATTCCTCTCTCATTTTCACAAGCCCCACACTTGGAGAGAGGTTTCCATGTTGTGCAATCAGACTGGATGCCTAAAACATCAATTAAAAACCTTGATTTGCATCCAGGGGTGCTGCTGATTTGCAACAACAAGAATATCACATGATGGAAGCAAGGATTGTAAAACATCTCCAGGGACAACAAGTTGTGCCAAAGCACTTAGGGAAATCAAAACTAACCTACAGCAAAACAATGTGCAAAGCACTTGGAGGAATGAAAATCTAATCTAATATTTACAAGGTGGTAAATTTCCCTCTAGAAGCAATGCTTGAGATAGATTCCATTGACTGGAATCTACAGTTCTTCACCATCCAATGAGGCCAATTGGAAAGCATTGTTGTTCTTGCACTTCGTGACCATGTATGGGCCACTCCAAATGGCATCAAATTTTGAATGCCTTCCCGGTTTTTCTCTATCCACATCCCATTTCAACACTAGATCTCCAACCTGAAAATATCTATCCTTGGACTTCCTATCAAAGGTCTTTTTGATCAAAGCTTGATCCTTTTCCATTGCTTGGGATGCCTGATTTTTGACCTCCTGCAGCTCCATCAACTCTGTATATCTCACCTCCATGGGCTCAAACTCTAGCAACTCTAATTGCTTCATGAGTTCCAATGTTGGCAACTCAAGTGACATGGTCAAGATTGCCTCTCTTCCATAAACAAGATTGAATGGAGAGTTACATGTGGATCTCTTGGGAGTTATCCTATCAACCCATAAGGCTGATTTCAGTTTGGTATGCCAAGACCTCTGATTCTCATTAAGAGTCCTCCTAATGATCCTAAACAAGTTCTTGTTTGTAGACTCGGCTTGGCCATTACCTTGAGGGTAATAGTTTGATGAAGTGCTTAGGTAGATCCCGTTCTTGACAGCCCACTCAGTCACCTTGGATCCAATGAATGCCAATGCATTATCTGAGATTATTGTAGCAGGTATACCAAATCTGGCTGCTATCCCCTCATAAAAGTCTAAGATGTTAGACTCATTTTCTTCTTTGAGTGCTAATGCTTTAGTCCACTTGGTGAAGTAGTCCGTGGCTATCAAAATCCATTTGTGCCCTTGACTTGAATTAGGATTAATGACTCCAATGAAGTCCAAACCCCATTGCATGAATGGCTGGTCAACTGAGATTGGATGCAATGGAAGGGCAGAAAGTCTCTCTTTTCCTATGAAGAATGCACAATTCTTACACCTCTTGATCCATGCATAACAATCACTGAAAATTTTAGGCCAATAATAACCAGCCTTCATGATTTTTAGAGCTGTCACTCTCAGTGCAAAATGACCACCAGCTGGTCCACCATGGAACTCTTCCAACACCCTATGAATCTGATTTGTGCTAATGCATCTCAGCAGCACTCCATTCACATCTTTCTTGAACAAAACTCCATCAACAATGGCATATGGGATAGCCTGCAATCTGAAGTGTCTTCTTTGGGTCTTGTTCATCTCCGGAGGGCATAGGCATGTGCTTAGGAAGTGCATTATAGCTTGGGTCCAGCAAGGAGTGGGGGCAGCATTGTTTTCTTCTTGAGTGCCACATGACTCATGGCTATCTTGAACTGTCAAAATAGCCTCTCCTTCATTACATGCTTCTTTTTGCTTCCCCAAAACTAGCTGCTCACACAATCCTTTTCCTCTTACCAGCTTGGTGATTTTGATCTCAATGTCATACTCCATGACACGGGTGATCCAACCTGCCCTTTTCTCATTCAAATCTTTGTTGAGGAGGAAGTCCTTAACCCCAGCATGTGAGACCAGCAACTGGACCTTGTTGTTTTAGACTAAATGCTTGAATTTCTTCAAGCTTCTGATTACTACCAGCACATGCTTCTCAATAAAAGAGTACTTCACCTCATAGTCATCTAGGCTCTGGCTGAAGAAGGAAATTGGCTGCTCATCATTATCCTTGTTCTGATGTACCAAAATGGCAGAAATAGTGTCATTACCTCTGAATGCATAGAGGATGAAATCCTTGGAGAATTCCGGTTTGATGAGAGTTGGTGCTTGAGAAATGGCTTCTTTGATTGCTTCAAAACTCTCCTTGCCTTCTATTGTCCACTTGAAATCCATGCTCTTCTTTAACATTTTTGTGATGGGCTTGAAAAGGGCTGCAAAATCTGGGACAAACCTCCGAACAAATTTTATCCTCCCCAAGAAACTTTGAAGGTCTTTCTTGTGGCTTGGCAATGGTAGTGCTCTTATGGCTTCAACCCTCTCTAGATCAATTGCTAATCCTTCTTTGGAGACAATATGGCCAAGGAGCTTTCCTTCATGTGCAAGAAAGATACACTTTCTAGGATTTAAAGACACTCCAAATCTCCTGCACCTCGTGAAAACTTGTCTCAAATGAGAGAGGTGGTCTGCTGCATTTTTGGAAAAAATAGTGATATCATCAAGGTAAATCAGCACCATGTTGTTAATCAAACCTTTGAATGCCATGTCCATTGCCCTTTGGAAGGTAGCACCAGCATTGGACAGCCCAAATGGCATTTTCCTGTATGCAAAAGTTCCCCATTTGGTTGTGAAGGCTATCTTGAACTGGTCTTCCTCCTTCACCATAATCTGATTGTAGCCTGAGTAGCCATTAAGTAGTGAAAACCTCTCGGAGCCAGCCACAACTTGCAAGATTTGCTCCATGGAAGGGAGTGGGTAATGGTCCTTGAGAGATGCTCTATTTAAGTCTCTGAAATCAACACACAATCTGATCTCTCCACTCTTCTTTCTGACTGGAACCAAGTTGGCAACCCAACTAGAATGCTTGATTGGGAATATGATTCTTGACTCAATTAGCTTGTCTAATTCTTTCCTCATGAGAGGCTCCATGTGTGGATTGACTGGTCTTTGTTTCTGCCTGACAGGCTTATATTTAGATCCAATTCAATGGTATGTTGAGCTAAGTTGGGATTGAAACCTTTCAAATCTTCATAGCTCCAAGCAAACACATCTGGGAATTCTTGACACAGCTGCATGAATTCATACCTTTCTTGTTCAATTGTCATCTTTCCAATTTGCAATGGTTTGTTCTCTTCTACTAAGATGGATACTGAATCCTCTCTCTTGACCTGAATGTTTGCTTTCTCCTTTCTAAACTGATCATTGGGATTAAAAATGGACTCCAAAGTGATAAGTCCCTTGGGCAGCTTGTTAGTTCTCAGCTATACCACCTGGTCACCATACTGCTGTTCCAACTTTTCTTGATTCTTAGCTAAGAACTCAGCTTCTTCTTGCAAGAAATGGATGATTTGCTGGTCATTCTCAAACACTTGCCAACTGACATTGTTATCTGGCACTGAAGGCCTCACAATCACGTGGATGTTTGGTTGTACCTTGTCTTGTTGAATGCTTTCCACAATGTCAAAGGCTGCCCCTACTGCTACAAGCCTGTCAGCAGCTTGATTCTCTTTCCTAGGAATGGATTTGATGCCAAAACCCTCAAAATCTTCCATGAGGTCCCACACCCTGTTCTTGTAGCACCTGAGTAGATCATTCTTGGCAGCATGTTGTCCCTTGACCTGATTTACAATCAATTCACTGTCACCAAAGACTTGCAAGTTCTTTATTTTCTTCTTGGTTGCCCAATGCATCCCTTGCACTAAGGCTTCATATTCAACAGTGTTATTGGAGCATGCAAACTGAAATCTAAAAGCTGAATAGTACCTTACTCCTTGAGGTGAAACAAGCATGGCTCCACCTCCTGCACCTTGTCTACTTCTTGATCCATCAAAAAATAGCTGCCATACCTCATTGTCATCCTTGTGGTTTGGCTTGGTGATGTTAGGAATAGGCTGATTTTCTTCATGTATACAATAGACCCCTAGCTCAGATTCTTCTACTTCTTGATAAGGATCAAAAGCATGTACCTTGTTTTCCCATTCATCAAGAGTTAGATCCGGGATGCTCCCAACCTTGGTGTCAGCTTCATCGGTGCTTGGGTGGTCTTCTTGATCAAATGCTGAACAATTGGCGTTGATCTGACTTGGAGTGTAAGGCTCAATGTGGAAGTTTGCAATAGGTTCAGACCTGATTGTAGCCTTAGTTCCATACCTCGTTCTGAACAGCATGTGTGACCAATCAGCAGACAAATATCCCCCAATCTTGGCTGTGAAGTCCCTTGACAAGCATAGGGCAAAGAGTGGTGGAAGGTCTATGACTGATACATCTTGTAAAACAACAACATTTGGACATGCATGCAAGGTAAGACTCAAGTTTCTAATCACCCCAACTGTTGTTACTGCTGTCCCATCCAGCTGCACTACCCCTTTGGATATGGTTTCATACTAGAGCCCTAGCTGATCAGCTATTTGTTTAGGCATCACTGAGCTACTTGCCCCAGAATCTATCATGTAATTGTGCACTAACTGATTTCCAATGATTAATGAAACATAGAAAGGACGGGGGGCTTCAACATTTTACCTTGTTGTCCTCCATGATTTCCCTCAGGCTGGGCAGCATTTGTGAGCACTTTCTCTTGCATCTGAACTTGTTGATTCGAAGTTGGCCAGTCCTTCATGGCAGCTTGTAACAAGTCTCTTTGGCCTGGGATAGATAGGGATTCCCACATTGATATATTAACATTTGTCTTCTTCATCTGATCAATGATACTGAATGGTGATGAAGGATCTCTTTGCTGTCCCTTTGCTTGTACATTCACTCCTTGCACGTGGGCAGCAATAACTGGTATTTGAGTTGGTCTAGGAGCTGTTCTTGGCTGCCCTTGTGCATTTGAAATTGGATTTTGCTTGCCAACCATTTGTGGAGCCATGGAAGGTTGTGGATTGGTTGGAGCTAATGGCTGTTCTTCACCCAAATTCCTTCTTTTTGACCTTGTGTTGGCTGCAACACCTTGGGAAACTACCTGATTCATGCCACAAAAAATCCTCTGCTTGCCAATTTACCAACGTGGTGTCATTTGGGGCTGATTGTTGTTGGAATGTTTCTTGTTGTTGGTTGTTTCCTTGACTGCCCTCACCCTCCACACCAGTAGTTGTCACCATTAATGCTTGATTCAAAGCACCATTGAAGCACATGGATTGGTTATGAGGTTCATTGCATGGAAAACACCAATCATACTCCTGAGCAATGTTGTTTTGTGTTGGCACCAATGCCTTAGAGGCAGATATGGCATTTGGATTGTAGGGCTGAAATGGTCTATTGGCAGGAGGCCTTGTTTGATTCATATTTGTAGCTGGATTAGGTGGTCTTTGTGGTTGGTATGGCTGCCTGTTAGGCTGAGCTTGGGGCTGGTAAGAAGGTCTAAAACCTTGGGCTTGTTGCCTCTTGAGAGTAACCAGCTCATTGCCTAGGTTTTGCAGTTGCTTCATGACTTCTTGAAGCTCATTTGGGGCACTTGGAGATGAAGTAGAAGCTTCATTTGAACTCTAATTTCTAGGAGTGGGAGAAGGAGCCAAATTAGGTGCTTGATTGGTATTTGGACTCTCTAAACTTGGAAACAATGGCATGGGAGGTCTAGGGGCTAGTTTTCCAGCTTGGATCAAACAATTTTCAGCCCTAATGGCAATGTTATAAGCCATAGGGATAGTTATGCCTCCCATGGACTGAATCAACATAGAAATATCAGAATTTAGAGCTTTGAGATAGTAGAGAAAAGCACCTTCTGCTGTTGGTCTGACTGCCACTGGAATTCTCTCCCAAGTCTTTTGAAATCTGAAGTTGAAATCAGTCAGCTGCTCATTGGGAGCTCTCTTGATGGTTGTCAGCTGCTCCAAAAGAGACAAGTTGTCTCCCTTCTCTCCAAATTGCTCATGAAGTGCTATACATAGCTGATTCCAATTTGTGATAGAACCAGCTCCAAGGCTTCTAAACCATTGCAATGCTTTCCCCTTGAATGAAGATGCCAGCAATTTGACAGCCACTTGCATCTCATTGATTTCATGAATTGCACAAAGATTGGCAATGTCTTTAACATGATCACCTGGAGTAGTCTGATTTTCTCCAGTGAAGTATGGAATGTTCTTCAAGGCTGCAATTGGAATTGGATGTTGTGCATTGAGGGCAAGTGGGCTGCTGCCTATGTGAAGTTGACATAGGGGTTGTTTTGTGCCATTCTAATTGGTCTTAGAACCCTTGTTGATTGAATGAAAGGCCTACCAGGTGGAGGAGTTGAGAGAGTTCTGTTTGGTGGAGATGGAGACCTTTGGATTCTCCTCCCACTTTGCCTTACTCTTGGAGATAACTGCAAATATTCAAACAGCACCTCTTCTTCTCCAGCTCTTGACCTTGTAGTGATTCTTCTCATGAGTTTTCAGGCCTGCACTGCTGAAACCAGTTGATTCTTCCCCTTGGAGTCGCCAGATATGTAAATTATAGCTCTTTTCAAGCAAGAAAATTGTAGCAGATGCACATCAACTTTGCTGCAATAAAAATGAGACCTCTAAGGTCCCACCGGGCGTGCCAAAACTGTTGTTGCAAATCAGCAGCACCCCTGGATGCAAATCAAGGTTCTGAATTGATGTTTTAGGCATCCAGTGTGATTGCACAACATGGAAACTTCTCTCCAAGTGTGGGACTCATGAAAATGAGAGAGGAATCTCTAGATTAGAGGCTAGTTCCTCAAACTCCTTTAATTTGGATCTATATTTTACACAACTACAGAGGTTCAAATCCTAATCCTACTTTAAATTGCAAGGAGACGAGGATAAAAATGCAAAAAAAGAAACTAAACTAAAGATGGTGATGCACCAAAAGGAGTGGTGAAACATTTTTTGCCATGTAAATAGACACAAATTCATGAAATGCAACAAGGGAAAACATACACAAGCTGATAGATGTAATTAGAGGTCTTAAAATGAAGTAAAACAATACAAACAGAGGACTAAAAGCATTCACAGAGTTTGCACTGTCAATTCCATGTAAAAATCTCTTGCATTCCACCATCAAAGAGGTATAAACCTGTTACAAACTGTGAAAAAGGTCTGATTCTTACAACTATCACTTGCTGGAGGTGAAAGAAGAAGTTTGCAATGCCAAAAAGTGTTCAACCATGAAGAAATGAGCCAAATCTGGCTTTTACAGTGCATGGGTCGAGCCCAGGAGAGAGAAAATGTAAAAAACATGGGAGCCCATTCCTCATTGATGGAAAATGCATTAAAACAGCATGGAGGACCTTACAAACCCATACCCTGTCATTTTTGACCATATTGGAGAAGAATGCGACCCATTCTGTATTAAATTTGGTTGTTGAAATGTCATTTCTGGCCATGGACACGTACCAGAACTGTTTTTGAATTTTCTCTCTCCAAACTGAACCAAAATTATAAATTGACCATGGAATCATGTAGAGAATTTTAACATCTTTCCAATGATATAAAGAACGTGAAAATATGAGCTCTGGATCAAAAGATATGATCGTTTGAAGATTTAGGGCAAAAACGGCCCAAAAACGGATCGGCGGGAAAAAATTTCAAATTTTACCTTTTTTTTGTCTTTGGAAAAAATTTCAAAAATTCCCCACGCTCCACTGGTCGGATGCCACGTGGCAAGCTCTGATTCGCTCTAGAATTCTCTCTCCTTCTCTTTTCCACGGGCCTCAAATGGGAAAATTTTCCACAAAAACTCCGCCGAGCCATAACTTGAAAAATATAAGGAGTTAGGAGGCAAACTTTACCTTTCTGGAAAGCTGAGAGAGAGCTCTATCTGATGGTGCCATTTCCAGAAAGCCTTGAGTGCCTAAAAATCAAAAAATGTAGACTGAGGCACAAGAGAGGCAAGAACACAAGGAGTTAGCCACAAAAACGAGCTGGGGCACCATTTTGGATAACAAAACCTCCTTGGGACACTAAGGTCATAGTAGCATCTTACCTCGTTGTTCTAAATGAAATGGTGTTCCTGCCTGGTACAAACTTGGTATTCATACATGACTGTTTGGAAAGAGCATTTCTGGATCTAAATGCGTAATAGAAACAGTCAGTCTATAGAATAGACTGGGTTCAGCAGGTATACATTCATACTTTGTGTCTTGTTAAAGTCTCAAGAGTATTAAGGAACAAGATAGTAAACAGGGATACAATAAATAACACATGGGGATAATTGCACATGCAGGATGTTGAAAACACTTTCATTGCTATCATCATGGAGTCTACGAAATATGAAAGATTTCTCCTTGGCATGTTGCGAAAGGTACATTCACTCACTATTACAATGAAAGGTGATATGTACAAGCTTGATGTACACTCACACATGTTACACATTGACGTGAATTCTGTAGACGAACATTTAAAAGGAAATGCACATGTTTAGAGGTTCTTTTGGTACTAATGTTTATTACCCAGTTGCAATGAAATCACAATGGTCAACTTTTTGGAAAGGTACAGTAGTTTTCAATTACTGAATATACTACTCATGAATGAATTATACTATTGGACCATGTCTGTTCTAAAAGTACGAGGTATTTGGATAGACAGTAACGAAGAGGTGATATGATCTTGCTCCCTTATATTCGATTATTGATTTTCGTTTATTTCTCTTTGGACTGTTATCATTGATTGATATCACGTTTGGATTAAAATGCTAGTACAGCTATGAGGAAAGGAAAGAGAGTGTGAATGGATAATTTGAATTAATGATCATTTTTCTCTCATATAGTTGGAAATCTATAATTGTTATGGAACGAATTTCGTACTGCTTGGGTTAAGCATCTGTATTTAATTGCTGTTTACTTTTCTCTTCAGCGTTTGATTGCTTGAAATCAGACAAGTTGCAAAGGAAAGGAAAATAATTCGGTTTAGATTTTAGTTAAAATCTATCTTGAATTCACAACTATTGTAAGAGAATGGAATTGATAGCATTTATGTTAGAACAACAGTTGCATAGTTGTGTTTTTAGTTCTTACAGATGTTTGTAATCTGGAACTGTTTGAAGGAAATTACTTCTTGTAATAATTATTGGGAAAGAGGGCAGTAATCCTTTGTCTGATTAGGAGGGTTATTGGATGATTGAGTTGATATGTTGTTCATCCTTTTTGGTATTTAATTCTTGAATGATGTTCATATTAACGTTTCATAAAAGCAGGGTTCTTTTATTGAGACAGTTAATTAAAAGCACACATTTTAAAGACAAGTGCTTAATATGCTCAGTTCAATGAACTGACCCGTGCAAGTAATTTTGCAGATGATACTTGAGTATAAATGAAGACATGGTTGTTTTCCGATACTTCTTTGATTGGGAACTGAAGATGGATTGTATTGATAGCTATTACTCCTCTACACGAGGAAATGAGAAAAGAAGAAGTTACATTCTTCTATCTTTATGAGTTGTAATGTTGTTTGATATAAACAAAGTCCAGTCATTTGGACTAGCAAATGTATAGATTGTAAATCTGATGGATGAATACAAGTAAAAGTGTGATATTTTCAATGCACTGTATCAGTTTGATATTGTTGAATAAGTTTGAGAATATAACATTATTCCTTGACTTGGAATTATTCAAATGTTAATGGATGAATTTAAAAGGAAATAACATCTATTCTTTACCTGAATGCAACTTTTACGTTGAAATGTGCAATTAGTTCATACTTGGGTTAAGATGAATTTTGAATTGACATTAAAAAGATTTAGATAAACACGAAATCCTAATTGGAAGGTATTCAGGATTAGTTCGAAAGCTAAGGGATATCAAATAACATAGGGGTAACCGAACCTTGTATTCGGACTCCGTTAATAGCCTCGAATGTTTAAATTCAAAAATAAAGATATGGGAAATCATATCTATTGTTAACAGACCTTAACTAAGTAAGGTTAAGGAGGATAAATGAATAAATTCATTTAGAATTAGACCTCGTTTAAATGACGTATAATAAGATGGAATTCTGAATTTGTTTACAGTTGTGGAAAACTTGGTTAAGTTTAATAGGTTAAACTTATTAAGTTATCGATAATGGACTGCTTAGTCCAAAGATTAAGCAAGGAACCAAGAAGTGAATAGGCAACCCTTCGGTATGAAGGAGGAAATGCGTATTAAGCTAGAAGACAGATTAAGTCTCTCTTAGCTACATACAACTGAAACAAGAACAAGGATAAAGGATCAGCATGGCTGCTGAAAGTTGATCTTAAATACTAAGATTATAACCAAATCACAATTGAGCTGGATGTGTACCCTCGATGAGAGGATTCCGTAGGACATTGACATATGCCAGCTACAATATGGTGTCTTCATGAAGGCGGGGCCTTCATGACGACACAATGTTATAGCTGACATATTACAATGCCCTTCCGAATTAAATCATCAAGTTTACATAAGCTGGATAATAAGTTCTTGGTTGGGGATAGAAATGTGATCACGTATACGGAGTGACTCCGGAGGACTAAAGGTAACTAGACACACGGAGTCGTCTAGGCAACGACACCGTATGTCTGCGTATCTTTAGTTACCATGAGTAACTTCCTATACTCGTTCATATTGCTAGTTGACGTTAGAGCTTGACCTTAAATGGAAGGACTGGTAGAGACCAGGAAAGACCATTCTAGATAACAGACGAAGTGAGGTGAAGGACGTATTCCATTGGTGTGTATCACATCTAGGAATATGATCATGCAAAGCATGTGAAAATCTTTGGCCAAAGTATCGCAAGTGCTGGTTGCATTATCATAATCACCTAGTTTAAGATGCAGGATGTCAGATGAATATCATTAACGGATATTCAGATAGGCTTCTTAAATGGATCACTTCAATAATCGGAAACGGTAAAAGAACCCTGTATATTCATTATACTATGCATGAATTAACATGAAGGATCGGTAAGTTGCTGAGTCATGAAATGAGAGATCGCTGAAACTCTGAGCCATAAACAGGTCGGTAGTTCTTCGAGTCATTTACAGCAGCATATGGTATCTGTTATATGATTGAATGGCACTGAATGTGTGTTCCATATTGCAAATATGTGAACAGAGAACATTAGTTTTAAAAGAAAATTGTGTGATCCAAACTACATTAATTGGACAGAGACGCAATTATTAAAAGTTGAACATGTGTTTGAATTATATAATTCATAACAGGGAACATTGTATATATAAAAAAAAAAATTTCCCTTGTTCTAGTATCTTAAAATGGGGATGTTACACACATGCACAAGAACATGCACACACACACGCACACGCACATGCACACGCACACGACACACGCACACAAACACGCACACGCACACGCACACATGCACACGCACACGCACACGCACACGCACTAGACACACGCACGCACACGCACATGTGCACGCAACGCATCACACGCACACACACACACTCGCACACGCACACGTGCACACGTTGACACACACGCACACACACGCACACGCACACACACGCACACGCACACACGACACGCACATGCACACGCACACGCACACGCACACGCACATAGACACACGCACACACACACGCACACGCACACACACACACAGACGCACACACACACACACACATGCACACAGAAACGCACACACATGCACAGGCACAAGCACACACACACATGCACACGCAAGCACACGCACAGGCACATGTTACATGCACACGCACACGCAACACACATGTTCACACGCACACGGACATACAGATGACACACACACTCACACATACCTGCACACGCACATGCAGACACACACGCACACGAACACACACACACACACAAGAACATTCACACGCACACACACAAGCACACGCACACGCACAATCACACATGCACCCCCCCACACACACGCACATGCACGCACGAACACACGCACACGCTCACACACACACGAAAACACACACACGCACATGCAGACACACACACATGCACACGCAGACACACACGCACACGCACACGCAAACGCGCATACACGGGCACACGCACGCACACCAACACATGCATGCACACACGCACACACACACACGCAGACACGCACATGCAGACACACCTGCACACACGTAGACACACACGCACACGAACCTAGAGACTTACACGCACATGCACACGCACACACACACGCATGCGCACCTGCACATGTACACACACAGACACACATGCACACGCACACACACATGAACATGCACACGCACACGCACACACGCACACACACACGCACATGCACACACACACGCAAACACACACACACGTACCTATAGACACACACACACACACACTCAAAAACACCTACACACGCACACGCAGACACACACACTCACACGCACACATGCACACTCACACGTGAACATGCACACTCACACGCGGACATGCACACGGACACGCACCTGCACACTCACGTACATATGCACACTTACACGCACACGCACACGCACACTCACACACACACGCACATGCACAAGCACACACACTTGCATGCTCAGACACACACCTACGCACATGCACACGCACACACACTCATGCACACGCACGCGCACACACACGCAGAAACACACTGTTATCCAAATGTGCCCCGCACGCTCACGCACATGCTAACTCACACTTTCACACACACCTTCTATTGTGCCTCAGTCATAAACGCACACTTTTTAGGCACTCAAAACCACTGGAAATGGCACGCACATGGATAGACGCACTTTTTCAGACATCCAGAACATGTAAACACACTCACACACACCACGTATTTTTCAAGTTATGGCACAGCGGAGTTTTGGTGGAACATTTTTCCACAGACAGGCCACGCACATGCCAATGCAGGAGCTGCCACATGCCAAGGGCGAAAAAACACACACACGACCACGAAGGACAACACGCACATGGTCACAAAGGGTCACATGCACACACACATCACAACGTGCACATGTGGCACAGTGCGGACGCACACAAACATTTGAACAATGCACACAAACACCAAACGCACACAAAACATTCACACGCATTTTGCACGCACATCACATGCACACTGTTTTTGCGCACATGCACACAAACGCACATACACTTTCACGCACACTCACATTCTTTATATGCACATGCACAGCACACGAAACATCACTACACAGATTTTATGGTCACATTTTGCACATTTTGGTTCATGCACACATGCAAATCACACAAACACGCACATGCGCACATGCACATGAACTGACACTTCACACACACCAATTGCACATGCACAATGCGCATTCACACACAGCATGGTCAAACATGCACAGGCACATGCGCATGGGCACAAGCACACTCACATGCTACATGCACATTGCACACGCACATGGCACGCACGCACACACACACTCACCACTCGACACGCACACGAACATGCACACG
>CM034146.1:529128900-529141400 GCA_019776745.2 Taxus chinensis | reverse complement strand
CGCACACACAAACACACAGACAGGCATAAGCACATGCACACGCACACGCACGTGCACAAGCACACCCATGCACACTCACACACACGCACACACAAACACACATGCACCCCCACACACACACGCACCTACACACACACACATGCACACACACCCGCACACGCACATGCACCCCCACACTCACACGTACCTATAGATGCACACGCACACGCACACGAACACGCACATGCACCTGCACAAGCACGCAGACACGCACACGCAGACACGCATACACGCACACGCACACGCACACACACTCGCACGCGTAAACACACGCGTACGCGCACGTGCACACACACGTGCACTCACTCACACGCGCACACACACGCACACGCACGCACATGGACACGCACACGCATGCACACCCACACACGCGCGCGCACACACACACACACACACACACACACACACACACACACACAAAACACACGCGGATGCACCACACAAACGCACACACGCACACGAACGCGCACACACACATGCACATGCACAGGTAGACACACACGGACACGCACACGTACACGCACATGCCCACACACACGCACACGTACACGCATATGCTAACACACACGCACACGCACACGCATGCGCACATGCATACTCACACGCACACGCACACACATACACAAACATGCAAACGCACACGCACAGAAAAATGCACACACACACATGCACAAACGCACACACGCACACACAGACACACACACGCACATGCTCACGCACACGCACACGAATACGCACTCGCACCCGCACATGCACACGCACCCACACACTCACACACACACACACATGTAGATGCAATCACGCACACGCAGACATGCACACGCACACATAGACATGCACACGCACACGCACACGCAGACATGCACACACACACGCACACACACAAGCACACGCACTCGCACAAGCACACACACACACACACACGCGTACGCACGCGCACGCACACGCACACGCACAAACACATGCACACGCACACACACACACGCACACACAGACATGTATAGGCAGACACACACGCACACTCACCTATAGACGCACACGGACACGTACATGCGCACGCACACGCATGCACACCCACACACGCACCCGCACATGCACCCACACATGCACACACACCTGCACACGCACCTATAGATGCACACGCACACACACACACACAAACACACAGATAGGCATAAGCACATGCACACGCACACACAAACACATATGCACCCCCACACGCACACGCACCTACACACACACATACACACAGACACGCACACACACCCACACATGCACGCACACACGCACACGGTCACACGCACATGCAGACACGCACACAAAAACGCACACATACACACTCATACGCACCTACAGATGCACACGCATATACACACGCACATGGACATGCACACGCACACGCACCCGCAAAAGCATGCACACATGCACACTCAGAAACGCATACACACACACGCACACGCACACCCACACGCACACGCGCACGCGCACGCACACGTGCATGCACTCGCACGCGCACACACATGCACATGCACACGCACACGCACGCACATGGACACGTAGACACACACACGCACACGCACACACAGACGCACACAGACACGTACACACAGATGCACACAGACACGTACACACAGACACGCACACATAGACGCACACAGACACGTACACGCGCACGCACACGCACGCACACCTACAGACACACATGCACACGCACACGCACACGCACCCACACGCACACGCACACACACACACGCAGACACGCACACTCACACGCACACACGTACACTCACACGTGGACATGACCCGCGCACGCACACAGACACACACCTGCAAACACACCTATAGATGCACACGCACACGCACGCGCAGACGCAGACGCACACGCATGCACACACGCACACGCACGCGCAGACGCACACGCACACGCACACGCACATGCACAACCACACGCACTCACACACGTAAGCACACGCGTAGGCACACGCACGCACGCGCAAGCGCACACACACACACACGCACGCGCACATGCATGTACACCCACACACGCACGCACACACACATGCAGACACACACGCGCGCGCGCGCGCAGACACAGACGCACGCCCACACAGGGACGCACACGCACACGCACCTATAAACGCACACACAGACGCACAAATACACAGAAAAGCACAAGCACACGCACATGCACACACAAACGAACCTGCACACGCATACTCACACATACCTGCCCACACACCTATAGACACACACACACAAGCGCACACGCACAAACACACAGACATGCACAAGAGCATGAACACGCACATGCAGAAGCGCTAACACACGCACACGTAGACATGTACACACACACATGCACACGCACACGCACACGCACACGCACATGCAAACGCACACGCACATGCACATGCACACGCACATGAACAACCACACGCACTCGCACGCGCAGACACACACGTAGGCACACGCACGCACACTCACGCACATGCAGAGGCACACGCACACACACGCACACACACACACGCACACGCACACACGCACATGCACAACACACGCACTCGCAGACACACACGCACACGCACCTAGAGACTTACACGCACATGCACACGCACACGCACCTATAGACACACACGCACACGCACACACACACGCGCGCGCACAAACACACGAACCCCCCCACACACGCACACGCACGCACACCCACACATGCACGAAGACATGCACACGCTCACACGAACACACACGCGCACACGCTTTCGCACATGCATGCACACACACACACACACACACACACACACACGCAGACACGTACACACACACATGCACACGCAAACGGACACGCTCACGTACATGCCCAACCACATGCACTCACACGCGCAGAGACACACGTAGGCACACGCACGCACACGTGCACACACACGCACGTGCACACACACTCACACGCACGCACACATCCACTCACACCCACACACACACACACACGCACATGCAGACACACACACACACACACGAACACGCACGCGCAGACACACATGCACGCACACCTAGAGACGCACACACATATGTGTAAACACACAGAAAAGCACAAGCACATGCAGACACACACACACACACGCACACACGCACATGCAGACACGACACACACACACGTACACGCACGTGTAGACGCAGATGCACGCACACCTAGAGATGCACACACATATGCGTAAACACACAGAAAAGCACAAGCACATGCAGACACACACACACACACGCACACGTACGCGCAGACACAGATGCACGCGCACCTACACGCACACGCACACGCACTCACACACACGCTCACGACATGCACACACATACGCACAAACACTCACACGCGCAGAGTACACACGTAGGCACACGCACGCACACGTGCACACACACGCACGCGCACACACACTCACACGCACGCACACATCCACTCACACCCACACACACACACACACGCACATGCAGACACACACACACACACACACGTACACGCACGCGCAGACACAGATGCACGCACACCTAGAGACGCACACACATATGCGTAAACACACAGAAAAGCACAAGCACATGCAGACACACACACACACACGCACACACGCACATGCAGACACACACACACACACGTACACGCACGCGTAGACACAAATGCACGCACACCTAGAGACGCACACACATATGCGTAAACACACAGAAAAGCACAAGCACATGCAGACACACACACACACACGCACACGTACGCGCAGACACAGATGCACGCGCACCTAGAGACGCACACGCACATGCACATGCACCTATAGACGCACACACATACGCACAAACACACAAAAAAGTACAAGCACATGCACACGCACACGCACATGCACATGCACACGCACACGCATATGCACACACACATGCACACACAAACGCACCTGCACAAGCACCTACAGACGCACACGCACACTTAGACATACCTGCCCATGCACCTATAGACACACATGCACACGCACAAACACACAAACATGCACAACAACATGAACACGCACATGCACAAGCACTAGCACACGCACACACACAATCACACACGCACACGCACACACACACGCACACACACACGCACACACGCACACGCACAGCGCATGCCACACACGCACAAGCACGCACAACGCTCACACGCACACGCATGAAGACAACACGCTCACACGCACCACGCAAACACACATGCACACGCACATGCACCTACAAACACACATGCACACGGACACGCACGCACACCCAAACACGCACGCACATACGGACACGCTCACACGCATACACAGACACTGACATGCACACGCACACGCACACGCAGCTACAGATGCACAAGCACACGCACACAGACATGCACACGCACAAGCACGTGCACATGCACATGCACACGCACACGCATGCACACACGCACATTCAGACACAAACACACACACGCACACGCACACGCACACACATGCACGCGCACGCGCATGCACATGGACACGCACAAGCACGCACACACATACACACACACACATGCACACTCACAAATGCACACGCACATGCACACGCAACCACACACGCACACACACTCACACGCACACACGCACACGCACACACACTCATGCAGACCCACATGCACACGCATACGCACACGCAGACATACACGCACACCCATAGGCACACGCGCACGCGCACCTGCACACGCACCTACAGACACACATGCACACGCACACGCACACGCACACGCACACGCACCCACACGCACACGCACACACGCACACGCACACGCACACTCACACACACACATGCACATTCACACGTGGACATGAACCCGCACATGCACACAGACACACACCTATAGATGCACATGCACACGCACGTGCAGATGCACACGCACACGCATGCACACACGCAGACGCAGACACATACACACACACACATGCACACTCACACGCACACGCACATGCACACGCACATGCACAACCACACGCACTCGCACACGAAAACACATGCGTAAGCACACGCACGCGCACACACACACACATGCACGCGCACATGCACGCACACCCACACACGCACGCACACACACACACACACGCACACACACGCGCAGACACAGATGCACGCGCACACAGAGATGCACACGCACACGCACCTATAAACGCACACACAAACGCAAAAATACACAGAAAAGCACAAGCACATGCACACACAAACGCACACGCACATGCACACGCAAACGCACCTGCACACATACCTACACACGCACACGCATACTCACACATACCTGCCCACACACCTATAGACACACACACACGCACATGCACAAACACACACACGGACAAACACACAGACATGCACAAGAGCATGAACACACACACGCAGAAGCACTAGCACACGCACACGCAGACACGTACACACACACATGCACACGCGCACGCACACGCACACGCACATGCACAACCACACGCACACGCACACGCACATAAACAACCACACGCACTCACACGCGCAGACACACGTGTAGGCACACGCACGCACACTCACGCACATGCAAAGGCACACACACACACACCCACACATGCACGCACACACGCACACGCACGCGCACCTGCACATGCACCTACATACACACATGCACACACACACACACCTATAGACGCACACGCACATGCACACGTACACCAAAAAGCACAAGCACATGCAAACGCACACGCACATGAACATGCACATGTACATGCACATGCATACGCACATGCACACGCAAACGCACCTGCACACACACCTATAGACGCACACGCACACTCACACATACTTTCACACGCACCTGTAGACGCACTCGCACATGCACACGCACAAACACATAGACAGGCACAAGCACATGCATACACAAACGCACACGCACACGCATAAGCACTAGCACACGCACACGAACAATCACACACACACACGCACCCCCACATACACACGCATATGCACACACACACGTAGATAGACACACCCACACGAACACGCAGACACACACATGCACATGCACACGCACACGCACATGCACACGCACACACACCTACACACGAGCACGCACACGCACACACACACGCACATGCACGCACACCCACACACACAAGCACAAATGCACACACACACACACACAATCCAGAAAAACACAGGAAGACACACATGCACATGCACACGCACTCGCACATGCACATGCACATGTACACGCACGCGCACACACACATGCGCACATGCACACGCACACGCACACACAGACACACACGCACACGCACACACACGCACACCCACACATGCACACATGCACCTGCACATGCACACACACCTGCACACGCACCTACAGACGCACATGCACACGCACACGCACAAACACATACACACACAAACACACAGATAGGCACAAGCACATGCACACGCACACACACATGCACAAGCACACCCACACACACGCACACGCAAACAGACATGCACCCCCACACGCACACGCACCTAGACACACACACGCACATGGACATGCACACACACCCAAACACACACGCACATAGGGACACGCTCACACACACACGCAGACACACACACGCACATGCACATGCACACGCAAACATGCACACTCACACACACCTACAAATGCACAAGCACAAGCACACGCACATGCACACGCACACGCACGCGCAAACGCACGCGCACACGCACGCGCATGCACACACACACATGCACACGCACACGCACCTGCACACGCATGCACACACGCACATTCAGACAAAAACACACACACGCACACGCACACGCACATACACGCACGCGCACACACACGCACATGCACACGCATGCACATGGACACGCACAAGCATGCATAGCCACACATGCACACACACTCATTCAGACACACATGCACACACACACGCACACGCAGACACACACGCACACGCACAGGCACGCACATGCACACCTACACACGCACCTACAGACGCACATGCACATGCACACGCACACACACACGCACCCACACAATCACGCACACACTCACACGCAGACACGCACACGCACACGCGTACACACCCACACAATCACACACACACTCACACGTAGACACGCACACATACACACTCACACGCGGACATGAACCCGCACATGCACATGGACACACACCTGCAAACGCACCTACAGATGCACACGCACATGCACACACACGCGCACACGCTTTCACACATACATGCACACACACACACACACGCAGACACGTACACACACACATGCACACGCACACGGACACGCACACGTACATACCCAACCAGACGCACTCGCACGCGCAGGCACACGCATGCACGCACGCACGCACGTGCACGTGCACACGCGCACACACACACACACGCACATTCACGCACACCCACACACACATGCACACATGCACACGCACACACGCACAAGCAGATACACACACACACGGACATGCACGCGCAGACACAGATGCACGCGCACCTAGAGACGCGCACACACACACACACACGCACCTATATACGCACACACATATGCACAAACACACAGAAAAGCATAAGCACATGCAGACACACACGCACTCACACGCACGCGTAGACACATATGCACGCGCACCTAGCGACGCACACGCACACACACGCACCTATAAACGCACACACATACGCACAAACACACGGAAATACACAACCACATGCACACGCACACGCACATGTACACGCACTCACACACGCACATGCACACGCAAATGCACCTGAACACACACCTACAGACGCACACGCACACTCAGACATACCTGCCCACGCATTTATAGACACACATGCACACGCACAAACACACACACGCACACAAACACACAGACATGCACAAGAGCATGAACACGCACATGCACAATCACTAGCACACGCACACACATAATCACACACGCACACGCACGCACACACGCACCCCCCCACACACGCACACACACGCACACCCACACACGCACGAAGACGTGCACACACTCCCACGCACATGCAAACACACATGCACCCCCACACGCACACGCACCTACAAACACACACGCACACGGACACGCACACACACCCAAACACGCACGCACATACGGACACGCTCACACGCATACGCAGACACAGACACACACACGCACACACACACGCACCTACAGATGCACAAGCACACGCACACACACATGCACACGCACAAGCACGCGCACACGCACACGCACACGCACACGCACACGCACACATACACGCACACGCACACGCACACACGCACATTCAGACACAAACACACACACACACATGCACACGCACGCGCACACACACGCACACGCACACGCATGCACATGGACACACACAAGCACGCACAGCCACACACACATGCACAAACGCACACGCACACACACTCATGAAGACCCACATGCACATGCATATGCACACGCAGACACACATGCACACGCACAGGCACGCGCACGCGCACCTGCACACGCACCTACAGACGCACATGCACACGCACACGCACACGCACACACACACGCACCCACACAATCACGCACACACGCACACGCACACTCACACGCACACATGCACACTCACATGTGGACATGAACCCGCACACGCACACGGACACACACCTGCAAATGCAACTATAGATGCACACGCAGACGCACACACACACACACATGCACACACGCACACGCAGACACGTACACACGCACACACATGCACACGCACACACACAAGTACACGCACTCGCACACGCAAACACACGCGTAGGCACACGCACGCAAGCGCACGCACACACACACGCACGCGCAGACACAGATGCACGCGCACCTAGAGATGCACATGCACACACACACGCACCTATAGACACACACATAGACGTACAAACACATAGAAAAGCACGAGCACATGGACACGCACACGCACATGCACATGCACATGCACACGCATACACACACACACATGCACATGCAAACGCACCTGTACATGCTCCTACAGATGCACACGCACACTCACACATACCTGCTCACACACCTATAGACACACACGCACATGCACAAACACACACATGCACCCACACACACACACGCACCTATACACACACACACACGCACACACACCCACACATGCACGAAGACACGCACACGCTCACACGCATATGCACACACACACACGCAGACACGCGCACACGCACACGCACACGCACACGCACACGCACATGCACACGCACAAGCACACTCACGCACATGCACAGTCACAGGCACACACACCCACACACGCACGCACACACGCACACGCACACACGCACATGCAAACACACGCACACGTACAAGCACACGCAGACACAAACGCACACGAACCTAGAGACTTACATGCACATGCACACGCACACGCACACGCACATGCACGCGCATGTGCATGCGCACCTGCACACGCACCTACAGACACACATGCACACGCACACGCACCTATAAACGCACACGCACACGCACAAACACACTGAAAAGCACAAGCACATGCAAATGCACACGCACATGAACATGCACACGCACACGCACATGCATACGCACACGCACACGGACACGCACCTACAGATGCACACGCACATGCACACGCACACGCACACGCACGCGCACACACACATGCACATACACACACACACGCACACGCACGCACACGAATATTCACACACATGCACATGCACGCACATACGCACACGTGCGCACATACACGCACCTACAGATGCACACGCACATGCACGCGCACACACACATGCACATGCACACACACACACGCACACGCACGTGCATGCGCACACGCATGCACACACGCACACGAATATGCACACACATGCACATGCATGCACATATGCAAACGTGCACACACAAGCACACACAGCCATAGACGCACACATGCACCCACACATGCACACACACCTGCACACGCACCTGTAGACGCACATGCACATGCACACGCACAAACACACACACGCACAAACACACAGACAGGCACAAGAACATGCACACGCACACGCACAAGCACTAGCACACGCACACAAACAATCACACACGCACCCCCATACACACACAAACCTACACACACACGCACAAGCATGCACACCCACACACGCACGAACACATGCACACGCAGACACACACACGCACGCGCACATGCACACGCACACACAAACAGACACACACACACGCACACGCAGACACACACACGCACATGCACACGCACACGCACACGCACACATACCTACACACGAGCACACACACGCACATGCACACGCACCTATAGACGCAAACGCACACACACACACGCACACACCCACACATGTAATCACAAACGCACATGCACACACGCAATCCATACACGCACAGGAAGACACACACCCACATGCACATGCACACGCACACGCACACACACACGCACACGCACATACACTCGTACACGCACGCGCACATACAGGCGCACATGCACACGCACACGCACACACAGGCAAACACACACACACACACACACGAACACACACATGCACACGCACCCGCACATGCACACGCACACATAGACAGATAGACACACACGCACACGCAGACACACACACGCACATGCACACGCAAACGCACACGCACACACAGCTGCACACGAGCACGCACACGCACACACACACGCACCTATAGACGTAAACGCGCACACACACACGCACACACCCACACACACAATCACAAACGCACATGCACACACGCAATCCATACACGCATAGGAAGACACACACCCACATGCACATGCACACGCACACGTACACGCACACTTACACGCACACGCACATGTACACGCACACACACACACATTCACGCGCACATACATGAGCACATGCACACGCACACGCACATACACACACAGACACACAGGTAAACGTACACACACACACGAACATGCACATGCACACGCACATGCTCATGCACATGCACATACACCCGCACATGCACACGCACACACACACGGATATGCTTACTAAGACACACACATGCACATGCACACGCAAACACACACGCAAATGCACATGGAGATAGACACGCAGACACACACGCACACGTGCATGTAGACACACACGCACACACATACAAATACATGCGGATGCACCACGCAAACGCACACACGCACACGAACGCGCACACGCACATGCACATGCACAAGTAGACACACTCGCACACGCACACGCACACGCACACGCACATGCACACGCACACGCACACGCACACGCACATGCCCACACACACGCACACGCATGTGCACATGCACACTCACACACACACGCACACACAGACACAAACATGCAAACGCACACGCACACGCACTCGCACAGAAAAATGGACACACACGCATGCGCACACACACGCAAACGCACGCGCATGCACATGGACACGCACAAGCACGCACAGCCACACATCACGCACACATGCACACGCACACGCAGACACATTCATGAAGACCCACATGCACACGCATACGCACACGCAGACACACACGCACACGCATAGGCACGCGCACGCGCACCTACAGACGCACATGCACACGCACACGCACATGCACACGCACCCACACAATCACGCACACACGCACACGCAGACACGCACACGCACACTCACACGCACACATGCACACTCACACGTGGACATGAACCCGCACACGCACATGGACACACACCTGCACACGCATCTATAGATGCACGCGCAGACGCACACGCACACGCATGCACACACGCACACGCAGACACGTACACACACACACATGCACACGCACAAGCACACGCACACGTACACGCACTCGCACATGCAAACACACGCGTAGGCACACGCACGCAAGCGCACGCGCACAAACACGCACACGCACACGCACGCGCAAACACAGATGCATGCACACCTAGAGACTCACATGCACACGCACACACACCTATAGACGCACACACAGACGTACAAACACACAGAAAAGCACAAGCACATGCACACGCACACGCACATGCACATGCACACGCACACGCATATGCACACACACATGCACACGCAAACGCACCTGCACACGCTCCTACAGACGCACACGCACACTCACACATACCTACCCACACACCTATAGACACACACGCACACGCACAAACACACACACGCACCCCCACACACACACGCACACGCACGCACACCCACACATGCACGAAGAAACGCACACGCTCACACGCACACGCAGACACACACACACACACACACGCACATGCACACGCACATGCAGACAAACACACACACATGCACACGCACACGTACATGCACATGCACAAGCACACTCACGCACATGCATAGGCACAGGCACACACACCCACACACGCACGCACACACGCACACACACACACGCACATGCAAACACACGCACACGCACAAGCACACGAAG
>CM034146.1:529108900-529126400 GCA_019776745.2 Taxus chinensis | reverse complement strand
ACGCACGCACATACGGACACGCTCACACACATACGCAGACACAGACACACACACTCACACGCACACGCACCTATAGATGCACAAGCACACGCACACACACATGCACACGCACAAGCATGCACACATGCACATGCACACGCACACGCACACGCACGCACACATGCACACGCACACACGCACATTCAAACACAAACACACACACGCACACGCACACGTACACACACGCACGCACATGCGCATGCACATGGACACACACAAGCATGCACAGCCACACACGCACGCACACATGCACACGCATACGCACATGCAGACATACATGCACACGCATAGGCACGCGCAGGCGCACCTGCACACGCACCTACAGACACACATGCACATGCACACGCACACGCATATGCACACGCACACGCACCCACACGCACACGCACACACACACACACACGCAGACACGCACACTCACACGCACACACGCACACACACACGTGGACATGAACCCGCGCACGCACACAGACACACACCTGCAAACACACCTATAGATGCACACGCACGCGCACGCGCAGACGCACACGCACACACATGCACACACGCACACGCAGACACATATACACACGCACACGCACATGCACACGCACATGCACAACCACACGCACTCGCACATGCAAGCACACGCGTAGGCACACGCACGCACGCGCACGCGCACACACACACACACGCACGCGCACATGCATGTACACCCACACACGCACGCACACACACACATGTAGACACACACACACACACGCACACACACGCGCAGACACAGACACACGCGCACACAGAGACGCACATGCACACACACCTATAAAGGCACACACAGACGCACAAATACACAGAAAAGCACAAGCACATGCACACGCAAATGCACACGCACATGCACACGCAAACGAACCTGCACACGCACCTATAGACGCACACGCATACTCACACATACCTGCCCACACACCTATAGACACACACACACACACGCACACGCACAAACACACAAACATGCACAAGAGCATGAACATGCACACGCAGAAGCACACGCACACGCACATGTACACACACACACATGAACAACATGAACACACGCACATGAACAACCACACGCACTCGCACGCACAGACAAACACGTAGGCACACGCACGCATAGACACACACGTAGGCACACGCACGCACACTCACGCACATGCAGAGGCACACGCACACACACCCACACACGCATGCACACACGCACACGCACACACGCACATGCAGACACACGCACTCGCAGACACACACGCACACGCACCTAGAGACTTACACGCATGTGCACACGCACACGCACCTATAGACACACACGCACATGCACACGCACACCGAAAAGCACAAGCACATGCAAATGCACATGCACACGTACATGCACATGCACACACTCACACGCATACGCACACGCACATGCACACGCGAACGCACCTGCACACGCACCTATAGACACACACGCACACTCACACACACTTGCACACGCACCTGTAGAAGCACTCGCACACGCACACGCACAAACACACAAACGCACAAACACATAGACAGGCACAAGCACATGCACATGCACACGCACACGCACAATCACTAGCACACGCACACGAACAATAAAACACGCACACGCACACACACACGCACCCCTACACACACACGCACATGCACACGCACACGTAGACAGACACACCCACAAGCAAACGCAGACACACACACGCACATGCACACGCACACGCGCACGCACACGCACACACACACACACACACACGCACACACACACACACACGCACACGCACACGCACACACACCCACACACGCAAGCACAAACGCACATGCACATGCACACGCACACACACACGCGCGCAAGCAAAAACGCACATGCACACACACAATCTAGACACACACGCACACGCACATGCACACACACACGCACACGCACATGTACACACACGCGCACACACACATGCGTACATGCACACGCACACGCACACACAAACACACACGCACACGCACACGCACGCACACCCACACATGCACACATGCACCCGCACATGGACACACACCTGCACACGCACCTACAGACGCACATACACACACACACGCACAAACACATACACACACAAACACAAAGATAGGCACAAGCACATGCACACGCACACACACATGCATAAGCACACCCACGCACACACACACACACACACACAAACACACATGCACCCCCACAAGCACACGCACCTAGACACCCACACGCACACGGACACGCACACACGCCCAAACATGCACGCACATACGAACACGCTCGCACGCACACGCAGACACACACACACACACGCACACGCACACATGCACACTCACACACACCTACAGATGCACAAGCACAAGCACATGCACACGCACACGCACATGCACACACACACGAACATGCAAGCGCATGCGCACACGCACACGCACACGCACACGCACCTGCACATGCACGCACACACGCACATTCAGACACAAACACACACGCACACACGCACACGCACACGCACACACACGCACACGCACACACACGCACATGCACACGCATGCACACGGACACGCACAAGCACGCACAACCACACACGCACACACACTCATGCAGACACACATGCACACGCACACGCACACGCAGACACACACGCACACGCACAGGCACACGCACGCACACCTACACACGCACCTACAAACACACATGCACACGCACACGCACACACACCCACACACTCACATGCAGTCACGCACACACACACGCACACGCACCCACACAATCACGCACACACTCACACGCACACGCACCCACACAATCACAGGCACACTCACACGCAAACACGCACACACACACTCACACGCACACATGCACACTCACACGCGGACATGAACCCACACACGCACACGGACACACACCTGCAAACGCACCTACAGATGCAAATGCACACAAACACACATGCGCACACGCTTTCGCACATGCATGCACACACACACACACACGCAGACACGTACACACACACATGCACACGCAAAGGGACACGCACACGTACATGCCCAGCCACATGCACTCACACGCGCAGAGACACACGTAGGCACACGCACACACGCACGCACACGTGCACGCACACGCACGCGCACACACACGCACACGCACGCACACATCCACTCACACCCACACACACACGTACACATGCACATGCAGACACACACACACACACACGTACACGCACGCGCAGACACAGATGCACGCACACCTAGAGACGCACACACATATGCGTAAACACACAGAAAAGCACAAGCACATGCAGACACACACACACACGCACACACGCACATGCAGACACACACACACACACACGTACATGCACGTGCAGACACAGATGCACGCGCACCTAGAGACGCACACACATATGCGCAAACACACAAAAAAGCACAAGCACATGCAGACACACACACACACACACACGCACACGTATGCGCAGACACAAATGCACGCGCACCTAGAGACGCACATGCACACGCACATGCACCTATAGATGCACACACATACGCACAAACACACAGAAAAGCACAAGCACATGCACACGCACATGCACATGCACATGCACACGCACATGCATACGCACACACACATGCACACACAAACGCACCTGCACAAGCACCTACAGACACACACGCACACTCAGACATACCTGCCCACGCACCTATAGACACACATGCACATGCACAAACACACAAACATGCACAACAACATGAACACGCACATGCACAAGCACTAGCACACGCACACACACAATCACACACGCACACGCACACACACACGAACCCCCCCACACACGCACACGCACGCACACCCACACATGCACGAAGACATGCACACGCTCACACGCACACGTAAACACACATGCACACCCACACGCACATGCACCTACAAACACACACACACACGGACACGCACGCACACCCAAACACGCACGCACATACGGACACGCTCACACGCATACGCAGACACTGACACGCACACGCACACGCACACGCAGCTACAGATGCACAAGCACACGCACACAGACATGCACACGCACAAGCACGTGCACATGCACATGCACACGCACACGCACACGCACACGCACACGCACATGCACACACGCACATTCAGACACAAACACACACACGCACACGCACACGCACACACATGCACGCGCACGCGCATGCACATGGACACGCACAAGCACGCACAACCACACATGCACACACAAATGCACACGCACACACGCACACGCACACACACTCATGCAGACCCACATGCACACGCATACGCACACGCAGACATACACGCACACCCACAGGCACGCGCACCTACAGACACACATGCACACGCACCCACACAATCACGCACACACGCACACGCACACGCACACTCACACACACACATGCACACTCACACGTGGACATGAACCCGCACATGCACACGGACACACACCTGCAAACACACCTATAGATGCACACACACACGCACGTGCAGACGCACACGCACACGCATGCACACACGCACACGCAGACACATACACACACACACATGCACACTCACACGCACACGCACATGCACACGCACATGCACAACCACACGCACTCGCACACGAAAACACACGCATAGGCACACGCACGCGCGCACACACACACACGCACGCGCACATGCACGCACACCCACACACGCATGCACACACACACACATGTAGACACACACACACACGCACACACACGCGCAGACACAGATGCACACGCACACAGAGACGCACATGCACACGCACCTATAAACGCACACACAGACGTAAAAATACACAGAAAAACACAAGCACATGCACACACAAATGCACACGCACATGCACACGCAAATGCACCTGCACACGCACCTACACACACACACGTATACTCACACATACCTGCCCACACACCTATAGACACACACACACGCACACGCACAAAACACACCACACGCACACGCACACACACACGCACATGCACAAGAGCATGAACACATACACACACACGCACATGAAGCACTAGCACACGCACACGCAGACACGTACACACAGACATGCACACGCACACGCACACGCACACGCAAACGCACAACCACACGCACACGCACACAAACAACCACACGCACTCGCACTCGCGCACACGACACACGCAGTACAAGCACATGCATACGCACACACACTCACTCACATGCAAAGGCACACACACACACACCCCACACACACACGCACACACGCACACGCACACGCACACGCACGCACATGCAGACACATGCACTTGCAAACACACACGCACATGCACCTAGAGACTTACACGCATACGCACACGCACACGCACGCGCACCTGCACATGCACCTACATACACACATGCACACACACACGCACCTATAGACGCACACGCACATGCACACACACACCAAAAAGCACAAGCACATGCAAACGCACACGCACATGAACATGCACATGCATACGCACACGCACACGCAAATGCACCTTCACATGCACCTATAGACGCACATGCACACTCACACATACTTTCACACGCACCTGTAGACGCACTCGCACATGCACACGCACAAACACACAGACAGGCACAAGCACATGCACACACAAACGCAGACGCACACGCACAAGCACTAGCACACGCACACGAACAATCACACACACATACACGCACACCCACACACACACGCACATGCACACACACACGTAGATAGACACACCCACACGAACACGCAGACACACACACGCACATGCACACGCACACGCACACGCACATGCACACGCACACACACCTACACACGAGCACGCACACGCACACACACACGCAAACACACACGCACATGCACACCCACACATGCAAGCACAAATGCACACGCACACACACACGCACACACATCTAGACAACATGAACATGCACATGCATACGCACACGCACACGCAAACGCACCTTCACATGCACCTATAGACGCACATGCACACTCACACATACTTTCACACGCACAGACGCACATGCACACGCACACACACACGCACATGCACATGTACACGCACGCGCACACACACATGCGCACATGCACACGAACACGCACACACAGACACACACACACACACGCACATGCACAAACACATACACACACAAACACACAGATAGGCACAAGCACATGCACACGCACACACACATGCACACGCACAAGCACACGCACGCACACTAACACACACGCACACGCACGCACACCCACACATGCACACGCACCTACGACACACACAATCTAGCACACAGGACATGACACACATGCACACGCAAACACGCACGCACATAGGGACACGCTCACACGAACACGCACACACAGACACACACACACGCACACGCACAAACACACGCACACGCACACACAGATAAGCACACACATGCACACACACACACCCACGCACACACACACGCACACGCACACACGCACACGGACATGCACACACACCCACACACGCACGCACATAGGGACACGCTCACACGCACACGCACACACACATGCACACGCACACGCACACGCACACATGCACACTCGCACACACCTACAAATGCACAAGCACAAGCACACGCACATGCACACGCACACGCACACGCGCACGCACACACACACGCACGCGCACGCACACACACACATGCACACGCACACGCACCTGCACACGCATGTACACATGCACATTCAGTCAAAAACACACACACGCACGCGCACACGCACACACACACGCACGCGCACACACACGCACATGCACGCGCATGCACATGGACACGCACAAGCATGCATAGCCACACACGCACGCACACACGCACACACACTCATGCAGACACACACGCACACACACACGCACACGCAGACACACACGCACACGCACAGGCACGCACACGCGCACCTACACACGCACCTACAGACGCACATGCACAGGCACACGCACACACACACGCACCCACACAATCACGCACACACTCACACGCAGACACGCACACATGCACACTCACACGCGGACATGAACCCGCACACGCACATGGACACACACCTGCAAATGCACCTACAGATGCACACGCACACGCACACACATGCGCACACACTTTCACACATACATGCACACACGCACACGCAGACACGTACACACACACATGCACACGCACACGGACACGCACACGTACATGCCCAACCAGACGCACTCGCACGCGCAGGCACACGCATGCACGCATGCACGCGCGCACACACACACACGCACATTCACGCACACCCACACACACATGCACACACGCACACGGACACACGTACAAGCAGATACACACACACACGCACGCGCAGACACAGATGCATGTGCACCTAGAGACGCGCACACACACGCACACGCACCTATAGACGCACACACATATGCACAAACACACAGAAAAGCATAAGCACATGCAGACACACACGCACGCACACGCACGCGTAGACACATATGCACGCGCACCTAGAGACGCACATGCACACGCACATACACCTATAGACGCACACACATACGCACAAACACACAGAAATACAAAACCACATGGACATGCACATGCACATGTACATGCACACACACACGCACATGCACACGCAAACGCACCTGAACACGCACCTACAGACGCACACGCACACTCAGACATACCTGCCCACGCATTTATAGACACACATGCACACGCACAAACACACACACACACAAACACACAGACATGCACAAGAGCATGAACACGCACACGCACAAGCACTAGCACACACACACACACATAATCACACACGCACACGCACACACGCATGCACCCCCCCACACACGCACACGCACGCACACCCACACACGCATGAAGACATGCACACACTCCCACGCACACGCACACGCACACACATGCACCCCCACACGCACACGCACCTACAAACACACACGCACACGCACACGCACACACACACAAACACGCACGCACATACGGACACGCTCACACGCATACGCAGACACACACACACACACACACGCACACACACACACACACCTACAGATGCACAAGCACACGCACACACACATGCACACTCACAAGCACACGCACACGCACACGCACACACGCACATTCAGACACAAACACACACACACACATGCACACGCACACACACGCACGTGCACACACACGCACACGCACGCGCATGCACATGGACACACACAAGCACGCACAGCCACACACACACGCACACATGCACACGCACACACGCACACACAGACACACTCATGAAGACCCACATGCACACGCATACGCACACGCAGACACACATGCACACGCACAGGCACGCGCACGCGCACCTGCACATGCACCTATAGACGCACATGCACACGCACACGCACACGCACACGCACACACACACACACACGCACCCACACAATCACGCACACACGCACACGCAGACACGCACACGCACACTCACACGCACACATGCACACTCACATGTGGACATGAACCCACACACGCAGACGGACACACACCTGCAAACGCACCTATAGATGCACACGCAGACGCACACACACACACATGCACACACGCACACGCAGACACGTACACACACACACACATGCACACGCACACGCACAAGTACACACACTCACACACGCAAACACACGCGTAGGCACACGCACGCAAGCGCACGTGCATAAACACGCACATGCACACGCAGACACAGATGCACGCGCACCTAGAGACGCACATGCACACACACACGCACCTATAGACGCACACATAGACGTAAAAACACACAGAAAAGGACAAGCACATGGACACGCACACGCACATGCACATGCACACGCACACACATACACACACACACATGCACACGCAAACGCACCTGCACATGCTCCTACAGACGCACACGCACACTCACACATACCTGCCCACACACCTATAGACACACACACACATGCACCCCCACACACACACACACCTATACACACACGCACACGCACACGCACACGCACACACACCCACACATGCATGAAGACACGCACACGCTCACACGCACATGCACACGCACAAGCACACTCACGCACATGCACATGCACAGGCACACACACCCACACACGCACGCACACACGCACACGCACACACGCACATGCAAACACACGCACACGCAGACACAAACGCACACGAACCTAGAGACTTACATGCACATGCACACGCACACGCACACGCACATGCACGCGCATGTGCATGCGCACTTGCACATGCACCTACAGACACACATGCACACGCACACGCACCTATAAACGCACACGCACACGCACAAACACATTGAAAAGCACAAGCACATGCAAACGCACACGCACATGAACATGCACACGCACACGCACATGCATACGCACATGCAATCACACACGCACACGGACACGCACCTACAGATGCACACGCACATGCACACGCACACGCACACGCACGCGCACACACACATGCATATACACACACACACGCACACGCACGCACATGAATATGCACACACATGCACATGCACGCACATATGCACACGTGCGCACACACACACACCTACAGATGCACACGCACATGCACACGCACACAAACACGCACACGCACACGCACGGGCACACACACATGCACATGCACACACACACGCACGCGCACGCGCACATGCACATGCACACGCACACGAATATGCACACACATGCACACGCACGCACATAGGTACACGTGCACGCACAAGCACGCACAGCCATAGACGCACACATGCACCCTCACATGCACACACACCTGCACACGCACCTGTAGACACACATACACATGCACACGCACAAACACACACACGCACAAACACACATACATGCACAAGAACATGCACACGCACACGCACAAGCACTAGCACACGCACACAAACAATCACACACGCACCCCCATACACACACAAACCTACACCCACGCGCACAAGCATGCACACCCACACACGCACGAACAAACGCACACGCAGACACACACACGCACGCGCACATGCACACGCACACACAAACAGACACACACACACGCACACGCAGACACACACACGCACATGCACACGCACACGCACACGCACACACACCTACACACGAGCACACACACGCACACGCACACAAACCTATAGACGCAAACGCACACACACACACACGCACACACCCACACATGTAATCACAAACGCACATGCACACACGCAATCCATACACGCACAGGAAGACACACACCCACATGCACATGGACACACACACGCACACGCACACACACACGCACACGCACACGCACACGTACACGCACACGTACACGCACGCGCACATATAGGTGCACATGCACACGCACACGCACACACAGGCAAACACACACACACACGATCACGCACATGCACACGCACCCGCACATGCACACGCACACATAGACAGACAGACACACACGCACACGCAGACACACACACACACACGCACCTATAGACGTAAACGCACACACACACACACACACACACACACACACACACAATCACAAACGCACATGCACACATGCAATGCATACACGCACAGGAAGACACGCACCCACATGCACATGCACACGCACACGTACACGCACATGCACACGCACACGCACACGTACACGCACACACACACACATGCACGCGCACATATATGAGCACATGCACACGCACACGTACATACACACACACACAGAGGTAAATGTACACACACACACGAACACGCACATGCACACACACATGCACATGCACATGCACATGCACTCGCACATGCACACGCACACACACACGCACACGCTTACTCAGACACACACATGCACATGCACACGCAAACACACACGCAAATGCACATGGAGATCGACACGCAGACACACACGCACACGCGCATGTAGACACACACGCACACACATACAAATACATGCGGATGCACCAGTGACCACGCAAACACACACACGCACACGAACGCGCACACGCACATGCACATGCACAAGTAGACACACTCGCACACGCACACGCACATGCACACACACATGCACACGCACACGCACACGCACACGCACATGCCCACACACATGCACACGCACACGCATGCGCACATGCACACTCACACACACACGAACACACAGACACAAACATGCAAACGCAAACGCACACGCACTTACACAGAAAAATGGACACACACGAACATGCACACACACGCACACGCACGCGCATGCACGTGGACACGTACAAGCACGCACAGGCACACATCACGCACACATGCACACGCACACGCAGACACATTCATGAAGACCCACATGCACATGGATACGCACACGCACACGCACACGCACCCACACAATCACGCACACACGCACATGCAGACATGCACATGCACACTCACACACGCACATGCACACTCACACGTGGACATGAACCCGCACACGCACACGGACACACACCTGCAAACACACCTATAGATGCACGCGCAGGCGCACACACACACGCATGCACACACGCACACGCAGACACGTACACACACACATGCACACGCACAAGCACACGCATACGCACACGTACACACACTCGCACACGCGAACACACGCGTAGGCACACGCACGCAAGCGCAAGCGCACAAACACACACATGCACACGCACGCGCAAACACAAATGCATGCACACCTAGAGACTCACATGCACACACACACACACCTATAGACGTACAAACACACAGAAACGCACAAGCACATGCACATGCACACGCACATGCACATGCACACGCACACGCATACGCACACACACATGCACACGCAAACGCACCTGTACACGCTCCTACAGACGCACACGCACACTCACACATACCTGCCCACACACCTATAGACACACACGCACACGCACAAACACACACACGCACCCCCACACACACACGCACACGCACGCACACCCACACATGCACGAAGAAATGCACACGCTCACACGCACACGCAGACACACACACACACGCACATGCACACGCACACGCAGACAAACACATACACATGCACACACACAAGCACACTCACGCACATGCACAGGCACAGGCACACACACCCACACACGCACGCACACATGCACACGCACACACGCACATGCAAACACATGCACATGCACAAGCACACGAAGACACAAACACACATGAACCTAGAGACTTACATGCACATGCACACGCACATGCACGCGCATGTGCATGCGCACCTGCACACACACCTACAGACGCACATGTACACGCACACGCACCTATAAATGCACACGCACACGCACAAATACACCGAAAAGCACAAGCACATGCAAATGCACACGCACACGCACATGAACATGCACACGAACACGCACATGCATACGCACATGCACACAGACACGCACCTAAAGATGCACACGCACATGCACACGCACACGCACACGCACACGCACACACACATGCACATACACACACACGCGCACATGCACGCACATGAATATGCACACACATGCACATGCACGCACATACGCACACGTGCACGCACAAGCACACACAGCCATACACGCACACATGCACCCGCACATGCACACACACCTGCACATGCACCTGTAGACGCACATGCACATGCACACGCACAAACACACACACGCACAAACACAGAGACAGGCACAAGAACATGCACACGCACACGCACAAGCACTAGCACACGCACACAAACAATCACACACGCACACGCACACACACACGCACCCCCATACACACACGAACCTACACACACACACACAAGCATGCACACCCACACACGCACGAACACACGCACACGTAGACACACACACGCACGCGCATATGCACACGTACACACAAACAGACACACACACACGCACACGCAGACACACACACGCACATGCACACGCACACGCACACGAACTTATAGACGCAAACGCACACACACACACATGCACACACCCACACATGTAATCACAAATGCACATGCACACACGCAATCCATACACGCACAGGAAGACACACACCCACATGCACATGCACACACACACGCACACGCACACGTACACGCACACGCACGCGCACGCGCACATACAGGCGCACATGCACACGCACACGCACACACAGGCAAACACACACACACACACACACACACACATGAACACGCACATGCACACGCACCCGCACATGCACACGCACACACACATGCACACACTTACTCAGACACACACATGCACACACAGACACAGACATGCACACGCACATGTACACGCACACACAGACAGACAGACACACACGCACACGCAGACACACACACACACATGCACACGTAAATGCACACGCACACACAGCTACACACGAGCACGCACACTTACACGCACACACACCTATAGAAGTAAACGCACACACACACACACACGCACACACCCACACACGCAATCACAAACGCACATGCACACACGCAATCAATACACGCACAGGAAGACACACACCCACATGCACATGCACACGCACACGTACACACACGCACGCACACGCACACGCACACGCACATGCACAAACACACGTACACGCACACGCACACACACATGCACACGCACATACATGCGCACATGCACACGCACACGCACACGCACACACAGACACACACAGGTAAACGTACAAACACGCACACGAACACGCACATGCACACACACATGCACATACACACGCACCCACACATGCACACGCACACACACACGCACACGCTCACTCAGACACACACATGCACATGCACACGCAGACACACACGCAAACGCACATGGAGATAGACATGCAGACACACATGTACACGCGCATGTAGACACACACGCACACACATACAAATACATGCAGATGCACCACGCACACGCACACACGCACACGAACGCGCACACGCACATGCACATGCACAAGTAGACACACTCGCACACGCACATGCACAAGTAGACACACTCGCACACGCACACGCACACGCACACACACACACACGCACGCACATGCACACGCACACGCACATGCACATGCCCACACACACGCACACGCACACGCATGCGCACATGCACACTCACACACACACGCACACACACGCACACACAAACATGCAAACGCACACACACACGTACTCACACAGAAAAATGCACACACACGCATGCACACACGCACACAAAGACACACACACACGCACACACACATGAATATGCACTCGGACCCGTACTCGCACCCGCACACGCACACTCACACACACAAGCACATGCACATGTAGATGCACACACACAGGCACAAACACACACACACACACAGACATGCACACGCACATGCACAAGCACACCCACTCGCACACACACACACACGTGCGTGCGCGCGTATGCACGCGCACGCACACGCACACGCACATGCACAAACGTGCGCAAACACACACACACGTACACGAAGACATGCATAGGTAGATACACATGCACACACACCTACAGACGCACACGGACACGTACACATGCATGCACACGCACACATACCCACACACGCACCCGCACATGCACCCACACATGCAGACACACCTGCAAACGCACCTAGAGACGCACATGCACACACACACACAAACACATACACACACAAACACAAAGATAGGCATAAGCACATGCACACACACACACACATGCACAAGCACACCCACGCACACACACACACACACACACACACGCAAACACACATGCACCCCCACACGCACACGCACCTACACACACATGAACACAGACACACACACACACACGCACACACACATGCACACGCTCACAAGCACACGCACACACACACTCACACACACACATGTAAACTCATACGCACCTGCACACGCACACACACGTGAACACGCACATGCACACGCACCTACAGACGCACATGCACACCCACACGCACCTATAGACGCACACGCACACGCACAAACACACCGAAAAGCACAAGCACATGCACATGCACACGCACAAGCACATGAACATGCACACGCATACGCACATGCACATGGACACACAAACACACCTACAGACGCACATGCACACTCACACACACCTACACACGCACCTGTAGATGCACACGCACACGCACACGCACAAACACACAGACAGGCACAAGAACTTGCACACGCACACGCACACGAACAATCACACATGCACACGCACACGCACACACACACACACCCCCACACACACGCACCTACATACACACGCACAAGCATTCACACCCACACACGCATGAACACACGCACACGTAAACACACACACGCACATGCACATGCACACTCACAAGCAGACACACACACACACACACACACACACACACACACACACACACACACACACGCACGCACACGAACACACACACGCACACGGGCACACACCTACACACGCACACGCACAGGCACATGCACACGCACCTATAGACGCACACGCCCACACACACGCACACACACACGCAATCCAGACATGCACAAGAAGACACACACACGCACACGCACACACATGCAAATGCATACGCACATGCACGTGCACAGACATGCGTACATGCACACGCACACACACACACATGCGCACAGACACACACACACATGCACAAGCACACATAGACACACCCGCACACGCACACACATGCGCATCCTCAGATGTACACGCACCTACAGACACACATGCACATGCACATCCACCTATAGACGCACACGCACACGCACAAACACACCGAAAAGCACAAGCACATACACACGCACACGCACATGAACATGCACACGCACACACACACGCACCCACAAACACATGCACAAGCATACACACCCACACACGCACGAACACACACACAAGTTCACACGCACATGCAGACACACACACACACGCACATGCACACGCACACGCAGACAGACACACACACACGCACACGTAGACACACACATGCACATGCATACGCACACACACACATAGACACACCTACACACGAGCACGCACACGCAGACACACACGCACCTATAGACGCATACGCAATCCAGACACACATAGGAAGACACACACGCACACGCACACACACACACACGCACACGCACACGCACATGTAAACGCACACACACACACACATACACGCGCACATACATGTGTACATGCACACACACATGCACACAAAGGAAAATGCACACACACACACACACATGAACACGTACATGCACACACACACGCACATGCACACGCACATGCACATGCACATGCATACTCAAACACACATGCACACACACACGCACCTATAGACGCACACACAGACGCACAAGCACACAGAAAAGCATAAGCACATGCAAACGCACACGCACATGCACATGCACACGCACACGCATACGCACACGCACATGCACACACAAACGCACCTACACACGCACCTACAGACGCACACGCACACTCACACATACCTGCCCATGCACCTATAGACACACATGCACACACACAAACACACAGACATGCATAAGAGCATGACCACGCACACGCACAAGCACTAGCACACGCACACGCACAATCACACACGCACTCGCACCCCCACACACACGCACCTACACGCACATTTACACGCACGCACACCCACACATGCACGAAGACACACACACGTTCACACGCACACGCAGACACACACACATGCACATGCACATGCACATGCACACGTAGACACACACACACACACACGCAGATGCACACGCACACTCACAAGGACACTCACGCACATGCACATGCATAGGCACACACACGCACACACGCATGCACACACACACGCACACACGCACATGCACAAGCACACGCAGACACACACGCACACGAACCTAGAGACTTACATGCACATGCACATGCACACGCACACGCATGTGGATGTGCATGCGCACCTGCACACACACCTACAGACACACATGCACATGCACACACACCTATAAACGCACACGCACATGCACAAACAAACCGAAAAGCACAAGCACATGCAAAACACACACACACATGAACACGCACACTTACACGCACCTACAGATGCACACACACATTCACACGCACACACACACACACACATGCACACGCACACGCACATGCACACACACACGCACATGTACGCGCATGTGCACATGCACATGCACGCGTATGTGCACACGCACATGCACACGAATATGCACACACATGCACACGCACACGCACACGCACACGTACAAGCACGCACACCCATACATGCACACATGCACCCGCACATGCACACACACCTACACATGCACCTATAGACACACATGCACACGCACATGCACAAACACACACACGCACAAACACACAGACAGGCATAAGAACATGCACACGCACACAAAAAATCACACACGCACCCCCATACA
>CM034146.1:529066400-529106400 GCA_019776745.2 Taxus chinensis | reverse complement strand
TGTGCGTGTGCATGTGTGTCTGTAGGTGCGTGTGCGTATGCATGTGCGTGTGCGTGTGCGCGTGTGTGTGCGCATGTATGTGCCTATGCGTGTGCGTGCATGCGTACGTGTGCGTACGCGAGTGTCTGCATGTGCGAGTGCGTGTGCATGTGCGTGTGTGTGCGCGTGTGCATGTGTGTGGTGCGTCTGCGTGTGTTTGTACGTGTGTGTGTGTGTACATGCCCGTGTGCCTGTGTTTGCATGTGTCTGGGTGTGCGTGTGCGTGTGCGTGTTAATGTGCATGTGCATGTGTGTGTGTCTGTCTGCGTGTGCGTGTGAGCGTGTGTGTGTGTGGGTTTACGTGCGTGTGCGTGTGTGTGTTTACGTGCGTGTCCGTGTGTGTGTGTGTGGGTGCGTGTGTTTGTGGGGGTGCGTGTGCGTGTGTTTGTCCTTGTGTGTGTGCTTGTGCATTTGCTAGTGCCTGTCTGTGTGTTTGTGCATGTGTGTGTTTGTGCGTACGCGTGTGCGTGTCTGTCTATAGGTGCGTGTGCAGGTGTGTGTGCATGTGAGTGTGTGTGTGCGTTTGCGTGTGCGTGTGCATATGCATCTGTAGGTGCGTGTGCGTGTGTGTCTTCGTGTGTGTGTGCGTGTGTGTGTGTCTGCATGTGTGTGTCTACATGTACGTGTGTGCGTGCGTGTGCATGTGCGTATGTGTGCGCGCATGCGTGTGCGTACGCGTGTGTCTACACGTGCGAGTGCGTGTGCGTTTGCATGTGTGTCCGCGTTTGCGTGTGCGTCTATGTGTGCATGTGCATGTGCGTGTGCATGTATGTGTGCGTGTATGCGTGTGTGTTGTGTGTCTGCGTGTGTTTGTACGTGTGTGCGTGTGTGTACGTGCACGTGTGGCTGTGTTTACGTGTGATGGGTATGCTTGTGCGTGTGCGTGTGCGTGTGCATTTGCTAGTACCTGTCTGTGTGTTTGTGCGTGTGTGTGTTTGTGTGTGCACATGTGCGTGTTCATCTATAGGTGCATGTGTAGGTGTGTGTGTGTGTGTGTGAGTGTGCGTGTGTGTTTGCGTGTAACTATGCATATGTGTCTATAGGTGTGTCTGCGTGTGTGTCTTTGTGTGTGTGTGTGTTTCTGCATGTGTGTGTCTGCGTGTGTGTGTGTGCGTGCGTGTGCATGTGTGTATGTGTGCGCGCGTGTGTGTGCGTACGCGTGTGTCTGCATGTGCAAGTGCATGTGCTTTTGCATGTGCATTTTTCATGTGCGTGTGCGTGTGCGTGTGCGTGTGCGTGTGCGTGTGCGCATGTGTGTGCCTATGCGTGTGCGTGCGTGCGTACGTGTGCATACGCGAGTGTCTGCATGTGCGAGTGCGTGTGTGTGTGCGTGTGTGTGTGTGTGTGTGCATGTGCATGTGTGCATGTGCGTGGCGCGTCCGTGTGTGTTTGTCTGTGTGTGTGTGTGTGTGTACATGCCCGTGTGCCTGTGTTTGCATGTGTCTGAGTGTGCGTGTGTGTGTGCGTGTTAATGTGCATGTGCATGTGTGTGTGTCTTTCTACGTGTGCGTGTGAGCGTTTGTGTGTGTGGGTTTACGTGCATGTGTGTGTGTGTGTGTTTACGTGTGTGTGCGTGTGTGTGTGGGGGTGCGTGTGTTTGTGGGGGTGCGTGTGCGTGTGCTTGTCCTTGTGCATGTGCTTGTGCATTTGCTAGTGCCTGTCTGTGTGTTTTTGCATGTGTGTGTTTGTGCGTACGCGTGTGCATGTCTGTCTATAGGTGCGTGTGTAGGTGTGTGTGCGTGTGAGTGTGTGTGTGTGCATTTGCGTGTGCGTGTGCATATGCATCTGTAGGTGCGTGTGTGTGTGTCTTCGTGTTTGTGTGCGTGTGTGTGTCTGCATGTGCGTGTCTACATGTACGTGTGTGCGTGCGTGTGCATGTGCATATGTGTGCGCGCGTGCGTGTGCGTACGCGTGTGTCTACACATGCGAGTGCGTGTGCGTTTGCATGTGCGTCTGCGTCTGCGTGTGTGTCTATGTGTGCATGTGCATGTGCGTGTGCATGTATGTGTGCATGTATGCGTGTGTGCGGTGCGTCTGCGTGTGTTTGTACGTGTGTGCGTGTGTGTACGTGCACGTGTGGCTGTGTTTACGTGTGTATGGGTATGCTTGTGTGTGTGTGTGTGTGTGTGTGCGTGTGCATTTGCTAGTACCTGTCTGTGTGTTTGTGTGTGTGTGTGTGTTTGTGTGTGCACGTGTGCGTGTTCGTCTATAGGTGCGTGTGTAGGTGTGTGTGCGTGTGAGTGTGCGTGTGCATTTGCGTGTAACTATGCATATGCGTCTATAGGTGCGTCTGCGTGTGTGTCTTCGTGTGTGTGTGCATGTGTGTGTGTGTGTGTTTCTGCATGTGTGTGTCTGCGTGTGCGTGTGTGCGTGCGTGTGCATGTGCGTGTGTGTGCGCGTGTGTGTGTGTGCGTTTGCGTGTGCGTGTGCATATGCATCTGTAGGTGCGTGTGTGTGTGTCTTCGTGTGTGTGTGCGTGTGTGTGTCTGCATGTGCGTGTCTACATGTACGTGTGTGCGTGCGTGTGCATGTGCATATGTGTGCGCGCGTGCGTGTGCGTACGCGTGTGTCTGCACATGCAAGTGCGTGTGCATTTGCATGTGCGTCTGCGTCTGCGTGTGTGTCTATGTGTGCATGTGCATGTGCGTGTGCATGTATGTGTGCGTGTATGCGTGTGTGCGGTGCGTCTGCGTGTGTTTGTACGTGTGTGCGTGTGTGTATGTGCACGTGTGGCTGTGTTTACGTGTGTATGGGTATGCTTGTGCATGTGTGTGTGTTTGTGTGCGTGTGCATTTGCTAGTACCTGTCTGTGTGTTTGTGTGTGCACGTGTGCGTGTTCGTCTATAGGTGCGTGTGTAGGTGTGTGTGCGTGTGAGTGTGCGTGTGCATTTGCGTGTAACTATGCATATGCGTCTATAGGTGCGTCTGCGTGTGTGTCTTCGTGTGTGTGTGCGTGTGTGTGTGTGTTTCTGCATGTGTGTTTCTGCGTGTGCGTGTGTGCGTGCGTGTGCATGTGCGTATGTGTGCGCGTGTGTGTGTGCGTACTCGTGTGTCTGCATGTGCAAGTGCATGTGCTTTTGCATGTGCGTTTGCGTCTGCGTGTGTGTCTGCGTGTGCATGTGTGCATGTGTGTGGTGCGTCCGCGTGTGTTTGTACGTTTGTGCATGTGTGTATATGCGCGTGTGGCTGTGTTTTCATGTGTCTGGGTATGCGTGTGCGTGTGCGTGTGCATGTGCATGTGCTTGTGTGTGTGCGTGTGCCTGTGCCTGTGCGTGTGCTTGTGTATGTGTGTGTGCATGTGCGTGTGCGTCTGTATGTGCATGTGCATGTGTGTCTGCGTGTGCGTGTGCATGTGTGTCTGCTTGTGTGTGTGCGTGCGTGTCTACGTGTGTGTGCGTGTTTGTGTGCATTTGTAGGTGTGGGTTCATGTGTGCATGTTAGTGTGCATGTGCGTGTGCGTGTGCATGTGTGTGTGTGTGTCTGCGTGTGCGTGTGAGTGTGTGCATGTGTGCGTGCGTTTGTGGGTGTGCGTGCGTGTGCGTGTGCATGTATGTGTGTGTGTAGGTGTGTGTGCGTGTGGGGGTGCGTGTATGTGTGTGCGTGTGCGTGTGAGCGTGCACGTGTGTTCGTGCGTGTGTGGGTTTGTGTGTTTGTGCGTGTGTGTGTAGGTGCGTGTGCGTGTGGGGGTGCGTGTGTGTGTGATTGTGCATGTGCGTGTGCTTGTCCTTGTGCGTGTGCATGTGCATGTGCTAGTGCCTGTCTGTGTGTTTGTGCATGTGTGTGTTTGTGTGTGCGCATGTGCGTGTCCATCTATAGGTGCATGTGTAGGTGTGTGTGCGTGTGCATGTGCGTGTCCATGTGCGTCTGTAGGTGTGTGTCTTCGTGTGTTTGTGCGTGTGAGTGTGTGTCTGCATGTGCGTGTTTGCGTGTGCATGTGTGTGTGCGTGTGCATGTGCATGCGCGTGTGTGTGTGCATGTGCGTGTGTGTGCGCGCGTGCGTGTGCATATGCGTGTGTCTACGCGTGCAAGTGCGTGTGCTTTTGCATGTGCGTCTGCGTCTGCATGTGTGTCTGCGTGTGCATGTGCATGTGCATGTGCGTGTATGTGTGCGTGTGTGCGTGTGTGTGGTGAGTCCACGTGTGTTTGTACGTGTGTGCGTGTGTGTTCGTGTGCGTGTGCCTGTGTTTGTGTGTGTCTGAGTATGCGTGTATGTGTGCATGTGCGTGTGCGTGTGCGTCTGTGTGTGCATCTGTACATACGTGTGTGTGTGTGTGTGTCTGCGTGGGCGTGTGCGTGTGCATGTGCGTGTGTGTGTGTGCATGTGCATCTATGCGTGTGTGTGCATGTGTGTCTACGTGTGCAGGTGCGTGTGTGTGTAGGTCTTCCTGTGCGTGTTTGCGTGTGCGTGTGCATTTGTAGGTGCGGGTTCATGTGTGCGTGTGAGTGTGCGTGTGTAGGTGCGTTTGAGTGTGTGTGTGCCTATGCATGTCTGCGTGTGTGTGTAGGTGCGTGTGCGTGTGGGGCTGCGTGTATGTGTGTACGTGTGAGTGTGCGTGTGCGTGTGCGTGTGCATGTGCGTCTGTAGGTGCGTGTGCATGTGCGTGTGTGTCTTCGTGTGTTTGTGCGTGTGTGTGTATCTGCATGTGCGTGTTTTCGTGTGCATGTGTGTGTGCATGTCCATGTGCGTGCGTGTGTGCGTGTGCATGTGCGTGCGTGTGCGCGTGTGCATGTGCATATGCGTGTGTCTGCACGTACAAGTGCGTGTGCTTTTACATGTGTGTCTGTGTCTGCGTGTGTGTCTGCATGTGCATGTGCATGTGCATGTGCGTGTATATGTGCATGTGTGCGTGTGTGTGGTGCGTCCGCGTGTGTTTGTACGTGTGTGCGTGTGTGTGTTCGTGCGCATGTGCCTGTGTTTGCGTGTGTCTAGGTATGTGTGTGCATGTGCGTGTGCGTGCGTGTGTGCGTCTGTACGTACATGTGTGTGTGTCTGCGTGGGCATGTGCGTGTGCATGTGTGTGTGCGTGTGCATCTGTGCGTGCGTATGCATGTGTGTCTGCGTGTGCGGGTGCATGTGCGTGTAGGTCTGCATGTGCGTGTCTACATGTGCGTGTGTGTGGGTGCGTGTGTGTGTGTGCGTGTGCGTGTGTAGGTGCGTGTGCATGTACGTGTGCGTGTGCATGTCTGCGTGTTTGTGTAGGTGCGTGTGCGTGTGGGGGTGCGTGTATGTGTGTGCATGTGTGTGTGTGCATGTGCGTGTGCGTGTGCGTGTGCGTGTGCGTGTGCGTGTGCATGTGCGTGTGCGTGTGCATGTGAAGTGTGCATGTGTGTCTTCCTGTGCGCGTCTTGATTGCGTGTGTGCGTGTGCGTTGGTCCGTGTGAGTGCATGTGCATGTGCGTGTGCGTCTGTAGGTGTGTGTGCGTATGCGTGTGCGTGTTCGTGTTCGTGTGCGTGTGTGTGTTCCTGTGCCTGTGCCTGTGCGTGTGTGTGCATTTGTGTGTTCGTGTGTGTGTGCATTTGCCTGTATGTGTCTGTGTGTGCGTGTGCGTGTGCGTGTGCGTGTGCATGTGAAGTGTGCATGTGTGTCTTCTTGTGCATGTCTGGATTACGTGTGTGCATGTGCGTGTGTCTGTACGAGTGCGTGTGCATGTGCGTGTGCGTCTGTAGGTGTGTGTGCGTATGTGTTTGCGTGTTCGTGTGTAGGTGCGTGTGCATGTGCGTGTGCGTGTGCGTGTGCATGTGCATGTGCATGTGCGTGTGCGTGTGCCTGTGCGTGTGTGTGTGCGTGTGCGTGTGCGTGTGCATGTGCATGTGTGTGTGCGTGTGCGTGTGCATGTGCATGTGTGTGTTTGCATGTGCGTGCGTGTGTGTCTATCTGTGTTTGTGTGTGCATGTGTGTGTATGTGTGTGCGTGTGTTCATGCGTGTGTGGGTGTGCGTGTGTATGTGTAGGTGCGTGTGTGTGTAGGGGTGCGTGTGTGTGTGTGTGCGTTTTCGATTGTGCGTGTGCATGTGCTAGTGCTAGTGCTTGTGCGTGTGCATCTATAGGTGCGCATGCAGGTGTGTGTGAGTGTGCATGTGCGTCTGTAGGTGCGTGTGCAGGTGCGTGTGCGTGTGCGTTTGCGTGTGTATGTGCATGTGTGTTTGCATGTTCGTGTACGTGTGCGTGTGCATGTTTATGTGCGCGTGCGTGTGCGTGTTTGTGTGCGTGTGCATGTGCGGGTGCGGGTACATATGCATGTGCATGTGCATTTGCGTGTGCATGTGTGTGTGTGTCTACGTGTACGTGTGTGCGTTTGTGTGTGCTTGTGTGTGCGTGTGCATGTGCGTGTGCATGTGTGTGTACGTGTACGTGTACGTGTGCGTGTGCGTGTGCGTGTGTGTGTGCGTGTGCGTCTGTAGGTGCGTGTGTATGTGTGTGTCTATGTGTGCGTGTGCGTTTGCGTGTTCATGTGCGCATGGGTGTGCGCGTGCCTCTGTGTGTGCATATGCATGTGTGTCTACCTGTGCATGTGCATCTGCGTGTGCGTGTGCGTGGTGCGTCTACGTGTGTTTGTACGTGTGTGCGTCTATGTGTGCGTGTGTTTGTGTGTGTCTATGTGTGTTTGTCTGTGTCTGCGTGTGCGTGTGCATGCGTGTGTGGGTGTGCGTGCGTGTGCGTGTGTGTGCATGTGCATGTGCATGTGTGTCTATAGGTGTGTGTGCAGGTGTGTGTGCGTGTGCGGGTGCATGTGTACGTGTGTGCGTTTGAGTGTACTTGTGCATGTGCGTGTGCCTGTGTTTGTGCGTGTGCATGTGTGTGTCTGCGTGTGCGTGTATGTGTCTACATGTGCGTGTGCATGTGCGTGTGCGTATGCATGTCTGAGTAAGTGTGTGCGTGTGCGTGTGTGTGTGCGAGTGTGCATTTGCGCATGCGTGTGCGTGTGCGTGTATTTGCGTGCGTGTGCACGTGCGTGTGTGTGTGTGCATGTGCGTGTGCGTGTGCGTGTGCGTGTGTGACTGCCTGTGCATGTGCATGTGCATGTGTGTGTGCGTGTACATGTGCGTGTGTGCGTTTGCGTGGTGCATCCCCGTGTGTTTGTATGTGTGTGCGTGTGTGTGTACGTGCGTGTGTGCATGTGTTTTTGCGTGTGTGTGCGTGTGCGTGTGCGTGTGCATGTGTGTGTGCGTGTGCAGTGTGCTTGTGCGTGTGCGTGTGTGTGTGCGTGTGCATGTGCTTGTGCGCGTGTGCGTTTTGTGGGTGTGCGTGTGTGTGTATGTGCGTGCGTGTGCATGTGTGTGTGCATGTGCACATGCCTGTGTGTGTATGTGCGCGTGTGCATGTGCGTGTGCGTGTGCGTGTGCGTGTGCGTGTGCGTGTGCGTGTGCGTGTGCGTGTGCGTGTGTGTCTTCTTGTGCATGTCTACGTTTGTGTGTGTGCGTGTGCGTGTGCGTGTGTGTGTGCATGTGCGTGTGCATATTCGTGTGTAGGTGCATGTGCGTGTGTGTGCATGTGCATGTGTGTGTCTGCATGTGCGTGTGTGTGTCTGTCTATGTGTGCGTGTGTGTGTCTGTGTGTGCGTGTGTGGGTGTGCGTGCGTGTGCGTCTGTGTGTGTAGGTGCGTGTGTGTGTGGGGGTGCGTGTGTGTGTGTGATTGTGTGTGTGTGTGTGTGTGCTTGTCCTTGTGCGTGTGCATGTGCATGTGCTAGTGCTTGTCTGTGTGTTTGCACGTGTGTGTGTTTGTGCGTGTGCGTGTCCATGTGCTATGTTTGTGTGTGTGCGTCTATAGGTGTGCGTGTGCACGTGTGTATGTAGGTGTGTGTGCGTGTGTGTCGTGTGCATGTTGTGTGTGTGTGTGCATGTGCGTGTCTGCGTGTGCATGTGCTTGTGCGTGTGCGTGTGCACTGCGTATGTTTGTGTGTGTGCGTCTATAGGTCCGTGTGCGTGTGCATGTGCATGTGCATGTGCATCTGTAGGTGTGTGTGCGTGTGTGTCTTCGTGTGTGTGTGCGTGTGTGTCTTCGTGTGTGTGTCTGCATGTGCGTGTCTGCGTGTGTGTGTGTGCGTGTGCATGTGCACGTGCGTGTGTGCATGTGTGTTCCTATGTGTGTGTGTGCGTGCGTGCAAGTGTGTATGCAAGTGTCTGCATGTGCGAGTGCGTGTGCATGTGCATGTGTGTGTGCGTGTAAATGTGCATGTGTGCATGTGTGTGGTGCATCCGCGTGTGTTTGTACGTGTGTGCATGTGTGTGTACGTGCCTGTGTGCGTGTGTTTGCATGTGTCTGGGTGTGCGTGTGCGTGTGTGTGTTAATGTGCATGTGCATGTGTGTGTCTGCATGTGCATGTGTGTGTGTCTGTCTGCGTGTGCGTGTGAGCGTGTGCATGTGTGGGTTTACGTGCATGTGCGTGTGTGCGTTTACGTGCGTGTGTGTGTGTAGGTGCGTGTGTGTGTGGGGGTGCGTGTGCGTGTACTTGTCCTTGTGCGTGTGCTTGTGCATTTGCTAGTGCCTGTCTGTGTGTTTGTGCGTACGCGTGTGCGTGTCTGTCTATAGGTGCGTGTGCAGGTGTGTGTGCATGTGAGTGTGTGTGGGCGTTTGCGCGTGTGTGTGCATATGCATCTGTAGGTGCGTGTGCATGTGTGTCTTCGTGTGTGTGTGTGTGTGTGCGTGTCTGCATGTGCGTGTCTGCGTGTGCGTGTGTGCGTGCGTGTGCATGTGCGTATGTGTGCGCACGTGTGTGTGCGTACGCGTGTGTCTGCACGTGCGAGTGCGTGTGCATTTGCATGTGCGTCTGCGTCTGCGTGTGTGTCTACGTGTGCATGTGCATGTGTGTGTGCATGTATGTGTGCGTGTATGCGTGTGTGTGGTGCGTCCGCGAGTGTTTGTACGTGTGTGCGTGTGTGTACGTGCGCGTGTGGCTGTGTTTACGTGCGTCTGGGTATGCTTGTGCGTGTGCGTGTGCGTGTGTGTGTGCATGTGTGTCTATATGTACGTGTGCGTGTGCATGTGCATTTGCTAGTGCCTGTCTGTGTGTTTGTGTGTGTGTGTGTGTGTGTGTTTGTGTGTGCGTGTGTGTGTGTTTGTCTATAGGTGCGTGTACAGATGTGTGTGCGTGTGAGTGTGTGTGTGTGTGTAGGTGCGTGTGTGTGTGGGGGTGCGTGTGCGTGTGCTTGTCCTTGTGCGTGTGCTTGTGCATTTGCTAGTGCCTGTCTGTGTGTTTGTGCGTACGCGTGTGCGTGTCTGTCTATAGGTGTGTGTGCAGCCGTGTGCGTGTGTGTGTGCCTAGTGTGTGCGTGTGCGTGCGTGTGTGTGCGTGTGTGTGTGTGTGTCTAGTGTGCGTTTGCGCGTGTGTGTGCATATGCATATGTAGGTGCGTGTGCATGTGTGTCTTCGTGTGTGTGTGTGTGTGTGCATGTGCGTGTCTGCGTGTGCGTGTGTGCGTGCTTGTGCATGTGCGTATGTGTGCGTATGCGTGTGTCTGCACGTGCGAGTGCATGTGCATTTGCATGTGCGTCTGCGTCTGCGTGTGTGTCTACGTGTGCATGTGCATGTGTGTGCATGTACATCTGCATGTGTATGTGTGTGCATGTATGTGTGGGGGTGTGGGTTTGGGTTTGCGTGTGTGTGCGTGTGCATGTATGTGTGCATGTATGCGTGTGTGTGGTGCGTCCGCGAGTGTTTGTATGTGTGTGCGTGTTTGTACGTGCGCGTGTGGCTGTGTTTATGTGTGTCTGGGTATGCTTGTGTGTGTGCGTGTGCGTGTGTGTGTGCATGTGTGTCTATACGTACGTGTGCGTGTGCGTGTGCATTTGCTAGTGCCTGTTTGTGTGTTTGTGTGTGTGTGTGTTTGTGTGTGCGCTATGTGCGTGTGTGGTGCGTGTGCACGTGTGCTGTCTGTGTGTGTTTGTGTGTGCGCGTGTGCGTGTTCGTCTATAGGTGCGTGTACAGATGTGTGTACGTGTGAGTGTGCGTGTGCATTTGCGTGTGCCTGTGCATATGCGTCTATAGGTGCGTCTGCGTGTGTGTCTTCGTATGTGTGCGCGCGCGCGTGTGTGTGTGTGTGTCTGCATGTGTGTGTCTGCGTGTGCGTGTGTGCATGCGTGTGCATGTGCGTATGTGTGTGTGCATGTGTGTGCGTACACGTGTGTCTGCACGTGCAAGTGCATGTGCTTTTGCATGTTCGTTTGCGTCTGCGTGTGTGTCTGCGTGTGCATGTGCATGTGCGTGTGCGTGTGTGCATGTGTGTGGTGCGTCCGCGTGTGTTTATATGTGTGTTAGTGTGTGTATGTGCGTGTGTGGCTGTGTTTACGTGTGCATGTACGTGTGCTTGTGCGTGTGCATGTGCCTGTGCATGTGCCTGTGCATGTGCTTGTGTGTGTGTGTGTACTTGTCGGTCTGTATGTGCGTCTGCATGTGTGTCTGCGTGTGCGTGTGCATGTGTGTCTGCCTGTGCGTGCGTGTGTGGGTGCGTGTGCGTGTCCGTGTGCATTTGTAGGTGCAGGTTCATGTGTGCATGTCAGTGTGCGTGTGCATGTGCATGTGCATGTGTGTGTGTGTGTCTGCGTGTGCGTGTGAGTGTGTGCATGTGTGCGTGTGTTTGTGGGTGTGCGTGCATGTGCGTGTGCATGTCTACATGTGTGTGTAGGTGTGTAACATCCTCATTTTATACATTAGAACAAGTTTATTTTTTTTGATAAATGCTTACTGGTTCTAAACACATAATTTAGAACTCACAAATCAAATAACCATTCTTATAACAGAAAACCATATGCCGCTGTAATGACTCGGAGTACCTCCGATCTATTCATTCCATGACTCGGTGATCTACCGATCTATTCATGAGTAATAAGAGTTGGCATTTTTATTTAACACTCCACTCTTGCGGTTCTCTTCCCTATTCTGGGATTCAGAATGCTCTGTCCAAGGAACCTATCTGAATAATTGTTACCATTATTCATCGGCATCTCATCCCTTAGACTAGGTGAATTAGGACAACGCAATCAGCAGCTTGCGATACTTTGGCCAAAGATTTGAAACATACTGCTTATGTCTCGTATTCCTTAACGGCATACTCGTCAATCTGGAATACGTCCTACACCCCATTCCTAAGTTATATAGAACGTCTTATACTGACTTCTGTCAGTCCCTCCTATCCCAAATTATTCACTCGGAAACGGATTAGTAAGGTGATAACGTTATATGGATGCCCACGAGGACTAGGGATACGATGACATACTGGTTCAACCCTAGTTAAACCAGTGTGTCAAGATACCCCGAATCTCCTAGGCAGCCTTATAACGTGACCACATTCCTAATCGGTCCCAGAGTAACTTGTTCGAGTTCATGGTGTAAATCTTATCGATCAATGCAAAGGGTGTCGTCACAAGACACCTGCATTGTTGTATCTTCGAGAAGATCCTAACCTTCTCGGAGGTACAACCCTGCAGTTGACTTGTGCCGTCAACCTTTAAATCCGCCTCGAAAAGATCTACTTATTAAAAAGTGTTACATACGCTGAGTTAAATTATATTAAAAGACGTTCCCCTAAGGTTAGCCTTTCCCGATCCCTGGGTTCCTCACCTTAGAATGACCTTTCTTAATAAAACCCTTTACACAGAGAAGTTATTAAGACTAAGGTTCCATCAAGGAGTTCATAGAATATACATAATTCTAAATCAATGAAATTGGACAATAACTCATAAACTTCACATGAGATTGCCATCTGAACCCCATTTAGGTTTATTTCAGTTCTCATAACTGAATTTATATCGTACTTATAAGTATCAAGATATAATGATTAAGAATCCAATTAAATGTTGTCCTGGCTTAATCAAGACTAGGGATTAATAATTTAATTCAGCTTGTTTAGCATTCTGCTTAGGTTTATTTTAACCCTAGTTTCTAGTAAGACAGTGATCTATATTTCAATTTAGCTTTAGATAGAACACACTAGAATTGCTAAACAATCATAAGTATTCAGTCACATATTCTTGCAAGCTTACATTGATAATCACAAAAGTCTCCAAATTATACAATAATAACAATGCTCTCAAGATATTTGAACCGAAGAAGGTCAAACTATCAAGATAAGAATACAAACACATAAGTAACAAATATCAATTTCCATTCCTTTCAGAACTAATCAAATACATTTTATGCATTCAGCATACTTGATACAATACTCTACGGAAAAAGAACATCTTTCCACTTATAGTACATTTAGAAAATCAAGTTGTATTTCAACTTAAAATCAAATTAAACAATCTGATCATCCTATCAGATCTGCGTGCTTTTACCACTTACGGCATCCATCTGTAAAAATTGTCAACATGGGTCAGTTCGATGAACTGAGCATGATAAGCACTAACTCTTAAAACAATTGCAATCCATCAATTGTTTTCATTAAACACCCTGTTTAAATGAGATCAATTCACCCAACAAGTAAACATATTTCATCAAAATATTAGGGATCAAGAAGAACGAAAAGTATCTGAGACAACTATCCATCTGAATCCCCAGGACAGCAAACATCAGACAGATCATTACATTCATCATAGTAAAATGAATATCATAACAACCCATGATTCCAGCAGTAGTTAAAACAGTTCCAACAGTTAGATAAAAATATATATCAACATATACTTTACAACAGAAGAGAAATAAACGATCATACATATTTCCCTCAGAACTAGCTCATGACTGTACCGTCTTTCCAAGAGCAAAGCATTCACCTTAAACACATGCGAATAAATCAGACGAGACCACCAAAAGCACCACTGTTTTGTTTAAGTTTAAAATATAATAAACTACAGTACAGTAGCTCTCACGCCAAACAGTGATGACTATCTACCAAACAGACTCTGCATGACCTCCCACACGAAGCGACAAACAAGAAGATAATCACAGCCATTGCCTGTTGAGGTGCAGTCGACAACTCCTAAGTTCAATTAAACTCAAGAATTGATAGCCATGCGACAGAAGATGTAACACGCCAACAATCCCTTACATCAACCTACAACCCATTCTAGTCCTTTCTAATCACTGTAAGGCTTTTAGACCCAAGGTCGAAATCGAGAACTTCTATTTTATCACAGTCAACAATAGACTTCTTGACATTAAGCAATTGATGTTTCCCTAAGACTATGCAGAGATAATCTTACAACATTCCCGCAACATGCACAGCCTCATCTAACTGGAATAATCAGAAAGGAAACATAATATACCTTATTCACATCTGGATGCATTCAGAATTTGAAGTATGGTATTCACGACCCACTTTCACAGAGCCAAGATACATGATATCTATCTATACTCAAGGAACCCAACAGTGCTAGAAACAACAAGTGTACCAATCAGGCTTAAATAGAGGCAGATACTATAGTTACCTATCAAGGATTCAACTGAATCCAAACAACAGTATACAAGATAAATAATAGTTAATGATTCCAACTGTGCCAACAATGGTAACCATTCAAAATCAGGCTTACACAAAAGCTAAATATTGATTTCGTAACAAGGAATCCAACTGAGCCTCTACATTATTTCTTTTTTTTTTTGCTCAAGCTTTCACAGATGGGAAACGTAGAAGTACACCCAAAGAGTCTGTACCAGAAATTCATTACAAATTAACAGAGGTCATATTACCTGTTACTCCTTCAAGACTCTTACAAAATCAAATTACCAACATTCAAAGATATATAGCTTCAACAGAGGTCCATAATATATGAATCATCCAATGTACTCCAAAGAGTCATTTTGAATACAATAATAATTATAATGCAAACTATCATCGAGTTCAATCCCGTAATTTGCAACGCAAGGGAGGGAGAAACAACTTCTATAGGGTCGCAATAAATACTGAAACACAGCCAGTTATCCATTCAACAAAACCTAAATAACATAGCGAAACCCAACAAGATTCAGTAACCACTACCTTAATAACCTCGACAGAACTTACAAAGAAGTCCAATCAAACTGAACAAAAAGTCCAACAGTATCTTTTCCGACAAGTATCAACAACAGGCATCAATAACAAGTATCAACAGTAGCCTGAACCCATCAAGAGAACAATTCATGGGCTCTCACAGAGCAGGCCCAGTATACATTCTTGCATATATTTCGCAAATTAAAGCCGGAATGCAAAACACCATGAAATATTGCAACAGTTCGAAAAATAAAATACACCCATCAAGGTTTTAATTGAAAAATCAAACCAGCAAGAAGATACAGTAACAAAATCACCCCAAGCTACCATAAAAACCATCTAATTCCAAAAATCATCTGAACAGAGTTGTTCTAATGAAATCATTTGAAAGAGAGCAAGATTTTTAAAGGTTAGGGCCTAACATGCCTGGTTATTTGCTTAAAATTTCGAAGCAGACCACTGAAAGAGCTCGAACCTTCTCCTCCTTTTCCAAGTTAGATCCACCAACAAAAATTTGCTATTACCATGACTTATAAATTTTCCTTGCCAGAGGAAAGAGCGAGTTACACTCATATTTGCCATGCAACTCCAAGAAGACTGGTGCGAAGAACCAGTGAACAGACAGAGGGAAAACCAGAGCGCATGAAAAACCAAACAAACTACTAGTTTTCCTTTTTGCATGCTTTCCCGAGGAACCCGAGCTCAACGACCGAGTTCATTAATTGCATTTACTCCCAATTTCCCTCTCAATCTCCACTGCCACCGACCGCCATAGTTGGCGATGGACAAATGCACATCAAAGACCATTTCCAACTTTGGCGACCTGCCACGTCGGCTCTAGTTAGCCTTTTTAAAAACTTCTACCAAATTACCTGTCCCTCATGCTTATCCATGTATTTAATGCCATAGAAACTGCCGCCCATGGTTCGCACCTTTCCATATGTCCCCTTCTTCCTTGTTCAATAGTTAGGTTAGTAACTTAGGTTAGGATTTAGGATAACACCTAGTCTAACCTCTTAGAACATAGATACTAACTTAGAACATTAACTTATAGCTTAGGCCTAGGTTAGATTAACACTAATATAACCCCTAGGTTAAGTTTAGTTTTAGGTTACTAACCTTAATAAATCTAGTTAGGTCTAATATTTCAAATGCTCAGAAAAAGAACCTATCAACATACATTCACGAACAGGGTTCACTCCTGTACTGCCAATAGGCTATAGAATTTTATGTAACTGAATTATTACCTGGTCCATGATCAAGACCTTCCAGATATATCACGATATCGGGCACCAATTCATTTAACATGATCAACCTGAGTTATACTCCGGACTAGCTTATTCAATGCATCCAGACCTTGCAACCTGCTTAAGGTCTATAATTTTTAATTCATCACGAATAAGCTTAAAGCACCACTTGGATCAATACCACTGATCCAAGGCTAGGTCTTATAGATGGATAACTCCATAATTCATTCCAAGATCAGATTAAACTCAGGTGTAAAATGAAAGAAATAAAAGAGTCCAATCATATTCTGACTCAGTCAAAGATCTGCAATTTGCAAAGAAGATACAATACATATCAAGCATGACTTCTCAATCAAGGGAACACATCCTTTCAAAAGAAATCACATATCAACACTTGTATGCTCAGGAGGAAGTAACTACAGTCCAAGGTGTTACATGGATTCCCTCCTAAAAGATTCATCGTCCCGATGATTACATATTCGATTAACCTTCAGGTCAACCAATTTATTAGTTCACAAAACAATGCGACTATTTTCCAACTTGAATAGTTCCAGAAATCAATGTCACAACACATTTTATTCAGCCTGAATAATGTTTTCCTCCATCTGGCTTTCATATAAACTTAAAAAAAAATATAAGTTCATAAAAGAAATGTTTTGTCAACAGATTTCATTCTGTTGAAAAAGAGAAGGAAAAGCAATCTTCATCTCTTCCAAATTTTCCCAAGTTGCACTTTCTTCGTTAAACTAGTCCCACTGGACCTTACATTGTTGTATTTCACGATTTCTTAAATGCAATTGGCGAGTTTCCAGCACTCGTGTGGGTTTAACCACGATTATTCCTGGGTCTTGGACCTATAAGGAATTCCAATTTAAAACATGTGACAGATCTGAAACGTATTTCTTAAGCAAAGAAATATGGAAAACATCATGCATGCGAGATAAAGCAGGTGGTAATGCTAATCGATAAGCTACAGGATTGATTATTTCGACAATTTCGAAAGGTCCCACGAATCGAGGTGACAACTTGGCAGCCTTGCCAAAAGTTATAGAACTCTTTCTGGGTTTAACACGAAGAAAAACCTTCTCACCAAGTTCAAACCTGTGATCAATCCGCTTAAGGTCAGCATAGCTCTTCTATCTATCCGCTGCTTCCTTTAATCGTTCACGAATCAGCTTAACTTGCTGTTCCATTTCTGTGAGAATCTCTGGTCCAATTACCACTCTATCCTCAACACTATCCCAGCTAACAGGAGTTCTGCACTTTCTTCCATAAAGTGCTTCAAATGGTGCCATTTTAAGAGATGAGTGATAAGTGTTGTTGTATGCGAACTCAACTAATGGAAGATACTCTTCCCATTTATACTGTTGATCCATGCAATACATTCGCAACATGTCCTCCAACACTTGATTTACCCTCTCAGTTTGTCCATCTGTTTCAAGATGATATGCAGAACTGAAGTTTAGTTTCGTTCCAAGAGCTGCGTTAAGCATTTGCCAAAATCTTGACGTCATTCTTGGATCCCTGTCAGATATAATCAATTCTGGTACATCATGCAATCTAAAAATTTTGTGTACGAATCTTTTAGCCAGTACTGGTGAATCATCCTTTATATTTCTAGTGATGAAATGAGCTACCTTAGTTAGTTTATCTACAACTACCAGGATAACATCATGTTTGTTCCTGGACATGGGTAACCCTTGTACAAAGTCCATGGTTATTACTTGCCATTTGTACTGTGGTATGCTATGAGGATATAACATTCCAGTAGGGTGCATATGTTCTGCCTTAACCCGCTGACATTCCAAACAATGAGTCACAAAATCAAAGACATCCTTTTTCATACCTTTCCAAAAGTATTGTTGTTTCAAATCAGCAAGCATTTTTTTGATTCCCAGGTGTCCAGAGAAAGGCAAATTATGAAATTCAACTAACAAATTCTTCCTCAAATCATTCAGCATAGGTACGTATACCCTGTTTTCATAACGCAAGATTCCTTCATTATCAAAATGAAAACCTTTATACAGTATATCCTTTGGTTCTACAGCAAGCACTGCTTTTACTTGTTGAAAGTATGCATCTGATTCTGAGGCACTTTTTACCTCATCTTTAAACTGAGTTCTTAATGTTATAAGAGCAGAAATGTGCCTCCTACGACTTAGAGCATCAGCTACTCTATTCTCCTTCCCTTTGATATAGCTAATATCAAAATCATATTGTGATAAAAATTCTAACCACCTTCTCTGTCTGGCATTCAGGTTAGGCTGAGTAAAAATATATTTCAGTCCTAAGTGATCAATTTTCAACTCAAAAGGTTTCCGAAGTAAGTAGTGTCTCCAGACTTGAAGTGCATGAACAATGGCAGCAAGTTCCAAATCATGAGGGGCATAATTCAACTCATGTAATTTAAGTTTTCTACTTTCATATGCTATGACTTGATCATTTTGAAGCAAAACACCTCCAAGGCCTTCCCCAGAAGCATCTGTTACAACAGTAAAACTCCCATTAGGGTCGGGTATAGCTAATATAGGTGCAGAAGTCAACTGGTCTTTCAGAATTTTGAAAGCCGCTTCGCACTTATCATTCCATATGAATTTCTTATCCTTCTTTTGCAATGAAGTTATTGGTGCAGCTACTTTAGAAAAATCCTTAACAAATTTTCTATAGTAACCAACAAGACCCATGAAGCTTATTACTTCATGCACATTCTTTGGTGTAGGCCACTCAGTTATTGCCACTATTTTTGAAGGATCTACAGCAATTCCTTCTTTACTTATGACATGACCTAAATAGTGATCTTCTGAATCAAAGAAAGAACATTTGGATAACTTACCATACAACTTTCTTTTTCTCAAAATTCCCAAAACTATCTTCAGATGCTCATTGTGCTCCTCAACACTTTTAGAATAAATGAGAATATCATCCAAGAATACAAGTACAAACTTGTCCAGATATTCTTGAAAAATATTGTTCATTAAGTTCATAAAGGTTGCGGGTGCATTAGTTATTCCAAAGGGTAGAACCGTGAATTAATGTCCGTACCTTGTTCAAAAAACTTTTTTATGAATATCGTCTTCTCTAATCCTTAACTGATGATACCCAGATCAAAGATCTATCTTAGAATAAACCACTGCTCCACGCATCTGATCAAATAGATCGTCGATCCTTGGAAGTGGATATCTGTTCTTGATTGTTGCTTTGTTCAACATCTGATAATCAATACACAACCTTAGTGTTCCATCCTTCTTTTTCACAAATATTACGGGCGCTCCCCAAGGTGAAACACTTGGTCTAATCAAACCTTTAGACAAAAGCTCTTGCAACTGTGCCTTAAGCTCAACTAACTCTGTAGTAGTCATCCGATAAGGTGCTTTGGAAATAGGTTCTGTTCCTGGTTTGATTTTGATGGCGAAGTCAAATTCTCTCTTGGGTGGTAACCCTAGTAATTCCTCAAGAAAAACATCCCTGTAACTTTGTAATAGAGGAAATTGTTTCATGAAATCATCATCTTCTTCTGAAAATTTAGATATCTTTACTGCATAAAGGGTGCATCCTTTATTTTTAAAAAAGAATAGTGACAGGTATGCCAAACAACTTACCTGGAACTTCTATAGGTGTCACTTGCTTTTCAGCTTGCTTGTCTGCTACTGCAGCATGTATCTTATGCTGCTAATTACGATCATCCTTCTTCAAAGGGCATTGATTTGCGTAGTGGTCTTTGCCACAATTGTAGCAGCCTCCTACAGGTCCCTTTTTTAGGCTCAAAATTGCCTCCAGTCTTGTAATTATCACGTTGTCCCTCATAGGGCTTCTGCCCATTGTTATAATTTTAGCAAAATTATCCCTTACATTTCCAGTAGGCTTAGTTGCCACTGCTTTCTTACTATATCCCCTGGAAACTTACTTTTGTTTCCAACTTGTTTCCAATGGTCCCTTTTTGGGTGCAAGAGAGGTTGAAGAAGGGTTTACAGTCTTCTTCCGCACTTCCTCTTTATGAGCAGAAATAGCCTTTAATTTTTGTTCTTGCCTTATGGCCTTTTCAACAACTCCTTCCATAGTGGTTAGACTGTGAACATCGACCTCTCCCCCTATCACGAGATTCCAATCCCATGATGAATTCCATATTCTGAACTTCTCGTCAGTTTGATAACTGCGGTACATACTTGAGGAGTTTTGTAAACCGCTCCAGTATTCAGTTACAGTTAGCTTCCCTTGAGCTAAGTTCTGAAATTCTGTCATTTTTTGATCATAGAAAAGTTTTGGCAGCCAACGTTGCCTAAAATAGCCTTTAAATTGATCCCAAGTAATGTTGGTCTCATCAATGTTTAGTTCAGCTTTACGGCTATCCCACCACAAAGATGCTTCGTGGGAAAGCTGATAGGATCCCCAAATAGCTTTGGTTTCCTCTGAGAAGTTCCTTAATGCAAAGTACTTTTTCCATTTCATGAGCCAGTTCTCAGCTCACTCTCCTAATGTGGTGCCATCATACTTAGGTGGGCTTATCCTTTTTATATCATTAGTGAGTTCTGCTGCCAACCTAGCCTTTTTGTTTTCTGGTTGGACCGGTGTATTCCCAGCATTAACATCAACACCCACATCGGGGTTGTCCTCAGGAGGTTGCTGATTGTTATTACTAGCTTCTTCATCCTCCTCATTTTCCCATCACCTGCGGTCCCACGTACACTACGATCTTCTGGTTTCCAACAAGGCAGCAAGGATCTCATCAGTTTTGGGGGTGTTGCCGCTCCCTCCTTCGTTGGAGCCTTATTCGCACGTTCCCCCTTGTTCTAACCAGTTTTCTGTTACAAGACATTTAGGTTTTATCAGATTAGGACACAATAGGGCCCAAGAGCTGCAACCTTCAGCTCTGCTTACCAGATGTAACATCCTCATTTTATACATTGAGGAACAAGTGAATTTTTTTTTTTTATAAATGCTTACTGGTTCTAAATACATATTAGAACGTCCACAATCAAAAACCATTCTTATAACAGAAAATCAATTCTGGTACACCTGTAATCTGAAAATTTCGTGTACGAATCTTTTGGCCAGCACTAGTGGAACTAGCAGCCTAGATTTCTAGTGATGAAATGAGCTACCTTAGTTAGTTTATCTCCAAACTACCAGGATAAAATCATGTTGTTCCTGGAATAGGAACCTTGTAACCAAAGTCCATGGTATTACTTGCCATTTGTACTGCGGAGTATGAGGACTAACAGTTCCAGCAGGATGCATATGTTCTGCCTTAAACCGCGGGACATTCAAACAATGGAAGTCACAAAATCAATGACATCCTTTTTCATACCTTTCAAAAAGTAATTGATGTTCAAATCAGACAAGCATTTTGTGATTCCCCGTGGTCCAGAGGAAAGGTGAATTATGGAAAATTCAACTAACTTCTTCCCAAATCATTCAGCATAGGTACGTATACCTGTTTTATAACGCAAGATGTCCTTCTTATCAAATGAAACCTTATACCTGATATCCTTTTGGTTCTGCAGCAAGTGCTGCTTTTACTGATGAAGGATGCATGTGATTCTGAGGCATTTTGACCTCATCTTAAACTGGTTCTAATGTATAAGAGCAGAAAATGTGCCTCCTAAACTTAGAGCAGCAGCCTACTACTATTCTCCTTCCTTTGATATAGCTAATATCAAAATCATTTTGTGATAAAAATTATAACCACCTTCTCTGTCTGGTATTAAGGTTAGGCTGAGTAAAACTATATTTAGTCCTAGTGATCAGTTTCAATCCAAAGGTCCCAAGTAAGTTGGTCTCTAGGCTGAAGTGCATGAACAATGGCAGCAAGTTTCCAAATCATGAGGGGCATAATTCAGCTCATGTAATTAAGTTTTCTACTTTCTATATTTGCTATGACTTGCTCATTTTGAAGACAAACAAAACTCCAAGGCTTCCCCAGAAGCATCCGTTCCACAGTAAAAACTTCCATTAGGGTCTGGTATAGCTAAATATAGTGCAGAAGTCAAATGGTCTTTCGAAATTTTGAAAGCCGCTTCGCACTTATCATTCCATATGAATGTTCTTATCCTTCTTGGTAATGAAGTTATTGGTGCAGCTTATCTTTAGAAAAAAAATCCTTAACAAAAGTTTTCTATAGTCAACCAGCAAGACCCATGAAGCTAATCTTACTTTGTGCCATTCTTTGGTGCAAGGCCACTCAGTTTTGCCACTATTTTTGAAGGATCTACAGCCATTCCTTCTTACTTAATAGACATGACCCAAATAGTGCACTTTGAATCAAAGAAAGGACACATTTGGATAACATACCAACACAACCTTTCATTTTCTCAAAATTCCCAAAAAACTATCTCGACAAATGCTCATTGTGCCTCACCCTCAACGACTTTTTACGAGCAAAATGTAAATGGAAGATATGACACAAGAATACAAGTACAAAACTTGGCCGCCCGAGCAGCACCCCCTCATTTGAAAAATATTGTTCATTCAGTCATAAGGCTGCCAGAAGTAGGGAATAGTTAATCCAAGGGTAGAACTCAATTCATAATGTCCATACCTTGTTCGTAAAGCGTTTTATGAATTCTTCTTCTCTATCACACTTAACTGATATACCCAGATCGAAGATCTATCTTGAATAAACCGCTGCTCCACGCATATGCAAATGAGATCGTCGATCCTTGGAAGTGGATATATGTTCTTGATTGTTTGCTTTTGTTCACACCGATAATCAATACACAGCCTTAGTTTCCATCCTCTTTTTTTACAAAATATTACTGGCAGCTTCCCCAAGGTGCAACACTTGGCCTAATCAAACCTTTACACAAATCTCTTGCACGATGCCTTAAGCTCAACTAACTCTGTATAGTCCATCCGATAAGGTGTTTTGGAACTAGTTCCATTCTAGGTTTTCTTTCGATGTGAAGTCAAATTCTCTCTTGGGTGTAACCCTGGTAATCCTCCAGGAAACAACAATCCCTGAAACTTTGTACTAGAGGAAATTGTTCATGTAAATCATATCTCTTCTTGAAATTCATATCTCATTACTGCATAAAGGGTGCATCCTTTATTTTTCTCCTTTTTAAGCTGCTATTGACAGTTTTCTAACTGAAATTTCTCGTTTCACCCTTGATCTCTACTATTCCATCTGATCATCTAAATTTTATGTTTCTTTTCATAGCAAATCCACCTTTTTTCATGGTTAGCTAAACCCATTGCCACCGATGACATGTCATAACGATCCCAAGGTGCAACATAGAGGTCAACTTCCGTGGAAGAAATTAGAAAAGCAAGGACTACCCCAAAAAAACACATACTCACTGTAGTGGACAGTAATTAGCCATCCTGTACAATCCAAGATTATCCATTTTTTCTTGCTGTTTCTTTTAAGTTTTAGAACAATGTTTATTAGATAATAAACTTCTAGCTCCGATATCAAAAAGAATAGTGCAGGTAAATCCAAACAACTTACCTGTAACTTCTATAGGTGTCACTTCTTTTCAGGCTTGCTTGTCTGCTCCGGCAGCATGTATCTTATGCTGCAATACGATCTCCTTCTTCAAAGGCCATTGATTTTGGCGTCTGGTCTTTGCCCCCCTTGTAAGCAGGCCCCTACAGGGCCCTTTTAGGCTCAAAATGCCTCCATTCTTGTAATTATCACGTTGTCCTCGAGTAGGGCTTCTGCCCGTTGTTATAATTTTAGCAAATTTTATCCCTTGACATTTCCATTAGGCTTAGTTGCCACTGCTTTCTTACTAGTATCCCCTGGAAACTTACTGTTTGTTCCAAACTTTTCCATGGTCCCCGTTTGGTTGTGGAAGAGAGTTGGAAGAGGGTTTTACAGTCTGCTTCCGCACTTCCTCTTATGAGCATAAAAGCCTTTTAATTTTTTGTTCTTGCCTTATGGCCTTTCAACACTCCTTCCATAGTGGTTAGACTGTGAACATCGACCTCCTCCCCCTATCACCAGGATTCAATCCCATGACTGTAATTCATATTCTGACTGAGGCGTCAAGTGTTGATACTGCGGTACATCCTGAGTAGTTTTGTAAACCCTCCCAGTATTCAGTTTACGTTAGCTCCCTTGAGCTAAGTTCTGAATTCTGTCCATTTTTTTTGATCATAGAACAGTTTTTGTGCGAGCCACTGTTGCCTAAAATAGGGCCTTAAATGATCCCAAGTAATGTTGGTCCTCAATATGTTTAGTTCAGCTTTACGCTATCCCACACAAAGATGCTTCGGAAAGCTGATAGGGATCCCAAATAGCTTTGGTTTCCCTCTGAAAATTCCTTAATGCAAAGTAACTTTTCCTTTTCACGGACCAGTTTCGCAGCTCCATCTCCTAAGGTGGGTGCCATCATCTTGGTGGGCTTTTATCCTTTTTATGATCTTAGTGCTTCTGCTGCCAACCTAATCCTTTTTGGTTTTCTGGTTGGACCGGTGTATTCCCAGCATTAACTCAACACCCACATCGTGGTTGTCCTCAGTAGGTTGCTGATTGTGATTAACGACTTTCTCATCCTCCTCATTTTCCCATCACCTGCGGTCCCACGTACACTACGATCTTCTGGTTTCCAACAAGGCAGCAAGGATCTCATCAGTTTTGGGGGTGTTGCCGCTCCCTCCTTCGTTGGAGCCTTATTCGCACGTTCCCCCTTGTTCTAACCAGTTTTCTGTTACAAGACATTTAGGTTTTATCAGATTAGGACACAATAGGGCCCAAGAGCTGCAACCTTCAGCTCTGCTTACCAGATGTAACATCCTCATTGTAGACATTTAGAAACAAGTGACTTTTTTTTTGATAATGCTTCCTGGTTCTAACTACAAATTTAGAACTCACAAATCAAATAACCATTCTTATAACAGAAAACCATATTGCCGCTGTAATGACTAGGAGTACCTCCGATCTATCATTCATGACTCGGTAATCTACCGATCTATCATGAGTAATAGGAGTTGGCGTTTTTATTTAACACTCCACTCTTGCGGTTCTCTTCCCTATTCTGGATTCAGAATATGCTCTATCCAAGGAACCTATAGAATAATTGTTACCATTTCATCGGCATCTCATCCCTTAGACTAGGTGAATAGGGACAACGCAATCAGCAAGCTTGCGATACTTGGCCCAAGATTTGAAATTAATGTTTATGTCTCGTATTCCTTAAGACATACTCATCAATCTGGAATATTTCCTACACCCCAGTCTAAGTTATAGAGAACTCTTATACTAATTCTTGTCATCCTCCTATCCCAAATTCATTCACTCGGGGAAGTGGAAACGATAGTAAGGTGATAATGTTATATGGATGCCCACGAGGACTAGGGATACGATGACATTGGTTAACCCCTAGTTAAACCAGTTTGTGTCAAGATTACCCAAATATCCTAGGCAGCCTTATAACGTGCGACCTTCCTAATCGGTCCCTCGTAACTTGTTCAGTTCATGGTTTGTTTGTAAATCTTATTCGATCAATGCAAAGGGCATCGTACAAGACACCTGCATTGTTGTATCTTGGAATCTCCCTAACCTTCGGAGGTCACCGTGGCAGTTGACTTGTATCGTCAACCTTTAAATCCACTGAAAAGATATACTTATTAAAAGTGTACATAAGTGAGTTAAAATTATATTTAAAAGACGTTCCCCTAAGGTTATCGCTTTCCGGTCCCGGGTTCCTCACCTTAGCATGACCTTCGTAAATAAAACCCTTTACACAGAAAAAGTTATTAAGACTAAGTCCATCAAGGAGTTCATAGAATATACCTTAATTCACATCAACAGAAAAGGGACAATAACTCATAAACTTCAATGGATTCATTGAAACCCGTTTAGGTTTTAATTTAGTTCTCATAACTGAACTTATATCTTAATTATAGTTATCGAGATATAGTGATTAAGATTCCAATTACACGTTTGTCCTGGTTTAATCAAGGACTAGGCAATTAATAATTAATTTCAGGTCTTGTTTAGCGTCCTGCATTAGGTTTATTTTAACCCAGTTTCCAGTAAGACAATGATATATATTCAATTTAGCTTTAGATAGAACCACACTAGAATTGCTAACAACATAAGTTATTCAGTTCACAGATTCTTGTAAGCTTACATTGATAATCACCAAAAGTATCCAAATATACAATAATAACAATGCTCTCAATCTATTTGAACGAAGAGGTCAAACTATCAAGATAAGAATACAAACAATAAGTAACAAATATCAATTCCAATTCCTTTCAAACTCTCCAATACATTTAGCATTCAACATACGTGATACAATACTCTACGGAAAAATAACATCTTCTCCTCCATATAGTACATTTAGAAAATAAGATTGCATTTAAACTTAAAATCAAATTAACAAATCTGATCACATATCATATCTACGTGGCTTTTACCACTTACGGCATCCATCTGCAAAAAATTTTTGTCAACATGGTCAGTTCGAGAACTGAGCATGATAAGACACTACCTCTTAAAAAAAACAATTGCAATCATCCATTGTTTTCATTAAAACACCTGTTTCAACTGATGATCAATTTCACCCACAAGTAAACATATTCATAAAAATATAGGATTCAAGAAGAACGGAAAGTATCTAAGACAACTATCCTTCTAAAAATGCCCAGGACAGCAACATCAGATGTCATTAAAATTAATCATAGTAAAATGAAGATATAAAAACCCATTGGATTCCAGCAGTAGTTTTAAAATAGTTCCAACAGTTAGATAAAAATATATATCAACATATTAATTTAACAGAAGAGCAAATAACGATCATAAATTATTTCCCTCAGAGAACTAGCTCATGACTGTACTATCTTCAAAGAGCAAAGGAATTCACCTTAAACACATGCCGACTAAATCAGACGAGACCACCAAAAGACACCCACTATTGTCTTTAAGTTTAAAATATATTAAACTACATTTAAGTAGCTTCTCACGCCAAACAGTGATGTGAAAAATAAAATTGTTGTAGATAACAACAAAAACCTGTGATGAACAGACCTGTAATAGTGTGCGGAACAGCTTTCCAAAAGTTAATGGCATTGGACAGAAGTCCTATGGAAGCCAGAACGATAACTTTAAGGCTGGTAACAAATTTGAACCTAGAAAAGGGCCAGCTGGAGGATGCTTCAACTGTGTGGAAAGGACCACTATGCGAATCACTGTCCTCTGAAGAAGGATGATCGCGGACAGCAGCAGCATATACATGCTGCAGTGTCTAACCGACAAGCTGAAAAGCAAGTGACGCCCATAGAAGTTACTGGTAAGCTATTCGGGAAAACACAAACGCGGGCCGAAACACGCACACGACACGCACACAAACACAAACACACACATGAAAATTCACACACACACGCACACGAACACGCACATGCACCTACACATGCACACGCACACACAGACACACACACGCGTACGCACGCGCATGCGCACACACACACGCACACACACACGAACATGCACACACACAAGTTACACTCGCACACGCCACCCACACATTGCACACGCACGCCAACGAACAAAAAACACACACACACAACACACATGAAACAAACAGCAGACAACACGGCAGATGCACACGCACACTCACATGCACACGAATACGCACATGTTCACGAGCACGCACACGCACACAAACACGAACACACACACGAACACGTACATGCACATGTACACACACACGCACACGCACATGCACATGCATAGGCACCCGCACACGCACACACACCAGCACACGCACCACACAGGCACACGAACACTCACGGACAATGCACACACACACACACAAAACATAGATAGACACACGCACACGCACACGCACACTCAGACACACACACACGCGCATACGCACACACACACGCACCCGCACAAGCATACAAAACCTACCGCACACGCGCCATGCACAAACACCACACACGCACATTGCACATGCAACGACATATGCTACGCCCCATGCCACGACAGACACACACATGCACATGCACACACAGACACGCACACGCACACGCACATGCACAGGCACAGGCACACACACATGCACACGTAAATGCACATGCACACGAACATGCACACACACACACACACGCAAACACACACGCACACGCACATGCACATGCACACGTAAACGCACACACACACGGACACACACACGCACACGCACGCACACCCACACATGCGCGCACACATGCACACACACACATGCACATGCAGACACACACACACACACACATGCACATGCGGACACACACACACACACACACACACTCACGCACACACAGACACAAACATGCAAACCCACACGCACGCACACACACACACATGCACACGCAGACACACACACACACACACACACACACACACACACACACACACATACACACACACACATGCACACGAACACGTAAACGCACATGCACACACAAACGCACACACACGCACACTCACATGCACATATGGAGACATGCACACGCACACATGCACCCGCACACACACACGCACCTACACATGCACAAGCACGCAGAGACACACACACGCGCATGCACACGCACGCACACATGCACATGCACACGCACACGCACACGCGCACATGCGCACACACACACACACACCTACATACACACACATGAACATGCACACACACACGAACACGCACATACACATGGACACGCACATGCACATGAACACGCACATGCACACGAACACGCACATGCACACAAACACGCACACGCACACGAACACAAACACGAACACACACACAAACACGCACATGCACATGCACATGTACACGCACAAGCACGCGCACACGCACACGCACCCGCACAGGCACAGGCACACCAACACGCACCAACACAGGCACACGCACACTCACAGGACAATGCACACACACACACACAAACACACAGATAGACACATGCACATGCACACACGCGCGCGCACACACACACGCATACGCACACACACACGCACCCACACAAGCATACGCACCTACATACACACACACATGCACACAAACACAAACACGCACACACACGCACACGCACACGCACACGCACACACGCGCACGCAGACACACACACACACACACGCACGTACACGCAGACACACACACACACACGCACATGCACACGCACACGCATGCGCACGCAGATGCACAAGCACATGCACACACGCACACGCAAACACACACATGCACATGCACACGCAAATGCGGACACACACACGCACACACGCACACACAGACACACATGCACACCCACACGCACACGCACACGCAAACACACACACGGACACGCACATGCACACGCCCACGCACATGCACACACACACATGCTTGCACACACGCACACACAGACACGCACACGAACATGCAGACAGACACACGCACACGAACACATACGCATATGCACATGCACACGCACATGCACACAAACACGCACATGCACACACACACTCACACGCACACACGCACACATTTACCCACACATGCACATGCACCTACACATGCACCTACACATGCACATGCACATGCACACACAGACACACACACACGCACATGCACATGCACACGCACACGCACACGTACACGCACACGCACACGCACATGCACACGTACACGCACACGCACATGCATCTACACACGCACACGCACACACACCCGCACACGCATACGCATCTACACGCACACGCACATGCACACGCACATGCACATGCACACTCACACGTCCACGCACACATGCACCTACACATACACACGCACCTGCACACGTACCTACACATGCATACGCACACACAGACACACACACGAACACGCACACGAACACGCACACGCACACGTAGACACACACACGCACACGCACACGCACACGCACACGCACACGCACATGCACACGTACATGCACATTCACATGCTCACACACACAGGCACATGCACACACACACACACAACCCCACAGGCACACGCACCTACAAACACACACTTACACGCACACTCACATGCACACGCACGCACACACACATACACACGCTCACACGCACATGTACACGTGCACACACACACACACACGCACTCGCACATGCACACAAACACATGCACACGCACAAACACACAAATAGGCACAAGCACACGCACACTTAGATGCACACACACATGCACACGCACGCACAAAGACATGCACACACACACACACATGCACACGCACGCACACCCACACACACATGCACATGCGCACACACACACGTAGACACACACACGGACATGCACACACACATGCAGACACACACACGCACATGCACACACAGACACACACACATACACGCACACGCACACGCACATGCACACGCACACGCACTCACACACACACACACACATGCACACGCACACAGACATGCACACGCAAAGGCACACGCACACATGGACACATGCACACACACACATGCACCCGCACATGAACACGCACCTACACATGCACACGCACACACACGAACACACACGCACACGCACTCACAGGCACGCGCGCACACACACACACACACATGAAAACACACACGCACATGCACCCGACATATTCTATCCTATTTTTCTATATTTCCATCTATGGATTAGGAAGGCATATAATCATTCTTGAACTAATAGATTTTATCAAAAAGGTGCAGGCTTATTGATTTTATTAGGAGTTCACTCTGATCCTAATAGAAGGTTCTCTAACCCCTCCTTGCCAACTACCTAGACATGTGTCAAAAACATTAGCAACTATATATGTAACGCTTTGATTTTGCATGTTATCTTGGTGAAATGTTTTACATGCTGTTATAACTGCTGGAATGAAAGCAAACATGTTAAGATATGATTTGATCTTAAGAGAATGTGTTGCTAACTTGGATTCTTGCATACTGTGATTTATCGCATGGGACAACAAATATTGTACTTGTGAGTTTGCTGATGTGACGACAGATTGTCGTATACTTGCTTGCTCTTGTTGCTGATTGACAGCATATCCTGAATCAATTCCATTGATTCAAGTATGTTGAGGTCCTCTTGTGATTTCTGTGTCTATTCACACTTGAACCGGACTGAGATTGTTATGAGCGTGCAGCGACTGTTTGCAGGTGTGAACAGCTAGCACGAAAAAGCCAACGACAGGGGTTCGATTCTTGAACCTTGTACTGTCGAATTTGGGACCTCGTGAGGCAAGAAATGCCTGGACACGAGTGGCCTTGGCACGTAATCTAAAGGACGGAACGTCCTACTCTGCATTAACATGTATGTTAGTAGGGAAGCTGGATGGAAGTTGTTAGTGTTAGTGGTTAGTATGAATTAAAAACCTAAACTAACCCTAAAGCCTAACATACATCCTACACTACTATCCTAAGTGGATTTTTAAATTACAAAAAAAAAGGGAAAATAAACCTAAGGTTGAACTAAGACCTAGGTCGAATAATTTATGCAACCTAAACTAATCCTAAACTAAGGGGTACGCAGACCCTTGGGAGGAAAGGGATAAGGATGGAAAGGGCATTCATTGGCATTTAATAAACTGTCCCTACATGGATAGCGCCAGTTTTGGTGGGGCAGGTAAGGAATTAGAGGCATCTATTTAGAAATAGAGCCAAGTTCAGTTTTGCTTGGGAAATTTGAAATTTAGAACTCGCCAACCCAAGTGGTGGTGGCGTGGAAAGTAAGGAAGAAGGGTTGAGCCTTAATTGCATTAATTGTTTCTGTCCTCACGACCAGCTCGCCTTGGAAACAGTATGAGGGAATTTGATCTTTCATTGTTTCGATTTGGTTTGGCCGAATTTACTCTGCATTTGGTTTCTTTGGTCTGGTTCAGTCGAACCAGCTCTTAGCATTTGACATTTTTCTTGGAATTTTGAGGCTGTTGCTAAGCCTGAAGAAGAAAGGAGTGCTGGGAATTTTGTGTTGTCATTGTGGAAGAAAAACATGGCAAATAAGGTTTTCTTCGAGCTCTGGAAAAGAGATTTCAGGCATGTTAAGCCCTTCTCTTTAAAAATCTTTGCTTTGATTAAATGTTTCATTAAAACAACCCTGCTCTTGGGTTGGGATTTCATGATTGCTGTTGAGTGATTTGGAAATGGATTTTGTTGGTTCTTGCTTCTTTTCTTTGGAAAATGATAAGAAGATTTGCTTCTAGTTGCTCTGCCTTGATTTGTTTTTGCTCGAATCATGTTGGAAATGATTTACAGTATTGGTTGTTGACTGTATAAATGGTTTGAAATGGATATTCCTTTCGATGTTCGTGTTATTCGAAATTGGAATAGGCTGTGCAATCGCTCCTTATAGTGAAATTGTTTCTTTAAGTGTAATCTTTTCTTGCTGTTATATGGGGAACTGTCCTTGCATGTAAACAAAAAGAGAGAAGTGGAGATACAACCGTGTATATTTCTATGAATTGGGTTTCATTGAATCTTGCTGTCATTTTGGAAACAATAAGGAAATATTGTCTTGACTGCTGAGTTTTATTGTCTTGTAATTCTCAAATGATGTATCTTTCTGTGTGCTGGACGTTTGACAGTAATGGGAAATTCACCGTAAATATCTTGTGACTGTACACTTATTATGAGTTGTTTTCACTATTGAACAATCGTTTGTTGCTAACGAACTGGAAGGAAGGGAATAATAGTTGATGAAGTAGTTCTTATTGAAATTTTCTTTAAGAAAGTAGATCCTTCTTCTTGTACTCTTTTGGATTTTGGATGGAAGTGGCATTCAGGTTTACTTTGAGTAATTGAGCTCGAACTAAAGGAAGTTTAAGCAATATTGTCATTGCTGTACCTTTTCAGGAGTAGAAACTAAACGAATACATGTTGGGTATTCGTGAAATAGGAAAAAGATAACTGTTTTTCCTTCTTAAGTTATCTATGGATTTCATTTCTCCTTGTTGAAAGAATAAGGTGGTTTCACTTTGTGTTATAATGTTGTTTGGTCTTCCTATACGGACTGTTGATACAATTACAACTTGATTATATTCTGTGCAAAGAATGATTAAATTTCTTGATACTGCAAAGGAAAAATTGATTTCATTGCGTCTTATATTTGAGGTTTACCCTTCTGTTTGGAACTGTTTTGTGAATGCAAACTTGACTTGGATTTCTATTTTGAATTAATGGAAAATTTGGGATCTAACTTGTCTTCCGAGTCTGCTCTGGCTGTACCGAGCTCATATAATTAACACCTGGTTCAGGTTTGTTTTTATAGAGGTATTGACAGTTAAATATGAGTTGTTTGTGGTATTGGATTGAACAGTACAGGCTATGAGAGTTTGTTTTTCGATAAGAATGACTGTTCTGTTATCCTTATAATGAGCTGTCTTGTTTGAGATGAACACGGGTTAGGTGTTTGATTTCGTTTTGAACAAAATGGTGTTTCATAGTGAAATTAAAGGGAAATGAATTCGTCTTCTGTTGCTGTTCTGACGTGGTGAAATTCATAGTCAATGTGAATATTCAAATTGCTGTAGGTAACAGTAATGGGTAATATGTTGTTTTGAATGGGATACGTTCATAGGATTAAGTAATCATGCGATTCATTGACTACATGATTTAAGTACTGTTTGTCTGTTTAGCATACAGTGAAAGAAATATGGTATCCTTTATTATGGAAAATATATGGTATGCAACCATATATTATTTGACCTTGGTTGTACCTAATGTTGTACTAATCTATTTCGGATCTTTATATGAGTCTGATTCAAAAGAAATATGGATATGGATGATGAATTCTTCTTGATTTCATTTTAAAGCTGTTTTTATATGAAATTATTCTTGCTGCCGGAAAGTGAATTCCGAATGGATTTTGTAAGTTTCACTCTGAACTGTTATCTTGAATTGACTTTCATTTGGTTTTCACTGTTAGGACAGTTATATGGAAGGAAATAGAGATATGAATGAATGACTTGGAAAAGTGATCTTTTCTTCTTTCATTTAGTTGGAAATCTGGAATTCGTGAATAATGAATTTTATAGTGCTTAGATGGGAGCAACTATATGCATTGCTGTTCGCTTTCTTGTCTGTACTTGAATGCTTTGAATTTAATATGCTTCATGAACGGAAAGGAAAGTAATGGATTTATATTTCAGTTAGTTTCATCCTTTGCATTTGCTATTAATGAAAGGCGTGGAAAGGATAACTGGATGCTATAGGTAGCAAGCTACTTGTATTCCTAACTTTACAAATATTGTAAATTGATACTTGTAAGGATTATGTGGGAACGGGACAGCAGTCCCTTGGCTGATTGTGATGATAGTTTTGATAGTTCAGTTGTTATGCTCATCTTTCTTCTGTGCCTATTTCGTGATTGATGTTTAACTGTCATTTCATAAAAGCAGGGTTCTTTTATTGAAACAGTTAGTTGAAGCACCCTATTTTAAGGATAAGTGCTTAATATGCTCAGTTCATTGAACTAACCCATGCAATTCATTTTGCAGATGGAATTTGATTAGAATGAAGACTTGGTTGTTTTCTGATGCTTTTGATTAGATGTAAAATAAATTGTAATTGTTGCTTTTATTCCTCTTCGAGGAATTGTAAAAAGAAGAAAATATATTCTTTTGTACATGAGTTGTATGGATGCTTTGTATAAACTATACCCAATCAGCTGGATTGGCAATGGTACAGATTATGACTTGAAATATTGAATACAATTATGAGTGTGATATTTTCAATAATTATATCAGTTTGATATTGTTGTTTAAATTAGAAATATGAGGTTCTTTCTTTATTTGGAATTGTTTCATTATCCTTGGATGGATTTTGAAATGAAACTGATATCTATTCTTACCTAAATGCAACTTTTAAGTTGAATAATGCAATTAGTTCATACTTGGGTAAAGATGAATTTTTAATTGACATTAAAAGGATTAAAAAGAATATGATTTCATAATCAGAAGGTATTCAGGATTAGCTTAGGAGCTAAGGAATATCAATTCAAATTCGGAGTAATCAAACTTCGTTTTCGAACTCCATTAATGATCCCGTTGATAAAATTCAGAATAAAGGGTATAGGATATATATATCCATAACTAATGGACCTTAACTATATAACATTAAGGAGAACAAATGAATTCATTTCTCAAAGTTTAGACCTCATTTGAATGACGTCTAATAAGTTAATATTCTAAAATTAGTTGCAGTTGGAAAAATCTTGGCTAAGTTTAATAGGTTAAACTTATCACGTCCGTCGGTACGGACTGCTTAATCCAATGATTAAGAAATAAACCAAGTAAGGAATTGTAGCCCTTCGATACGAAGGTGAAGATACATAACAAACTAATGGACGGTTTAGTCCCTCTTAGTTATATACAACTACAACGGAAATGAGTATCAAGGGATCAACACGAATGCTGAAAGTTGTTTTTAATTATTAACTCGTGGCTAAGTCACTTGAGCAGGATGTGTATTCTCGATGGGTGGATTCTGCAGGACATTGGCATACGCCAGCTACAGCAAGGTGTCTTCATGAAGACGGGGTCTTCATGACGACACAATGTTGCAGCTAACATATAGCAATGCCCTCCCGAATTAAAACATCTAGAATATATAGGCTGAATGTGTAGATCTTAGCAGGGGATAGGGTATGATCTGGTATACGAAGTGACTCCGGAATACTAAAGATAAATAGACACACGGAGTCGTGGGGTAACGACACTGTATGTCTGCGTATCTTTAGTTACCAGGAGTGCCTTCCTATACCCGTTCATATTACTAGCTGGAATTGAAAGTTTAAAACTAAACTTAAACGTTGAGGACTGGTAGGAACCAGGAAAGACCATTCTAGATAACAGGTGAAGTGAAGTGAAGGACGTATTCCATAGATGTGTATCACATCCAGGAATATGATCATGCAAAGCATGTGAAAATCTTTGGCCAAAGTATCGCAATTGCTGGTTGCGTTGTCCTTATCACTTAATTTAAGATGCAGGATGTCAGATGAATATCAGTAACAGATATTCAGATAGGATTCTTAAATGGATCACTTCGATAACCGGGGAAGGTTATGAGAACAGGTATATATAATATACTATGAATAAACGAACATGAAGGATCGGTTGTTGCCGAGTCATGAACATGAAGGATCGGTTGTTGCCGAGTCATGAAATGAAGGATCATTGAAACTCTGAGCCATGAAAATGGAAGATCGGCAGTTCATCGAGTCATTTACAGCAGCTTATAGAATCTGTTATAAGATTGAATGGCATTGAATGTATGTTCCATATTGTAAATATGCGAACAGGGAACATTCGTTTTTAAAAAGAAATTGTGTGATCCAAACTGTGTTGTTTGGGCAAAGAATAATTATTAAAATTTGAACGTGTGTTTGAATTTCATAATTCATAACAGTGAATGTTATAAAAAAAAATAAAAATTTCCCTTGTCCTAGTCTACGTTTGTGTCTGCGTCTGCATGTGCGAGTGCGTGTGTGTGTGCGTGTGCGTGTGCATGTGCATGTGAGTGTGCATGTGCATGGGTATGTGCGTGTGTGTGTGTGTGTGCGTAAGCGTGTGTGTGTGCATGTGCTTATGCCTGTCTGTGTGTTTGTGCGTGTGCGTGTTTGGGTGTGTCTGTGCATGCGTGTGCATGTGCGTCTACAGGTGTGTGTGTGTGTGTGTCTGCATGTGCGTTTGCGTGTGCGTGTGTGTATGCCTATGCATGTCTGCGTGGTTGTGCATGTGTGTGTTTGCCTATGCATGTCTGCGTGGTTGTGCATGTGTGTGTTTGTGCTTGTGCATCTGTAGGTACGTATGCAGGTGCGTGTGTGTGTGCAGGTGCATCTGTGCGTGTGAGTGTGCGTGTGCTTGTGCGTGTGCATGTTCGTATGTGTGTGTGCGTGTGCGTGTGCGTGTGCATGTGCGTGTGCATGTGCGTGTGTGTGTTCGTGTGCATGTGCATGTGCGTGTGTGTGTAAGTGTCTGCCTGTGCATGTGCGTGTGTTTTAGCGTGCGTGTGCGTGTGCGTGTGTATATGCCTATGCATGTCTGCGTGGTTGTGCATGTGTGTGTTTGTGCTTGTGCGTCTGTAGGTACGTATGCAGGTGCGTGCGTGTGTGCAGGTACATCTGTGAGTGTGAGTGTGCGTGTGCTTGTGCGTGTGCATGTTCGTATGTGTGTGTGCGTGTGCATGTGCGTGTGCGTGTGCGTGTGCATGTGGATGTTCGTGTGCGTGTGCGTGTGAGTGTCTGCCTGTGCGTGTGCGTGTGTTTGTGGTGTGCGTGTGCGTGTGCATGTGTGTTTCTGCTTCGTGTGTCTACGTCTGCATCTGTGAGTGTCTGCCTGTGCGTGTGCGTGTGTGAGTATGTGTGTGTGCGTGTGCATGCCTGTGCATGTGTGTATTCAGGTGCATGTGTGTGTGCTACGTCTGCATCTGTGTCGTACGTCTACGTCTGCGTGTGTGAGTATGTGCTGTGTGCGTGTGCATGCCTTGTGTGTATGTATGTATGCAGTGTGCATGTGTGTGTGCAGGTGCGTATGCATGTGCTTGTGTGTGTGTCTGCGTTTGTGCGTGTGCTTGTGCATGTGTCATGTCCTGTGCGTGTGCGTGTGTGGATGCGTGTGTCATGTGCATGTGTGCATCTGCCTGTGCGTTTATGTCATAGTGCTTGTGTGTGTGTGTGCGTGTGCGTGTGCGTGTGAGTGTCTGTCCTGTGCGTGTGCGTGTGTGTGTGCATTTACGTGTGTCGTGTGCAGTGTGCATGTGCATCTGGTATGTGCGTGTGTGCGTCCTAGTCTGTGCGTGAGTGTCTGCGTCTGCGTGTGCATGAGCATGTGCGTGTGAGTGTGTGTGTGTGTCTGCGTGTGCCTGTCTGTGCATGTTACGTGCATGCGTGTGAGTGTGCATGTGCATGTGTGTGTGTGTCATGTAGGTGCATGTGTGTGTGTCTGCATGAGCGTGTGCGTGTGCGTATGCATGAGCATGTGCTGAGTGTTTGAGTATGTGTGTGTGTCTGCTTGTGCCTGTCTGTGTGTTTGTGCATGTGTGTGTTTGTGCGTGTGCATGTGTGTGTGTGTCTGTAGGTGCGTGTGCATGTGCGTGTGTGTCTGCATGTGCGTGCCTGTCATGTGTGTGATTGTCTACGTGTGCATGTGCTGAGTGTTTGTGCATGTGTGTGTTTGTGCTTGTGCCTGTCTGTGTCTGCATGTGCATGTGTGCGTGTTTGTGCGTGTGTGTGTGCGTGTAAGTGCCTATAGGTGCGTTTGTGCATGTGCGTGTGTGTCTTGTAGTGTGCCTGTCTGTGTGTGATTGTCTGTACGTGTGCATGTGCTTGTGTTTGTCTGTAGGTGTTTGTGCTATGTGCGATGTGTCTGCGATTGTGCACGTCTGCGTGTTTGTGCATGTGTGTGCCTGCGTGCGCGCGCACGTGTGCCTATGTGTGTGTGTGTGTGCATGTGTGTGTTTTTGTGTGTGCATGTGCGTGCATGACGTCTGTAGTGTGCATGTGCATTTACATGTGCGTCTATAGGTGCATGTGCTATGTGTGAGTGTGTCTGCGTGTACATGTGTGCATGTGTGCGAGTGTGTCTGCCTGCGCGCGCGCGCACGTGTGTGTGTGTGTGTGTGTGTCTACGTGTGTGCGTGCGGGTGTGTGCGGGCGTGCATACGTGTGCGTGTGCATGTGCATTTACATGTGTGTTTGTAGGTGCATGTGCAGGTGTTAGTGTGTATGTGGGTTCATGTGTGCATGTGTGCGTATAGGTGCGCGTGTGTGTGCATCTGCGTGTGTGTGTGCGTGTCTGTGTCTACGTGTGGGCTGTCTGTGTGTCTGTGAGTGCGTGTGCGTGTTTACGTATGCGTGTGTGTGCGTGTGTAGGTACATATGCATGTGCGTGCATGTGCGTGTGCGTGTGCATCTGTGCATGTGAGTGTGCGTGTGTGCATGTATGCGTGTGCGTGTGTGTGCGTGTGCGTGCATGTGCATGTGCGTGTGTGCGTGTGCATGTGCTTGTGCCTGTCTGTGTGTTTGTGCGGTGTGTATGTTTGTGTGTGTGCATGTGTGCGTCTGTAGGTACATATGTAGGTGTGTGTGTGTGTGCGGGTGCATCTGTGCATGTGAGTGTGCGTGTGTGCATGTGCGTGTGCATGTGTGTGTGTGGTGTGTGTGTGTGCATGTGCGTGGGTGTGTTCGTGTGCGTGTGTGCGTGTGAGTGTGCGTGTGCGTGTGTGGGTGTGTGTGTGCGTGAGCGTGTGCATGTGCATGTGTCTGTGTCATGTGCTTATGCCTGTCTACGTGTTTGTGCGGGTGTGTGTGTGTGTGTGTGTGTGTGTGTGTGTGTGTGTGTGTGTGTGTGTGTGTGTGTGTACGTGTGCGTGGGTGTGTTCGATTCGTGTGTGTCGTGTAAGTGTATGCGTGTCTGCGTGTTTGTGCATGTGTTTGTGTTTGTGAGCGTGTGCTTGTGCATGTGTGTTTGTGCATGTGCTGTGTCCTGTGCGTGTGTGTTTGTGCATGTGAGTATGTGTGGTACGTGTGCATGTGCGTGTGCGTCTGTGCAGGTGAATGTGTGTGTGTGTCTACGTGTGCGTGCATGTGCATGTGCGTGTGTGTCTGGCTTATGCATGGTCTGCGTGTTTGTGCATGTGCATGTGCATTTATGTGCTTGGTGCCTAGGTGTGTGTGCAGGTGTGTATGTGTGTGTGTGTGTTTGTATTGTGGTGCATGTGTGCGTGTGTGCGTGTGTAGGTACGTGTGCAGGTGCGTGTGCGTGTGCAGGTGAACGTGTGCATGTGCATGTGGCTGTGTGAGTGTGCGTGTGCATGTGCGTGTGTGCGTGTGCGTGTGCGGGTGTGCGTGTGCGTGCGTGTGTGCATGTCTGCGATTGCATGTGCTTGGTCTTACGTGTGCGTGTGTGCAGGTGTGTATGTGTGTGTGTGTGTTTGTGAGTTTGCATGTGTGTGTAGGTGCATGTGCGTGTGCGGGTGCGTGTGTGTGTGTGTGTGTGCAGGTACGCTTGTGCGTGTGCATCTGCATTGTGCATGTGTGTGTTGTGCGTGTGTGAGTGTGCTCTGTATATGTGTACGTGTGCGTGTGCGTGTGTGTGTCTGGTGCGATTTGTGCGTGTGTGTGTGCGTGTCTGCGAGTGCATGTGCTTGTCTACGTGTGCGTGTGTGTGTGTGCGTGTGTGGGCATGTGCGTATGCTTGTGAGTTTGCATGTGTCTGTAGCGTGCATGTGTGTGTGCATGTGTGTGTCTGCCTGTGCATCTGCGTCTGCGTCTGCGTTTGTGTCTGTGTCTGCATCTGCGTCTTCATGTGTGAGTGCATGTGTGTGTTTGTGTGTGTGCGTGTGCGTCTGTAGTGTACGTATGCAGTGATGCGTGTGCATGGGCGGGTGCATTTGTGCGTGAGCAGTGTGTGTGTGTGCGTGTGCGTGTGCGTGTGCTTGTGCCTGTTTGTGTGTTTGTGCATGTGCATGTGCCTTTGTGCGTGTGTGTGTGTGGGTCTGCGTGCGTGTGCATGTGTGTGTGCAGGTGCATGTGTGTCTGCCTTGTGCATCTGCGTCTGCGTCTGCGGTTGTGTCTGCATCTGCATCTCTGCGTCTTCATGTGTGAGTGCGTGTGTGTGTGCGTGTGTGTGTGTGTGTTTGTGTGTGTGTGAGTGTGCTGTGTGCATGGGCATGTGCATGTGTGCGTTTGAGCATGTGCGGTGTGCGTGTGTGTGTGTGCATGTGCTTGTGCCTGTTTGTGTGTTTGTGCATGTGCGGGTGAATTTGTGCGTGTGTGTGTGTGGGTGTGCGGTATGTGTGCATGTGCGTGTGCGTGTGCATGTGTGTCTGCTTGTGCATACGTGCGTGTGCATGTGTGTCTGCCTGTGCATGTCTGCGTGTTTGTGCATGTGTG
>CM034146.1:529029522-529039522 GCA_019776745.2 Taxus chinensis | reverse complement strand
GCACATGCACACGCACACGCTCACGCACACGCACACGCAGACACACACACACTCAAACACAGACACACACACGCACATGCACACACACATGCACACCCACATACACACGAACATGCACACACAGACACACACACGCACACGCAGACACAGACACGCATACGCACACAAACATGCACACGCACATGCACACGCACACGCACATGCACACACACATGCACACGCACACGCACACGCACACGCACACGCACATGCACAATGCACACGCACACACACAAGCACAAAGAACACGCACACAGACATAACATGCACACACACACTCACATGCACATATGGACACATGCACACGCACACACAGACACACACGTGCACCACGCACACGCATATGCATATGCACACGCACACGCACATACACACGCACGTTCGCGCACATGCACACGAGCACGCACACGCACATTGCACACGCACACGCACAAGCACACGCACAACACACACACCCACACGCACACGCACATGCACACACGCACACGCACATGCAGACACGCACACGCACATGCACACGCCCACGCACACGCACACGCACGCACACCCAAACACACACAAACACACACGTACACGCAGACACACACACACACGCACACGTACACGCAGACACGCACGCAGACACACACACGCACACGAACACGCACACGCACATGCACATGCACATGCACACACACACGCACACGCACACGCACACACACACGCACACACACACACACACATGCACACGCAACACACACACAAACACACACGCACACACAGACACACACACACACACGACACACGTACACGCAGACACACATGCAGAAACGTACACGCACACGAACACGCATACGCACATGCACATGCACACGCACACACACACGAACATGCACACGCACATACACACACGCACATGCAGACATGCACACACAGACACACACATGCACATGCACATACACACGCACACGCACATGATCACGCACACGCACATACACACGCACACGAAGAGACACACACACGCACACGAACACGCACACGCACATGCACACGCACACGCACACACACAAGCACAAAGACACACACATGCAAACACACACGCACACTCACACGCACACGCACACATGCACATACACACACATGCACACACACATACACACGAACATGCACACGCACATGCACACACGCACACGCAGACACACACACGCACACACAAACACACACATGCACACGAACACGCACACACACATGCACATGCACACAGACATGCACAAGCACATGCACACGCACATGCACATGCACACACAAATGAACAGTGAACTTATGCACATGAAACAAGCACACGCACGCACATGCACCCGACAGGCCCCACGCACACGCCACACGCAACAACACACCCATACATCACCGGCAGACACACACACGGACACGAAGACGGAATACACACACATGCACACAACACAACACCACACGCAGACACATACATGCCACACGAACACACACAAGCACATCGCACACACACACGCACACGCACCACACGCGCACCGACCACACAAAGAAAGCAACATTGCAAACCACACAGCACACCTCAATGCCACAATGGACACATTGCACACGCCACACATGCACCTGCACATGCACACACACATACCAAACATTACAAATAAAAGATGACAAACGCAAACAAAAGACATCACAACACAAGAATGCGCCCCAAAGTAATAAACACGACACACAAGAAAAAGACACAAGAAAAGCACACGAACAAGACGAGCAGGTAGCGACCACACACACACCAACACACACACACTATGAACAGGCACACACACACGAACAAAGACATGCCCCACCGCCACTACGAACACGCAATGCCATAGAACACGACACACGCAGAATAACACACACAGCCAAACCTGTACACGCAACGCACACGCCACACGCCACATGCACATTGACACCCCCGAACGCTAGGGGGGGACACACGCACACGCACACAGCACAGGACAGGCCACACTCACAGGACAATGCACACACAAACACAAAACAAACAAACATATGAACACGACACACACAATGCATACGCACACCACCACACGAAACCAGCCACAAAAGCAAATACACAAATATACACACCACACGCACATGACCGAACACAAAAAGACCACACAAACGACACGCCCACACGCCGCATGCCAGACGCGACCCAATTAGGCACACACGCACGCGGCACAGGCAGACCAACACCGACAAACGTAATTGCAAAGAAAAAGGCACAAACACACGCAAAACAAAAACGCACACGCAAGCACACGCACGCAACACCACACTGCACGCACACGCGACGCAGCCACTCCACGAACGTGCCACAGGAGCAACACACACACGCACCGCACATGCAAACACACACGCAACACGCACACAAACACGAACACGCACATTCACACGCACACGCAATGCCAAGACACACGCCCCGCACAAGAATACACACCTACACACACACGCACTGACACGAAAACAAAACAGGGGACACACCACAGCACACCGAACAACGCACATGCACACGCGCATGTAGCACACACGCACGCGCACAGGCAGACACACACACGCACACGCAATTGCAAATGCACACACACACGCAAACACACACGCACACGCAAGCACACGCACGCAACACACACATGCACGCACACGCGCACGCAGCAGCACACTCACGCCTGACAGGAGACACACACACGCACACGCACATGCAAACACACACGCACACGCACACAAACCAGACAACACGCAACATTCAACGCACACGCACATGCACCACACACCACCACACGCAGCGCAGCACACGCACACGCACACACCACCCGCGCACGCAGCACCAAATGCACGTGCACAGGGCGACACCACATATGCACACGCACATGACCATGCACCACACCACGCAACGAACACACACACGCACATGCACACGCACATGCATACGCACACCACACACGCACGCAGACACTCACACAAACGCACCGTAGATACACCACACGGAACACAAGACACACACACGGACACGAGCAGGCACACACACGCACACCGCGCAACACACACACAGCACAAAGACACATGCACCTAAACATGCACACGCAAACACAGACACACACACACACACGCACATGCACCTACACGCGCACCCGCACAGGCACAGGCACATGCACATGCACCAGCACAGGCACACACACACTCACAGGAAAATGCACACACACACACAAACACACAGATAGACACACGCACACGCACACACACACACACGCATACGCACACACACACGTACCCGCACAAGCATACGCACAGACACATACACATGCACACACACACGAACACAAACACGCACACGCACGCACACAAGCACAAAGCACACGAACATGCACAAGCACACCCACATACACACGCCCACGCACACGTACAGGACACATGCACACCGAACACACACGCTTGCACCTACATATGCACACGCACACACAGAAACACACACGCACACGAACACGCACACGCACATGCACATGCACACGCACACGCAAACGCACACGCACACAGACACGCACACGGACACGCATACTCACATGCGCACATAGACACATGCACACGCACACATGCACCTGCACACGCACAGGCACCTACACAGGCACACACAGGCACACACACGTGCATGCACATGCACACGCACACGCACATGCACCCGCACACGCACACGCACACGCACACGCACACGCAAACACAAACGCACACCCACACACGCACTCGCACAACACACACGCACTCACAAACACACATGCACACACACACACATGTAGACACACGCACACGCACACGCACATGCACAAAGACACGCACATGCAAACACAGACGCACACTCACATGCACACATGGACACATGCACACGCACACATGCACCCGCACACGCACACACATAAACACACACGTGCATGCACATGCACACGCACACGCTCACGCACACGCACACGCAGACACACACACGCACATGCACACGCACACGCACACACACACACACATGCACACACACATGTACACTCACACATACACACGGACACATGCACAGGCACAGATGGACAACACGCACACGCAGACACAGACACGCATACGCACACACACATGCACACGCACATGCACACGCACACGCACCCGCACACGCACAAGCACACGCACATGCACACGCACACGCACACGCACACGAACACGCACACACAGACATAACATGCACACGTACACTCACACAGACACACACGCACACATGCACATGCACACACAGACACACACGTGCACACGCACACGCATATGCACATGCACATGCACACGCACACGCACACGCACGTTCACGCACACGCACACGAACACGCACACGCAATTGCACACGAACACGCACACGCACACGCACAAACACACACGCACACGCGTACGCAGCACACACACGCATGCGCACAGGCAGACACACACACGCACACGCACACGCACATGCACACGCACAAGCACACGCACACACATACACACACACAAACAGACACACACACACGCACACACAGACACACACACACATGCAGACACACACACGGACACGAACCCACACACGCACATGCACATGCACATGCACACACACACACACACACAAAGACACGCACATGTACACACACACGCACACTCACACGCACACATGCACCCGCACACGCACACTGCACATGCACCTAAACATGCACACGCACACACAGACACACACACGCGCATGCACGTGCATAAGCACACGCACACGCACAAGCACATGCACACGCACACGCACACCAACATACACACGAACATGCACACGCACATACACACACGCACATGCAGACATGCACACACAGACACACACATGCACATGCACATACACACGCACACGCACATGATCACGCACACGCACATACACACGCACACGAAGAGCACACACACACGCACACGCACACATGCGCACGCAAACATGCACACGCACACGCACACACACAAGCACACAGACACACACATGCAAACACACACGCACACTCACACACGCACATGCACACATGCACATACACACACATGCACACACACATACACACGAACATGCACACGCACATGCACACACGCACACGCAGACACACACACGCACACACAAACACGCACACATGCACACGCACACACGCACACACTTAGACATGACACATGCACACAGCACATGTGGACACAAGCACATGCACACGCACATGCACATGCACACACACATGCACATGCACATGCACATGCACATGCACAAGCACACGCACACGCACATGCACCCGCACAGGCCCACGCACACGCACACGCACACACACCCATACACACACGCAGACACACACACGGACACGAAGACGCATACACACACATGCACACACACACACACACGCAGACACATACATGCACACGAACACACACACGCACATGCACACACACACGCACACGCACACGCGCACGCACAAAGAAACGCACATGCAAACACACACGCACACTCACATGCACAGATGGACACATGCACACGCACACATGCACCTGCACATGCACACACACCTGCACACACACCTACACATGCACACGCACACACAGACACACACACACGCATGCGCACACTCACACGCACACGCACACGCACACGCACAAGCACACGCACAAGCGCGCGCACACACACACCAACACACACACACATGAACATGCACACACACACGAACAAAGACATGCACATGCACACGAACACGCACATGCATACGAACACGCACACGCAGAATAACACACACATGCACATGTACACGCACACGCACACGCACACGCACATGCACATGCACCCGCACAGGCATAGGCACACGCACACGCACCAGCACAGGCACAGGCACACTCACAGGACAATGCACACACAAACACAAACACACACACATATGCACACGCACACACACATGCATACGCACACACACACGCACCCGCACAAGCATACACACCTACACACACACGCACATGCACATGAACACAAACATGTACACACACACGCACACGCACACGCACATGCACACGCGCATGTAGCACACACGCACGCGCACAGGCAGACACACACACGCACACGCAATTGCAAATGCACACACACACGCAAACACACACGCACACGCACGCACACGCACGCAACACACACATGCACGCACACGCGCACGCAGCACACTCACGCACGTGCACAGGCAGACACACACACGCACACGCACATGTTGACACACACACGCACACGCACACAAACACGAACACGCACATTCACACGCACACGCACATGCACACACACACGCACACGCAGACGCAGACACGCACACGCACACACACACGCGCACGCAGCACACACATGCACGTGCACAGGCAGACACACATATGCACACGCACATGACATGCACACACACACGCACACGAACACACACACGCACATGCACACGCACATGCATACGCACACACACACGCACGCAGACACACACACACGCACATGTAGATACACACACGCACACACAGACACACACACGGACACGAGCACGGACACACACACGCACACGCGCACACACACACATGCACAAAGACACGCACATGTAAACACACACGCACACTCACATGCACATACGGACACATGCCCACGCACACATGCACCCACACACGCACATGCACCTAAACATGCACACGCAAACACAGACACACACACACACACACATGCACGTGCACAAGCACACTCACAAGCACACACGCACACACAAACACGCACACACAGACACACACATGCACACGCACATACACACTCACACGCACATGATCATGGACACACGCACATGCAGACACATGACACACTGCACATGCACACGAACACACGCACACGGGACACGCACACACACACACACAAGCACAAAGACACGCACATGCAAACACACACACACACACTCACATGCACATATGGACACATGCACCCGAACACACACACGCACCTAAATATGCACAGGCACACACAGACACACACACGTGCACGCACGTGCACAACCACAAGTACACGCACTCGCACAAGCACACGCACACACACACACGCACATACACACGAACATGCACACGGATACGCACACACACACACGCATGCACACACACACGCACACGCCCACGCAGACACACACATGCACACGAACACATGAACACACACATGCACACGCACACGCACATGTACATGCACATGAACATGTACACGTACACGCCACACACGCAAGCACACACACACACAAAGACACATACATGCACACACACGCACATGTAGACACACGCACACGCAGACGCACACACGCAGACGCAGGCACACACACGCAAATGAACACGCACACGCATAAGCACATGCACACGCGCACGCACAAAACACACAGCACTCAGACACACGCACACGCACATGTCACACACACACACACATGCACACGCAGACACGCACGCACGTAGCACACGCACACGCACATGCACACGCACACGCACACACACACAGACACGCACACGCACACGTACACTCACACGCACACACGGACACATGCACAGGCACACATGGACAAATGCACACACACACACACAGAAACACACACGCGCACGCACATGCACATGCACATGCACCCGCACACGCACAAGCACACGCACATGCACACGCACATGCACATGCACGCACACCCACACACACACAAAAACACACACGCTCACGCAGACACACACACACACGCACACGCACACACAGACACAAACGCAGACACGCACACGCACACGAACACGCACACGCACATGCACATGCACACACACACGCACATGCACATGCACAAAGTACACGCACATGCAAACACACACACGTGCACGCACACGCACACGCACACACACGCACATGCACACGCACACGCAAACACAAACACAAACACCGACACACACACACATGAACATGCACATGCACACGAACACGCACATGCACACGAACACGCACACACACGAACACGAACACGCACATGAACACGTATATGCACATGCACATGTACACGTACATGCACATGCACATGCACACGCACCCGCACACGCACAAGAACCAGCACAGGCACACGCACACTCACAGGACGATGCACACACACACACACACACAAACACACAGATAGACACACGCACATGCACATGCACACACACACACATGCATACGCACACACGCACACGCACACACACACAAGCATACGCACACTACATGCACACGCACACACACACGAACATACACACGCAGACACGCACAAGCGCACGCACACACGCACATGTTGCACACGCACACGCACACGCACACACGCAGCACGTAGTTACACACATGCACAGGCAACACGCACAGACACATGCACACGCACACGCACATGCACACGACACACACACACCGCACACGCACACGCACACACACACAACGCACATGCACACACACATGCACACACACGCAAATGCACACACGCACACGCACACACACACATGCACGCACGCAAATGCACACGCACACACACAAGCACTTATGTACACGCACACGCACTCCCACCGACACACGCTTTCACACACACACACAGACACACACACGCAGACACGCACACATAGACACGCACACGCACATGCAAACGGACACGCACACACACACACACACACAGAGACACGCACACGCACACGTACACATCACACGCGCACACGGACACGTACACGTACGCACACACACACGCAGATGACACATGCAGACACGCACACGCACATGCACACGGACGCACACACACACACACACACACACACACACACACAGTACACACACACACACACACATATGCAGACAAAGACACATGCAAATACAAATGAACACACACACACACTGCAAATTCACCTATGTACACATGCACACGGACACACAGCACACACGCACATGTGCACGCACACTGCACATACGCACACTACACATGCAAAAGCGCAAACACGCACACACACACACACACACACACATGCACACGCACACACACACGCACACGCACACACACACACACACACACACACGCACATGCACGTGCACACACACGCGCACACACACACACACACATGCACACGAACACGCACATGCACATGAACACGCACACACACATGCGCACACACACACACGCCACACACACACACACGACACACGTACATGCAACATGCACATGCACATGTACACGTACACGCACACGCACACGCACATGCACATGAACAAGCACATGCACACGAACACGCACTATGCACAGGCACACGCACACTCAGAGGACAATGCACACACACATGCACATGCACATGTACATGCACACGCATACGACACACGCACATGCACATGTACACGCACACCGCACAGGCACATGCATACGCACACACGCACGCACCTGCACACACGCATATGCACACTACATGCACACACGCACACGCACACACACACACGCACACACACACGCACATACACACGAACAAGCACATGCACACGCACACACGCACATGTTGACACACACACGCACATGCCCACGCAGACACACACATGCACACAAACACGCACACACACATGCACACACACACGCACATGCACACGCACACGCACACCCACACACGCAAATGCACACGCATACACACAAAAACGACACAGACACATGCACACACACACGCACATGTAGACGCACACGTACACGCACACACAGACACACACACGCAAATGACACACGCACACGCACAAGCACATGTACATGCACACGCACTCCCACCGACACACGCTTTCACACACACACACACACAGACACACACACACGCAGACACGCACACATAGACACGCACACGCACATGCAAACGGACACGCACACACACACACACACACACAGAGACACGCACACGC
>CM034146.1:529019522-529022022 GCA_019776745.2 Taxus chinensis | reverse complement strand
CACGCCATGCGCAAACACACATGCACCACGGACACGTACACGAACACACACACGCGGGCACGCACACGCCACACGGACCGGCACATGCACACATGCGCCACCAACACCACACACCCACACACACACACACCCACACACATGAACATGCACATGCACATGAACACGCACATGCACACGCACACGCACATGCACACGAACAAGCACATGCACACGAACACGAACACGAACACGCACATGAACACGCACATGCACATGCCCCAGTTACATGCACACGCAACACGCACAAGACATGCACCGCATGAGCAACCACGAACAGGAAAAAGGCAAAGGCACACGCACACACACACACGCCACACACACACACACACCACACGCACCACGAAACACAACAAACGCACACGCCACACACACACACGCACACACACCCGACACATCATACACACGAACAAGCACATGAACACGGACACACGAACATGTTGGACACACACACGCACACGGCACACGCAGACACACACAGCACCACGAAACACGCCACACACAACATGACACACACAAAACGAAACAGCACACGACACACCCCACTACCCAAACACGCACCACACACACACAAAAAGACACACACAGCACACACACGCACATGTAGGACACCACACACGCACCACACAGACACACCACACGCAAAATGAACACGCACACCACAAGCACATGTACACGCACACGCACTCCCACCGACACACGCTTTCACACACACACACACAGACACACACACACGCAGACACGCACACATAGACACGCACACGCACATGCAAACGGACACGCAACCACACACACACACACAGAGACACGCACACCACACGTACACTCACATGCGCCACGGACACATTCACACGCACAAGTACACGAGACACACACGCAGACCACGCACACGCCACTTGCACATGCACACGCACACAACACGCACACGCACACGCACAAAGTAACACACATGCACACTCATATGCAGACATGGACACATGCATATGACACATTGCACTGCCACATGCACCTACCACATGGCACACGGACACACAGGGACACCACCACACGTGCACGCACACGCGTACGCACACACACAATGCACAAGCACACGCAACACGCACACACACACACACATGCACACGCACACGCACACGCACAAGCCACCAAAAACACACACGCACACGCACATTGGTGACGTGCACACACACGCGCACAAACACACACACACACATGCACACGAACACGCACATGCACATGAACACGCACACACACATGAACACGAACACGCACACGCACACGAACACGCCATGGCACATGGAACGTACAGTACACGCACAACGAACATGCACATGAACATGAACCCCCCACACGCCACACGCACTAGCACAGGCACACGCACACTCACAGGAATGCACACACCACACACACAAACACACAGATAGACACACGCACATGCACATGTACAACACACACACATGCATACGCACACACGCACGCACCTGCACAAGCATAGCACTAATCACACGCACAACCATCACATAACATCGCACAAGCCCACACGCCCCACACGCAGACATGCACACGCACATGCACACACACACACACGCACACGCACACACATACAGACACACGCACACGCACATGCACACGCACTCGCACACGCACAGGCACACACACACGCACACGCACACGCACACGCAAATGCACACGCATACGCACATGCCCGCATAGACACACACACGCACAGCAAATTGGCCACACGCACGTACACGCACACGCACACGCACACGCAAATACACACGCACACGTACATGCACGCACACATGCACACGCACACACGCACACGTAGACAGACACACACACACGCACACGTACATGTGCACACACAGACACACACACAAAGAGAGACACACATGCACACCCACAGCACAAACGCAAGACACAAAACGCACACACACACGCAAAGGCACACGCATACGCCCATTCACGCACGACACACCCACCCGCACACGCACAGCACACACACAGCAACACGACACGTAACGCACACACCGACCGTCACCACAGCTCACAGCGACACTCCCTGCCACCATTCGCACAAACACACACCCACAATCACCCACACCACCTACACTTCACACACATGAACCTGCACATTCACATGACACGCACATGCACACGCACACGCACATGCACCCGAACAGGCGCACTGCACACGAACACTAACACGAACACGCACATGAACACGCACATGCAACATTCACATTACATGCCCCTCACACGCACACGCAATGCACCACTCATTCGCATCCCGCATCCGGCACAGCACAGGCACACGCCCACACACACATGACGCACACACACACACACACCAACTGCACACTAACACACACACCTCACAATCCCACACACACCAGCGCACACACAACGCACATACACACTAACAAGCACGATGCACACGTCACACACGCACCTTTACCAG
>CM034146.1:529004522-529014522 GCA_019776745.2 Taxus chinensis | reverse complement strand
TTGCCACATGGCATCTGACCAGTGGAGCGCACGGAATTTTTGAAAAAAATTCCAAAGACAAAAAAAGGTAAAATTTGAATTTTTTTCCTGCCGATCCGTTTTTGGGCCGTTTTTGCCGTAAATCTTCAAACGATCATATCTTTTGATCCAGAGCTCAGAGTTTCGAGTTCTTTATATCATTAGAAAGATGTTAAAATTCTCTACATGATTCCATGGTCAATTTCTAATTTTGGTTTAGTTTGGAGAGAAGAAAATTCAAAAATAGTTCTGGTACATGTCCATGGCCAGAAATGACATTTCAACAACCAAATTTAATACAGAATGGGTCGCATTCTTCTCCAATATGGTCAAAAATGACATGGTATGGGTTTGTAAGGTCCTCCATGCTGTTTTAATGCATTTTCCATCAATTAGGAATGGGTTCCCACGTTTTTTACAATTTCTCTCTCCTGGCCTCGACCCATGCATTGTAAAAGCCAAATTTGGCTCATTTCTTCATGGTTGAACACTTTTTGGCATTGCAAACTTCTTCTTTCACCTCCAACAAGTGATAGTTGTAAGAATCAAACCTTTTTCACAGTTTGTAATAGGTTTATACCTCTTTGATGGTGGAATGCAAGAGATTTTTACATGGAATTGACAGTGCAAACTCTGTGAATGCTTTCAGTCCTCTATTTGTATTGTTTTAATTCATTCTAAGACCTCTAATTACATCTATCAGCTTGTGTATGTTTTCCCTTGTTGCACTTCATGAATTTGTGTCTATTTACATGGCAAAAAATGTTTCACCACTCCTTTTGGTGCATCACCATCTTTAGTTTAGTTTCATTTTTACATTTTTATCCCTGTCTCCTTGTAATTTAGAGTAGGATTAGGATCTGAACCTCTGTAGTTGTGCAAAATATAGATCTAAATCAGAGGATTTTGAGGAACCAGCCTCTAATATGGAGATTCCTCTCTCATTTTCACAAGTCCCACACTTGGAGAGAGGTTTCCATGTTGTGCAATCACACTGGATGCCTAAAACATCAATTCAGAACCTTGATTTGCATCCAGGGGTGTTGCTAATTTGCAACAACAGTTTTGGCACGCCCGGTGGGACCTTAGAGGTCTCATTTTTATTGCAGCAAAGTTGATGTGCATCTGCTGCAATTTTATTGCTTGAAAAGAGCTATAATTTGCATATCTGGCGACTCTAAGGGGAAGAATCAACTAGTTTCAGCAGTGCAGGCCTGAAAACTCATGAGAAGAATCACCACAAGGTCAAGAGCTGGAGAAGAAGAGGTGTTGTTTGAATATCTGCAGTTATCTCCAAGAGTAAGGCAAAGTGGGAGGAGAATCCAAAGGTCTCCATCTCCACCAAACAGAACTCTCTCAACTCCTCCACCTGGTAGGCCTTTCATTCAATCAACAAGGGTTCTAAGATGAATTAGAATGGCACAAAACAACCCCTATGTCAACTTCACAGGAAACAGCCCACTTGCCCTCAATGCACAACATCCAATTCCAATTGTAGCCTTGAAGAACATTCCCTACTTAACTGGAGAAAATCAGACTACTCCAGGCGATCATGTTAAAGACATTGCCAATCTTTGTGCAATTCATGAAATCAATGAGATGCAAGTGGCTGTCTAATTGCTGGCATCTTCATTCAAGGGGAAAGCATTGCAATGGTTTAGAAGCCTTGGAGCTGGTTCTATCACAAATTGGAATCAACTATGTATAGCACTTCATGACCAACTTGGAGAGAAGGGAGACAACTTGTCTCTTTTGGAGCAGCTGACAACCATCAAGAGAGCTCCCAATGAGCAGCTGACTGATTTCAACTTTAGATTTCAAAAGACTTGGGAGAGAATTCCAGTGGCAGTCAGACCAACAGTAGAAGGTGCTTTTCTCTACTATCTCAAAGCTTTAAATTCTGATATTTCTCTGTTGATTCAGTCAATGGGAGGCATAACTATCCCTATGGCTTATACCATTGCCATTAGGGCTGAAAATTATTTGATCCAAGCTGGCAAACTAGCCCCTAGACCTCCCATGCCATTGTTTCCAAGTTTAGAGAGTCCAAATACCAATCAAGCACCTAATTTGGCTCCTTCTCCCACTCCTAGAAATCAGAGTTCAAATGAAGCTTCTACTTCATCTCCAAGTGCCCCAAATGAGCTTCAAGAAGTCATGAAGCAACTGCAAAACCTAGGCAATGAGCTGGTTACTCTCAAGAGGCAACAAGCACAAGGTTTCAGACCTTCTTACGAGCCCCAAGCTTAGCCTAACAGGCAGCCATACCAACCAAAAAGACCTCCTAATCCAACTGCAAATATGAATCAAACAAGGCCTCCTTCCAATAGACCATTTCAGCCCTATAATCCAAATGCCATATCTTCCTCTAAGGCATTGGTACCAACACAAAACAACATTGCTCAGGAGTATGACTGGTGTTTTCCATGCAATGAACCTCATAACTAATCCATGTGCTTCAATGGTGCTTTGAATCAAGCATTAATGGTGACAACTACTGGTGTGGAGGGTGAGGGAAGTCAAGGAAATAGCCAACAACAAGAAATATTCCAACAGCAATCAGTCCTAAATGACACCACATTGGTAAATTGGCAAGCAGAGGATTTTTGTGGCATGAATCAGGCAGTTTCCCAAGGTGTTACAGCCAACACAAGGTCAAAAAGAAGGAATTTGGGTGAAGAACAACCATTAGCTCCAACCAATCCACAACCTTCCATGGCTCCACAAATGGTTGGCAAGCAAAATCTAATTTCAAATGCACAAGGGCATCCAAGAATAGCTCCTAGACCAACTCGAATACCAGTTATTGTTGCCCACGTGCAAGGAGTGAATGTACAAGCAAAGGGATAGCAAAGAGATCCTTCATCACCATTCAGTATCATTGATCAGATGAAGAAGACAAATGTTAATATATCAATGTGGGAATCCCTATCTATCCCAGGCCAAAGAGACTTGTTATAAGCTGCCATGAAGGACTGGCCAACTTCGAATCAGCAAGTTCAGATGCAAGAGAAAGTGCTCACAAATGCTGTCCAGCCTGAGGGAAATCATGGAGGACAGCAAGGTAAAATGTTGAAGCCCCCTCCTTTCTATGTTTCATTAATCATTGGAAATCAGTTAGTGCACAATTGCATGATAGATTCTGGGGCAAGTAGCTCAATGATGCCTAAACAAATAGCTGATCAGCTAGGGCTCCAGTATGAAACCATATCCAAAGGGGTAGTGCAGCTGGATGGGACAGCAGTAACAACAGTTGGGGTGATTAGAAATTTGAGTCTTACCTTGCATGCATGTCCAAATGTTGTTGTTTCACAAGATGTATCGGTCATAGAACTTCCACCACTCTTTGCCCTATGCTTGTCAAGGGACTTCACAGCCAAGATTAGGGGATATTTTTCTGCTGATTGGTCACACATGCTGTTCAGAACGAGGTATGGAACTAAGGCTACAATTAGGTCTGAACCTATTGCAAACTTCCACATTGAGCCTTACACTCCAAGTCAGATCAACGCCAATTGTTCAGCATTTGATCAAGAAGACCACCCAAGCACCGATGAAGCTGACACCAAGGTTGGGAGCATCCTGGATCTAACTCTTGATGAATAGGAAAACAAGGTACATGCTTTTGATCCTTATCAAGAAGTAGAAGAATCTGAGCTAGGGGTCTATTGCATACACGAAGAAAATCAGCCTATTCCTAGCATCACCAAGCCAAACCATGAAGATGACAATGAGGTATGGCAGCTGTTTTTTGATGGATCAAAGGAGTAGACAAGGTGCAGGAGGTGGAGCCATGCTTTTTTCACCTTAAGGAATAAAGTACAATTCAGCTTTTAGATTTCAGTTTGCATGTTCCAATAACACTACTGAATATGAAGCCTTGGTGCAAGGGATGTATTGGGCAATCAAGAAGAAAATAAAGAACTTGTAAGTCTTTGGTGACAGTGAATTGATTGTAAATCAGGTCAAGGGACAACATGCTACCAAGAATGATCTACTCAGGTGCTACAAGAATAGGGTGTGGGACCTCATGAAAGATTTTGAGGGTTTTGGCATCAAATCCATTCCTAGGAAAGAGAATCAAGCTGCTGACAGGCTTGCAGTAGTAGGGGCAGCCTTTGACATTGTGGAAAGCATTCAAAAAGACAAGGTACAGCCAAACATCCACGTGATTGTGAGGCCTTCAGTGCCAGATAACAATGTCAGTTGGCAAGTATTTGAGAATGACCATCAAATCATCCATTTCTTGCAAGAAGAAGTCGAGTTCTCAGCTAAGAATCAAGAAAAATTGGAACAGCAGTATGGTGACTAGGTGGTATAGCTGAGAACTAACAAGTTGCCCAAGGGACTTATCACTTTGGAGTCCATTTTTAATCCCAATGATCAGTTTAGAAAGGAGAAAGCAAACATTCAGGTCAAGAGAGAGGATTCAGTATCCATCTTGGTAGAAGAGAACAAACCATTGCAAATTGGAAAGATGACAACTAAACAAGAAAGGTATGAATTCATGCAACTGTGTCAAGAATTCCCAGATGTGTTTTCTTGGAGCTATGAAGATTTGAAAGGTTTCAATCCCAACTTAGCTCAGCATACCATTGAATTGGATCCAAATACTAAGCCTGTCAGGCAGAAACAAAGACCAGTCAATCCACACATGGAGCCTCTCATGAGGAAAGAATTGGACAAGCTGATTGAGTCAAGAATCATATTCCCAATCAAGCATTCTAGTTGGGTTGCCAACTTGGTTCCAGTCAGAAAGAAGAGTGGGGAGATCAAATTGTGTGTTGATTTCAGAGACTTAAATAGAGCATCTCTTAAGGACCATTACCCACTCCCTTCCATGGAGCAAATCTTGCAAGTTGTGGCTGGCTCCGAGAGTTTTTCACTACTTGATGGCTACTCAGGCTACAATCAGATTATGGTGAAGGAAGAAGACCAGTTCAAGACAACCTTCACAACCAAATGGGGAGCTTATGCATATAGGAAAATGCCATTTGGGCTGTCCAACGCTGGTGCTACTTTCCAAAGGGCAATGGACATGGCGTTCAAAGGTTTGATTAACAACGTGGTGCTGATTTACCTTGATGATATCACTGTTTTTTCCAAAAATGCAGTAGACCACCTCTCTCATTTGAGACAAGTTTTCATGAGGTGCAGGAGATTTGGAGTGTCTTTAAATCCTAGAAAGTGTATCTTTCTTGCACATGAAGGAAAGCTCCTTGGCCATAGTGTCTCCAAAGAAGGATTAGCAATTGATCCAGAGAGGGTTGAAGCCATAAGAGCACTACCATTGCCAAGCCACAAGAAAGCCCTTCAGAGTTTCTTGGGGAGGATAAACTTTGTTCGGAGGTTTTTCCCAGATTTTGCAGCCCTTGTCAAGCCCATCACCAAAATGTTAAAGAAGAGCATGGATTTCAAGTGGACAGCAGAAGGCAAGGAGAGTTTTGAAGCAATCAAAGAAGCCATTTCTCAAGCACCAACTCTCATCAACCTAGACTTCTCCAAGGATTTCATCCTCTATGCATTTGGAGGTAATGACACTATTCTGCCATTTTGGTACAGCATAACAAGGATAATGATGAGCAGCCAATTACCTTCTTCAGCCAGAGCCTACATGACTATGAGGTGAAGTACTCTTTTATTCAGAAGCATGTGCTGGCAGTAATCAGAAGCTTGAAGAAATTCAAGCATTTAGTATCAAACAACAAGGTCCAGTTGTTGGTCTCACATGCTGGGGTTAAGGACTTCCTCCTCAACAAAGATTTGAACGAGAAAAGGGCAGGTTGGATCACCCATGTCATGGAGTATGACATTGAGATCAAAATCACCAAGCTGGTAAGAGGAAAAGGATTGTGTGAGCAGCTAGTTTTGGGGAAGCAAAAAGAAGCATGCAATGAATGAGAGGTTGTTTTGACAGTTCAAGACAGCCATGAGCCATGTGGCACTCAAGAAGAAAACAATGCTGCCCCCACTCCTTGCTGGACCCAAGGTATAATGCACTTCCTAAGAACATGCCTATGCCCTCCAGAGATGAACAAGACCCAAAGAAGACACTCCAGATTGCAGGCTATCCCATATGCCATTGTTGATGGAGTTTTGTTCAAGAAAGATGTGAATGGAGTGCTACTGAGATGCATTAGCACAAATCAGATTCAAAGGGTGTTGGAAGAGTTCCATGGTGGATCAGCTGGTGGTCATTTTACACCGAGAGTGACAACTCTAAAAATCATGAAGGCTGGTTATTATTGGCCTAAAATTTTCAATGATTGCTATGCATGGATCAAGAGGTGTAAGAATTGTGCATTCTTCACAGGAAAAGAGAGACTTACTGCCCTTCCATTGCATCCAATCTCAGTTGACCAGCCATTCATGCAATGGGGTTTGGACTTCATTGGAGTCATTAATCCTAATTCAAGTCAAGGGCACAAATGGAATTTGACAGCCACGGACTACTTCACGAAGTGGACTGAAGCAGTAGCACTCAAAGAAGCAAATGAGTCCAACATCTTAGACTTTTATGAGGGGATAGCAACCAGATTTGGTATACCTGCTACAATAATCTCAGATAATGCATTGGCATTCATTGGATCCAAGGTGACTGAGTGGGCTATCAAGAACGGGATCTACCTAAGCACTTCATCAAACTATTACCCTCAGGGTAATGGCCAGGCCGAGTCTACAAACAAGAACTTGTTGAGGATCATTAGGAGGAATCTTGATGAGAATCAGAGGTCTTGGCATACCAAACTGAAATCAGCCTTATAGGCTAAAAGGACAACTCCCAAGAGATCCACAGGTAACTCTCCATTCAAGCTTGTTTATGGAAGAGAGGCAATCTTGCCCATGTCAATTGAGTTGCCAACATTGGAACTCATGAAGCAATTTGAGTTGTTAGAGTTTGAGCCCATGGAGGTGAGATATGCAAAGTTGATGGAGCTGCAGGAGGTCAGAAATCAGGCATCCCAAGCAAAGGAAAAGGATCAAGCTTTGATCAAAAAGACCTTTGATAGGAAGGCCAAGGATAGATCTTTTCAGGTTGGAGATCTAGTGTTGAAATGGGATGTGGATAGAGAAAAGCCGGGAAGGAATTCAAAATTTGATGCAAACACACACTCACATGCAAACACACACGCACACTCACATGCAAACACACACGCACACTCACATGCACACGCACACATGCACCCACACACGCACACGGACCTGCACACGCACCTAAACATGCACACGCAAACACAGACACACACACGCATGCACGTGCACAAGCACACTCACACGCACACGCACACGCACATGATCATGAACACGCACATACACACGCACACGCAGACACACACACATGCACACGAACACGCACACGCACATGCACACGCACACGCACACACACAAGCACAAAGACACGCACATGGAAACACACAAGCACACTCACATGCACATATGGACACATGCACCCGCACACACACACGCACCTAAATATGCACACGCACACACAAACACACACACGTGCACGCACGTGCACAAGCACACGCACACACACTTGCACAAGCACATGCACACACACACACGCATTCACACGCACATACACACGAACATGCACATGCACACGCACACACGCACACGCTGACACACACACGCACACGCTGACACACACACGCACACGCAGACACACACATGCACACGAACACGCACACACACATGCACACGCACACACACACGCACACGCACATGCACACGCAAATGCACACGCACACCCACACACGCAAGCACACACGCACACAAAGACACATACATGCACACACACGCACATGTAGACACACACACTAACACATGCACACGCACACGCACATGCACACGTGCACGCACACGCACAAGCACATACATACGCACACGCACACGCACACACACACGCACTCACACCCACACACACTTTCACACACACACACACGCACACGTACATGCAGACACGCACACGTAGACACGCAAACGCACATGCACGCGCACACGCACACACACACAGACACGCACATGCACATGTACACTCACACGCACACACGGACAAATGCACATGCACACACGGACACATGCACATGCACACACAGAAACACACATGCGCACGCACATGCACACGCACATGCACCCGCACACGCACACACACACGCACACGCACATGCACACGCACACGCACACGCACACGCCCACGCCCACGCACACGCATGCACACCCACACACACACAAAAACACACACGCTCACGCAGACACACACACACACACACGCACACGTACACGCAGACACACACGCAGACACACACACGCACACGAACACGCACACGCACATGCACACGCACACGCACACGCACACGCACACGCACAAAGTAACGCACATGCAAACACACACGCACACTCACATGCACACATGGACACATGCACACGAACACATGCAGCTGCACACGCACCTACACATGCACACAGACACACACACACACACACACACACACACACACGCATGCGCGTACGCACACACACACGCACACGCACACGCACACGCACACGAACACGCACACACACACAAACACGAACACGCACACAAACACGTACATGCACATGCACATGTACACGTACATGCACACGCACATGCACATGCACATGCACACGCACCCCCACACGCACACGCACCAGCACAGGCACACGCACACTCACAGGACAATGCACACACACACACACACAAACACACACATAGACACACGCACACGCACATGCACACACACACGCATGCACCCGCACAAGCATACGCACACTACACTCACACGCACACACACATGAACACGCACACGCACACACGCACACGCAAACACTCACACGCACACACACATGAACACGCACACGCACATGCACACGCACATGCACACACACACACACGCACGCGATACACACATGCACAGGCACACACGATACACACACGCACACGCACATGCACACGCACATGCACACGCAAACACAAACGCACACGCACACACACACGTAAATGCACACGCACACGGACACGCACACGCATGCACACCCACACATGCACGCACACATGCACACGCACACACGCACACGCAGACAGACACACGCACACGCACGCACATGCACACATGCACGCACACATGCACACGCACACACGCACACGTAGACAGACACACGCACACGCACACGCACGCACACCCACACATTGACGCACACATGCACACACACACACGCACACGCACACATGACACACGCACACGCACACGCACATGTGGACACACACACACACACGCACACACACAGACACACACATGCACACCACACGCACAGACACGTAGACACAAACACGCACACGACATACGCACATGCACATGAACACGCACACGCACACACACACATACACATACGCACACACACACGCACATGAACATGCACACGCACATGCACATGCACACGCACACGCACACGCACACGAACGCACACACACACACAACACATACACAAAGACACGCACATGCAAACACACACACACACTCACATGCACATATGGACACATGCACATGCACACATGCACCCACACACGCACACGCACCTGCACATGCACCTACACATGCACACGTACACACAGACACACACACACACGCGCACGAATGCGCACACGCGCACGCACACGCACACGCGCACGCACATGCACACGCACACGCACACGCACACACACACACATGTGCACACACACACACACACCCACACACACACACACACATGAACATGCACATGCACATGAACACACACATGCACACGAACAAGCACATGCACACGAACACGCACACGCACACGAACACGAACATGCACATGAACACGCACATGCACACGCACATGTACACGCACACGCACACGCACATGCACATGCACGTGCACCCGCACAGGCACAGGCACACGCACACGCACACGCACACACACGCACACACACACACAC
>CM034146.1:528969522-528999522 GCA_019776745.2 Taxus chinensis | reverse complement strand
CACATGCACACTCACACACACATGGACACAGGCACAAGCACACATGCACCCGCACACGCACAAGCACTGTGTCTACGCATTGCACCGAGATAGGGAAACCACCAGTGAAATGCAGACCACTGTAATGAATCATTTGTGCCATCGGTGAAGGGTTCACGTCTGTCATTTGTTATCCAAAATGGTGCCCCAGCTCATTTTTGTGGCTAACTCCTTGTGTTCTTGCCTCTCTTGTGCCTCAGTTTACATTTTTTGATTTTTAGGCACTCAAGGATTTATGGAAATGGCACCATCAGATAGAGCTCTCTCTCAGCTTTCCAGAAAGGTAAAGGTTGCCTCCTAACTCCTTATATTTTTCAAGTTATGGCTCGGCGGAGTTTTTGTGGAAAATTTTCCCATTTGAGGCCCGCAGCCAATAGGAAGCTGCCACGTGGCAGCGGAGTTCGGGGGTGGGAGGAAAATTTGAATTTTTTCCAAAAGAGTATAAAAAGGTCGATTTTCAAAGGAAAACCCACGGAAAAGAGAAGGAGAGAGAATTCCAGAGCGAATCAAAGCTTGCCACATGGCATCTGACCAGTGGAGCGCGGGGAATTTTTGGAACTTTTTCCAAAGACAAAAAAAGGTAAAATTTGAAAATTTTTCCTGCCGATCCGTTTTTGGGCCGTTTTTGCCATAAATATTCAAACGATCATATCTTTTGATCCAGAGCTCAGAGTTTTACGTTCTTTATATCATTAGAAAGCTGTTAAAATTCTCTACATGATTTCATGGTCAATTTCTAATTTTGGTTCAGTTTGGAGAGAGAAAATTCAAAAACAGTTTTGGTACGTGTCCATGGCCAGAAATGACATTTCAACAACCAAATTTAATATAGAATGGGTCACATTCTTCTCCAATATGGTCAAAAATGATAGGGTATGGGTTTGTAAGGTCCTCCATGCTATTTTAATGCATTTTCCATCAATGAGGAATGGGTTCCCACGTTTTTTACAATTTCTCTCTCCTGGGCTCAACCCATGCATTGTAAAACCTAGATTTGGCTCATTTCTTCATGGTTGAACACTTTTTTTCATGGAAAACTTCTTCTTTCACCTTCAACAAGTGATAGTTGTAAGAATCAAACCTTTTTCACAGTTTGTAATAGGTTTATACCTCTTTGATGGTGGAATGCAAGAGATTTTTACATGGAATTGACAGTGTAAACTCTGTGAATGCTTTCAGTCCTCTGTTTGTATTGTTTTACTTCATTTTAAGACCTCTAATTACATCTATCAGCTTGTGTATGTTTTCCCTTGTTGCATTTCATGAATTTGTGTCTATTTACATGGCAAAAAATGTTTCACCACTCCTTTTGGTGCATCACCATCTTTAGTTTAGTTTCATTTTTACATTTTTATCCCTGTCTCCTTGTAATTTAGAGTAGGATTAGGATCTGAACCTCTGTAGTTGTGTAAAATATAGATCTAAATCAGAGGAGTTTGAGGAACCAGCCTCTAATCTGGAGATTCCTCTCTCATTTTCACAAGTCCCACACTTGGAGAGAGGTTTCCATGTTGTGCAATCACACTGGATGCCTAAAACATCAATTCAGAACCTTGATTTGCATCCAGGGGTGCTGCTGATTTGCAAAAATAGTTTTGGCACGCCCGGTGGGACCTTAGAGGTCTCATTTTTATCGCAGCAAAGTTGATGTGCATCTGCTGCAATTTTCTTGCTTGAAAAGAGCTGTAATGTGCATATCTGATGACTCCAAGGGGAAGAATCAACTGGTTTCAGCAGTGCAGGCCTGAAAACCCATGAGAAGAATCACCACAAGGTCAAGAGCTGGAGAAGAAGAGGTGTTGTTTGAATATCTGCAGTTATCTCCAAGAGTAAGGCAAAGTGGGAGGAGAATCCAAAGGTCTCCATCTCCACCAAACAAAACTCTCTCAACTCCTCCACCTGGTAGGCCTTTCATTCAATCAACAAGGGTTCTAAGACCAATTAGAATGGCACAAAACAACCCCTATGTCAACTTCACAGGCAACATCCCACTTGCCCTCAATGCACAACATCCAATTCCAATTGCAGCCTTGAAGAACATTCCCTACTTCACTGGAGAAAATCAGACTACTCCAGGTGATCATGTTAAAGACATTGCCAGTCTTTGTGCAATTCATGAAATCAATGAGATGTAAGTGGCTATCAAATTGCTGGCATCTTCATTCAAGGGGAAAGCATTTCAATGGTTTAGAAGCCTTGGAGCTGGTTCTATCACAAATTGGAATCAACTATGTATAGCACTTCATGAGCAATTTGGAGAGAAGGGAGACAACTTGTCTCTTTTGGAGCAGCTGACAACCATCAAGAGAGCTCCCAATGAGCAGCTGACTGATTTCAACTTCATATTTCAAAAGACTTGGGAGAGAATTCCAGTGGCAGTCAGACCAACAACAGAAGGTGCTTTTCTCTACTATCTCAAAGCTCTAAATTTTGATATTTCTATGTTGATTCAGTCTATGGGAGGCATAACTATCCCTATGGCTTATAGCATTACCATTAGGGCTTAAAATTGTTTGATCCAAGCTGGCAAACTAGCCCCCAGACCTCCCATGCCATTGTTTCCAAGTTTAGAGAGTCCAAATACCAATCAAGCACCTAATTTGGCTCCTTCTCCCACTCCTAGGAATCAGAGTTCAAATGAAGCTTCTACTTCATCTCCAAGTGCCCCAAATGAGCTTCAAGAAGTCATGAAGCAACTGCAAAACCTAGGCAATGAGCTGGTTACTCTCAAGAGGCAACAAGCCCAAGGTTTTAGACCTTCTTACAAGCCCCAAGCTCAGACTAACAGGCAGCCATACCAACCAAAAAGACCTCCTAATCCAGTTGCAAATATGAATCAAACAAGGCCTCCTACCAATAGACCATTTCAGCCCTATAATCCAAATGCCATATCTGCCTCTAAGGCATTGGTGCCAACACAAAACAACATTGTTCAAGATTATGACTGGTGTTTTCCATGCAATGAACCTCATAACCAATCCATGTGCTTCAATGGTGAATCAAGCATTAATGGTGAAAACTACTGGTGTGGAGGGTGAGGGCAGTCAAGGAAATAGCCAACAAGAAATATTCCAACAACAATCAGCCCCAAATGACACCACGTTGGTAAATTGGCAAGCAGAGGATTTTTGTGGCATGAATCAGGTAGTTTCCCAAGGTGTTTCAGCCAACACAAGGTCAAAAAGAAGGAATTTGGGTGAAGAACAACCATTAGCTCCAACCAATCCACAACCTTCCATCGCTCCACAAATGGTTGGCAAGCAAAATCTAATTTCAAATGCACAAGGGCAGCCAAGAACAGCTCCTAGACCAACTCAAATACAAGTTATTGCTGCCCACGTGCAAGGAGTGAATGTACAAGCAAAGGGACAACAAAGAGATCCTTCATCACCATTCAGTATCATTGATCAGATGAAGAAGACAAATGTTAATATATCAATGTGGGAATCCCTATCTATCCCAGGCCAAAGAGACTTGTTACAAGATGCCATGAAGGACTGGCCAACTTCGAATCAGCAAGTTCAGATGCAAGAGAAAGTGCTCACAAATGCTGCCCAGCCTGAGGGAAATCATGGAGGATAGCAAGGTAAAATGTTGAAGCCCCCTCCTTTCTATGTTTCATTAATCATTGGAAATTAGTTAGTGCACAATTGCATGATAGATTCCGCAGAAAGTAGCTCAGTGATGCCTAAACAAATAGCTAATCAGCTAGGGCTGTAGTATGAAACAATATCCAAAGGGGTAGTGCAGCTGGATGGGACAGCAGTAACAACAGTTGGGGTGATTAGAAATTTGAGTCTTACCTTGCATGCATGTCCAAATGTTGTTGTTTCACAAGATGTATCAGTCATAGAACTTCCACCACTCTTTGCCCTATGCTTGTCAAGGGACTTCACAGCCAAGATTGGGGGATATTTTTCTGCTGATTGGTCACACATGCTGTTCAGAACGAGGTATGGAACTAAGGCTACAATTAGGTCTGAACCTATTACAAACTTCCATATTGAGCCTTACACTCCAAGTCAGATCAACGCCAATTGTTCAACATTTGATCAAGAAGACCACCCAAGAACTGATGAAGCTGACACCTAGGTTGGGAGCATCCTGGATCTAACTCTTGATGAATGGGAAAACAAGGTACATGCTTTTGATCCTTATCAAGAAGTAAAAGAATCTGAGCTAGGGGTCTATTGCATACACAAAGAAAATCAGCCTATTCCTAGCATCACCAAGCCAAACCATGAAGATGACAATGAGGTATGGCAGCTGTTTTTTGATGGATCAAGGAGTAGACAAGGTGCAGGAGGTGGAGCCATGCTTGTTTCACCTCAAGGAATAAAGTACTATTCGGCTTTTAGATTTCAGTTTGCATGCTCCAATAACACTGCTAAATATGAAGCCTTGGTGTAAGGGATGCATTGGCCAATCAAGAAGAAAATAAAGAACTTGCAAGTCTTTGGTGACAGTGAATTGATTGTAAATCAGGTCAAGGGACAACATGCTGCCAAGAATGATCTACTCAGGTGCTACAAGAACAGGGTGTGGGACCTCATGGAATATTTTTAGGGTTTTGGCATCAAATCCATTCCTAGGAAAGAGAATCAAGCTGCTGATAGGCTTGCAGCAGTAGGGGCAGCCTTTGACATTGTGGAAAGCATTCAAAAAGACAAGGTACAGCCAAACATCCACGTGATTGTGAGGCCTTCAGTGTCGGATAACAATGTCAGTTGCCAAGTATTTGAGAATGACCAGTAAATCATCCATTTCTTGCAAGAAGAAGCCAAGTTCTCAGCTAAGAATCAAGAAAAATTGGAACAGCAGTATGGTGACCAGGTGGTATAGCTGAGAACTAACAAGTTGCCCAAGGGACTTATCACTTTGGAGTCCATTTTTAATCCCAATGATCAGTTTAGAAAGGAGAAAGCAAACATTCAGGTCAAGAGAGAGGATTCAGTATCCATCTTGGTAGAAGAGAACAAACCATTGCAAATTGGAAAGATGACAACTGAACAAGAAAGGTATAAATTCATGCAACTGTGTCAAGAATTCCCAGATGTGTTTTCTTGGAGCTCTGAAGATTTGAAAGGTTTCAATCCCAACTTAGCTGAACATACCATTGAATTGGATCCAAATACTAAGCCTGTCAGGCAGAAATAAAGACCAGTCAATCCACACATGGAGCCTATCATGAGGAAAGAATTGGACAAGCTGATTGAGTCAAGAATCATATTCCCAATCAAGCATTCTAGTTGGGTTACCAACTTGGTTCCAGTCAGAAAGAAGAGTGGGGAGATCAGATTGTGTGTTGATTTCAGAGACTTAAATAGAGCATCTCTTAAGGACCATTACCCACTCCCTTCCATGGAGCAAATCTTGCAAGTTATGGCTGGCTCCGAGAGTTTTTCACTACTTAATGGCTACTCAGGCTACAATCAGATTATTGTGAAGGAAGAAGACCAGTTCAAGACAACCTTCACAACCAAATGGGGAGCTTATGCATATAGGAAAATGCCATATGGGTTGTCCAACGCTTTTGCTACTTTCCAAAGGGAAATGGACATGGTGTTCAAAGGTTTGATTAACAACGTGGTGCTGATTTACCTTGATGATATCACTGTTTTTTCCAAAAATGCACTAGACCACCTCTCTCATTTGAGACAAGTTTTCACGAGGTGCAGGAGATTTTGAGTGTCTTTAAATCCTAGAAAGTGTATCTTTCTTGCACATGAAGGAAAGCTCCTTTGCCTTAGTGTCTCCAAAGAAGGATTAGCAATTGATCCAGAGAGGGTTGAAGCCATAAGAGCACTACCATTGCCAAGCCACAAGAAAGCCCTCCAGAGTTTCTTATGGAGGATAAACTTTGTTCGGAGGTTTGTCCCAGATTTTGCAGCCCTTGTCAAGCCCTTCACCAAAATGTTAAAGAAGAGCATGGATTTCAAGTGGACAGCAGAAGGAAAGGAGAGTTTTGAAGGAATCAAAGAAGCCATTTCTCAAGCACCAACTCTCATCAACCTGGACTTCTCCAAGGATTTCATCCTCTATGCATTTGGAGGTAATGACACTATTTCTGCCATTTTGGTATAGCATAACAAGGATAATGATGAGTAGCTGATTACCTTCTTCAACCAGAGCCTAGATGACTATGAGGTGAAGTACTCTTTTATTGAGAAGCATGTGCTGGCAGTAATTAGAAGCTTGAAGAAATTCAAGCATTTAGTCTCAAACAACAAGGTCTAGTTGTTGGTCTCACATGCTGGGGTTAAGGACTTCCTCCTCAACAAATATTTGAACGAGAAAAGGGCAGGTTGGATCACCCATGTCATGGAGTATGACATTGAGATCAAAATCACCAAGCTGGTAAGAGGAAAAGGATTGTGTGAGTAGCTGGTTTTGGGGAAGAAAAAAGAAGCATGCAATGAAGGAGAGGTTGTTTTGACAGTTCAAGATAGCCTTGAGTCATGTGGCACTTAAGAAGAAAACAATGCTTCCCCCACTCCTTGTTGGACCCAAGGTATAATGCACTTCCTAAGAACAGGCCTATGCCCTCCAGAGATGAACAAGACCCAAAGAAGACACTTCAGATTGTAGGCTATCCCATATGCCATTGTTGATGGAGTTTTGTTCAAGAAAGATGTGAATGGAGTGCTACTGAGATGCATTAGCACAAATCAGATTCATAGGGTGTTGGAAGAGTTTCATGGTGGATCAGCTGGTGGTCATTTTACACCGAGAGTGACAACTCTAAAAATCATGAAGGCTGGTTATTATTGGCCTAAAATTTTCAGTGATTGCTATGCATGGATCAAGAGGTGTAAGAATTGTGCATTCTTCACAGGAAAAGAGAGACTTACTGCCCTTCCATTGCATCCAATCTCAGTTGACCAGCCATTCATGCAATGGGGTTTGGACTTCATTGGAGTCATTAATCCTAATTCAAGTCAAGGGCACAAACGGAATTTGACACCCATGGACTACTTCACCAAGTGGACTGAAGCAGTAGCACTCAAAGAAGCAAATGAGTCCAACATCTTAGACTTTTATGAGGGGATAACAACCAGATTTGGTATACCTGCTACAATAATCTCAGATAATGCATTGGCATTCATTGGATCCAAGGTGACTGAGTGGGCTGTCAAGAACGGGATCTACCTAAGCACTTCATCAAACTATTACCCTCACGGTAATGGCCAAGCCGAGTCTACAAACAAGAACTTGTTGAGGACCATTAGGAGGAATCTTGATGAGAATCAGAGGTCTTGGCATACCAAATTGAAATCAGCCTTATGGGCTGAAAGGATAACTCCCAAGAGATCTACATGTAACTCTCCATTCAAGCTTGTTTATGGAAGAGAGGAAATCTTTCCCATGTCAATTGAGTTGCCAACTTTGGAACTCATGAAGCAATTAGAGTTGTTAGAGTTTGAGCCCATGGAGGTGAGATATGCAGAGTTGATGGAGCTGCATGAGGTCAGAAATCAGGTATCCCAAGCAATGGAAAAGGATCAAGATTTGATCAAAAATACCTTTGATAGGAAGGCCAAGGATAGATCTTTTCAGGTTGGAGATCTAGTGTTGAAATGGGATGTGGATAGAGCAAAGCCGGGAAGGAATTCAAAATTTGATGCCATTTGGAGTGGCCCATACATGGTCATGAAGTGCAACAACAGCAATGCTTTCCAATTGGCCTCATTGGATGGTGAAGAACTATAGATTCCAGTCAATGGAATCTATCTCAAGCATTGCTTCTTGAGGGAAATTTACTACCTTGTAAATATTAGATTAGATTTTCATTCCTCCAAGTGCTTTGCACATTATTTTGATGTAGGTTAGTTTTGCTTTCCCTAAGTGCTTTGGCATAGCTTGTTGTCCCTGGAGATGTTTTGCAGCCCTTGCTTCCATCATGTGATATTCCATCTTCCTCCTTACACATTCTAAGTCAGTTGAGGTTCTAAAAATAATATTTCATATCTCCATGCCCAATGGACTGCTTCAGGTAACTAGTATTTTCATCTAGTAGGCAGATGACCCCTCTGAGTTGCCAAAATTGTTATCCAAAATGGTGCCCCAGCTCATTTTTGTGGCTAACTCCTTGTGTTTTTGCCTCTCTTGTGCCTCAGTCTACATTTTTTTATTTTTAGGCATTCAAGGCTTTCTGGAAATGGTACCATCAGATAGAGCTCTCTCTCAGCTTTCCAGAAAGGTAAAGGTTGCCTCCTAACTCCTTATATTTTTCAAGTTATGGCTTGGATGAGTTTTTGTGGAAAATTTTTTCATTTGAGGTCCGCAGCCAATAGGAAGCTACCACGTGGCATAGGAGTTCGAGGGTCGGAGGAAAATTTTAATTTTTTCCAAACGTGTATAAAAAGGTCGATTTTCAAAGGAAAACCCACGGAAAAGAGAAGGAGAGAGAATTCCAAAGCGAATCAGAGCTTGTCACATGGCATCTGACCAGCGGAGCGGCTGACAGGCTTGCAGCAGTAGGGGCAGCAATTGACATTGTGGAAAGCATTCAAAAAGACAAGGTACAACCAAACATCCACGTGATTGTGAGGCCTTCAGTGCCGGATAACAATGTCAGTTGGCAAGTATTTAAGAATGACCAGCAAATCATCCATTTCTTGCAAGAAGAAGTCGAGTTCTCAGCTAAGAATCAAGAAAAATTGGAACAACAATATGGTGACCAGGTGGTATAGCTGAGAAATAACAAGCTACCTAAGGGACTTATCACTTTGGAGTCCATTTTTAATCCCAATGATCAGTTTAGAAAGGAGAAAGCAAACATTCAGGTCAAGAGAGAGGATTCAGTATCCATCTTGGTAGAAGAGAACAAACCATTGCAAATTGGAAAGATGACAACTGAAAAAGAAAGGTATGAATTCATGCAGCTGTGTCAAGAATTCCCAGATGTGTTTGCTTGGAGCTACGAAGATTTGAAAGGTTTCAATCCCAACTTAGCTGAACATACCATTGAATTGGATCCAAATACTAATCCTGTCAGGTAGAAACAAAGACCAGTCAATCCACACATGGAGCCTCTCATGAGGAAAGAATTGGACAAGTTGATTGAGTCAAGAATCAAATTCCCAATCAAGCATTCTAGTTGGGTTTCCAACTTGGTTCCAGTCAGAAAGAAGAGTGGGGAGATCAGATTGTGTGTTGATTTCAGAGACTTAAATAGAGCATCTCTCAAGGACCATTACCCACTCCCTTCCATGGAGCAAATCTTACAAGTTGTGGCTGGCTCCGAGAGGTTTTCACTACTTGATGGCTACTCAGGGTATAATCAGCTTATGGTGAAGGAAGAAGACCAGTTCAAGACAGCCATCACAACCAAATGGGGAACTTATGCATACAGGAAAATGCCATTTGGGCTATCCAACGCTGGTGCTACTTTCCAAAGGGAAATGGACATGGCGTTCAAAGGTTTGATTAACAACGTGGTGCTGATTCACCTTGATGATATCACTGTTTTTTCCAAAAATGCAGTAGACCACCTCTCTCATTTGAGACAAGTTTTCACGAGGTGCAGGAGATTTGGAGTGTCTTTAAATCCTAGAAAGTGTATCTTTCTTGCACATGAAGGAAAGCTCATTGGCCATATTGTCTCCAAAGAAGGATTAACAATTGATCAAGAGAGGGTTGAAGCCATAAGAGCACTACCATTGCCAAGCCACAAGAAAGCCCTCCAGAGTTTCTTATGGAGGATAAACTTTGTTCAGAGGTTTGTCCCAGATTTTGTAGCCCTTGTCAAGGCCATCACCAAAATGTTAAAGAAGAGCATGGATTTCAAGTGGACAGCAGAAGGTAAGGAGAGTTTTGAAGCAATCAAAGAAGCCATTTCTAGAGCACCAACTCTCATCAACCCGGACTTCTCCAAGGATTTAATCCTCTATGCATTTGGAGGTAATGACACTATTTCTGCCATTTTAGTACAACAGAACAAGGATAATGATGAGTAGCCAATTGCCTTCTTCAGCCAGAGCCTAGATGACTATGAGGTGAAGTACTCTTTTATTGAGAAGCATGTGCTGGCAGTAATCAGAAGCTTGAAGAAATTCAAGCATTTAGTTTCAAACAACAAGGTCCAGTTGCTGGTCTCACATGCTGGGGTTAAGGACTTCCTCCTCAACAAAGATTTGAACGAGAAAAGGGCAGGCTGGATCACCCATGTCATGGAGTATGACATTGAGATCAAAATCACCAAGCTGGTAAGAGGAAAAGGATTGTGTGAGCAGATGGTTTTGGGGAAGAAAAAAGAAGCATGCAACGAAGGAGAGGATGTTTTGACAGTTCAAGACAGCCATGAGCCATTTGGCACTCAAGAAGAAAACAATGCTGCCCCCACTCCTTGCTGGACCCAAGGTATAATGCACTTCCTAAGCACAGGCCTATGCCCTCCAGAGATGAACAAGACCCAAAGAAGACACTTCAGATTGTAGGCTATCCCATATGCCATTGCTGATAGAGTTTTGTTCAAGAAATATGTGAATGGAGTGCTGCTGAGATGCATTAGCACAAATTAGATTTATAGGGTGTTGGAAGAGTTCCATGGTGGATCAGCTAGTGGTCATTTTGCACCGAGAGTGATAGCTCTAAAAATCATGAAGGCTGGTTATTATTGGCCTAAAAATTTTAGTGATTGCTATGCATGGATCAAGAGGTGTAATAATTGTGCATTCTTCACAGGAAAAGAGAGACTTGCTGCCCTTCCATTGCATCCAATCTCAGTTGACTAGTCATTCATGCAATGGGGTTTGGACTTCATTGGAGTCATTAATCATAATTCAATTCAAGGGCACAAATGGAATTTGACAGCCACGGACTACTTCACCAAGTGGACTGAAGCAGTAGCACTCAAAGAAGCAAATGAGTCTAGCATCTTAGACTTTTATGAGGGGATAACAACTAGATTTGGTATACCGGCTACAATAATCTCAGATAATGCATTGGCATTCATTGGATCGAAGGTGACTGAGTGGGCTATCAAGAACGGGATCTACCTATGCACTTCATCAAACTATTACCCTCAAGGTAATGGCCAGGCCGAGTCTACAAACAAGAACTTGTTGAGGATCATTAGGAGGACTCTTGATGAGAATCAGAGGTCTTGGCATACCAAACTAAAATCAGCCTTATGGGCTGATAGGATAACTCCCAAGAGATCCACAGGTAACTCTCCATTCAAGCTTGTTTATGGAAGAGAGGCAATCTTGCCCAAGTCACTTGAGTTGCCAACATTGGAACTGATGAAGCAATTAGAATTACTAGAGTTTGAGCCCATGGAGGTGAGATATGCAGAGTTGATGGAGCTGTAGGAGGTCAAAAATCAGGCATCCCAAGCAATGGAAAAGGATCAAGCTTTGATCAAAAAGACCTTTGATAGGAAGGCCAAGGATAGATCTTTTCAGGTTGGAGATCTAGTGTTGAAATGGGATGTGGTTAGAGAAAAACCAGGAAGGCATTCAAAATTTGATGCCATTTGGAGTGACCCATACATGGTCATGAAGTGCAAGAACAACAATGCTTTCTAATTGGCCTCATTGGATGGTAAATAACTATAGATTTCAATCAACGGAATCTATCTCAAGCATTGCTTCTAGAGGGAAATTTACTACCTTGTAAATATTAGATTAGATTTTCATTCCTCCAAGTGCTTTGCACATTGTTTTGATGTAGGTTAGTTTTGCTTTCCCTAAGTGCTTTGGCACAGGTTGCTATCCCTGGAGATGTTTTGCAATCCTTGCTTCCATCATGTGATATTCCATCTTCCTCCTTGCACATTCTAAGTCAGTTGAGGTTCTAAAAATAATATTTGATGACTCCATGCCCAATGGACTGCTTTAGGTAACTGGTATTTTCATCTAGCAGGTAGATGACCCCTCTGAGTCACCAAAATTGTTATCCAAAATGGTGCCCCAGCTCATTTTTGTGGCTAACTCCTTGTGTTCTTGCCTCTCTTGTGCCTCAGTCTACATTTTTTTATTTTTAGGCACTCAAGGCTTTCTGGAGTTGGCACCATCAGATAAAGCTCTCTCTTAGATTTCTAGAAAGGTAAAGGTTGCCTCCTAACGCCTTATATTTTTCAAGTTATGGTTCGGTGGAGTTTTTGTGCAAAATTTTCCCATTTGAGGCCTGCAGCCAATAGGAAGCTGCCACGTGGCAGAGGAGTTCGGGGGTCGGAGGCAAATTTGAATTTTTTCCAAAAGAGTATAAAAAGGTCGATTTTCAAAGGAAAACCCGCGGAAAAGAGGAGAGAGAATTCCATAGTGAATCAAAGCTTGCCACGTGGCATCCGACCAGTGGAGCGCAGGGAATTTTCGAAATTTTTTCCAAAGACAGAAAAAAGGTAAAATTTAAAAAAATTTCCCGCCAATCCGTTTTTGGGCCGTTTTTTCCCTAAATCTTCAAATGATCATATCTTTTGATCCAGAGCTCGGATTTTCACGTTATTTATATCATTGGAAATTTGTTAAAATTGTATATATGATTCCATGGTCAATTTCTAATTTTGGTTCAGTTTGGAGAGAGAAAATTCAAAAACGGTGCTGGTACGTGTCTATGGCCAGAAATGACATTTCAACAACCAAATTTAATACAGAATGGGTCGTATTCTTCTCCAATATGGTCAAAAATGACAGGGTATGGGTTTGTAAGGTCCTCCATGCTATTTTAATGCATTTTCCATCAATGAGGAATGGGCTCCCATGTTTTTTATGTTTTCTCTCTCCTGGGCTCGACCCATGCACTGTAAAAGCCAAATTTAGCTCATTTCTTCATGGTTGAACACTTTTTGGCATTGCAAACTTCTTATTTCACCTCCAGCAAGTGATAGTTGTAAGAATCAGAACTTTTTCACAGTTTGTAACAGGTTTATACCTCTTTGATGGTGGAATGCAAGAGATTTTTACATGGAATTGACAGTGCAAACTCTATGAATGCTTTCAGTCCTCTGTTTGTATTGTTTTACTTCATTTTAAGACCTCTAATTACATCTATCAGCTTGTGTATGTTTTCCCTTGTTACATTTGATGAATTTGTGTCTATTTACATGGCAAAAAAAATTTCACCACTCCTTTTGGTGCATCACCATCTTTAGTTTAGTTTCATTTTTACATTTTTATCCCTATCTCCTTGCAATTTAGAGGTGGATTAGGATCTGAACCTCTGTAGTTGTGCAAAATATAGATCTAAATCAGAGGAGTTTGAGGAACCAGCCTCTAATCTGGAGATTCCTCTCTCATTTTCACAAGTTCCACACTTGGAGAGAGGTTTCCATGTTGTGCAATCATACTGGATGCCTAAAACATCAATTCAGAACCTTGATTTGCATCCAAGGGTGCTGCTGATTTGCAACAACATCATTCTTGTCCAAAAATCTCCAAAGTCAAGGTGGCAAACTTCACTGTCCCCGATATCGAGAATGGCAGACTCGAGTGGTGAAATTTGTTCTTGCCCTTGGAATATTATCTTCATGTTGATAGTAACTCGGAGAGCGGAGCTGTAAGCTAGACTTGGGATGGAATTGCAGGGGGAATGGATATGCGCGCAGGAATTTTGATTACAAGGGTTCGAGTAATAGATAGCATGAAATCAGTGTGAAAAAACACAAGGGGCAGTTTCATTATATAGTCATTTAGGAGAGAGAAAGGAAATGAATGCACATTAAATACATACCTACCAAATTGAATAAGCAAGATATTTGGGTAGAGCGGGAAAAATTAGCACGAATGGCACTTGGTTCATTTGGGTCACAAGGGACGTGAAAGCGCGAAGTACGCAGTTCGGTCGATTCGGGCGATGCGGGCAAAAGACGCACAAATGCTTTTGGGACATGCGGGACGAAAGTACGCAGGATACGTGACTTGGCTGAATCGAGTGAAAATGGAACAACTGGTCCGGGTGAACTTGGGACATTTGGGACAAAAAGTTCCAACGGGCCCGAAAAGAATAGACTTCAGGTAAACAGGCCGATCAGGGAATAGAGGGCCCAATTGAACTTGGGACACGCAAGAGAAAAATGTCCAACAGGTTCAAAAAACACACAAAATGACCCAAAAACATAGATTTTCCCAATTTCTTGACTTTTCACATTATCAGTACAACAGAAAAGACACTTAAACTCAAAATTTTAAATTTTCAACTTCTTAAAAGTAGGGGAATTTTGAGTGGACAACAACTAGCTCCTTCTGGGGATGACTTGGCATAAATTCAAAGAACGAGACAAGGCAAGGATTCATACAAACTCAGGGAATTAGACTAGTACCTTATCCATTGGGCCACGAAGTCAAAAAGCAAACCAATACAGAGGTCAACACACCAAAACAAAGGGAAAGAGAAAAAACGCTGTACAGAATATACATAGGATTTCCTAATCACTTATGACTTGAACAATTTCAGGTACTACCCACTATAAGGAAGTGGGAGAGAAGAACCATCCATATAATCAAGGTAAAAAGAATTCTTACCAGCGAAGTGCCTGATCTTGAAAGGTCCAAGCCAAAGGGAATCAAACTTGCCATGGCTACCACGAGGTTCATGCCTTTTATCCCACAACAAAACAGTGTCTCCAACTTGGAAATCTCAGAACTTGGATTTCTTTTCAAACAGGACCTTTACTTTCTGCTGGTGAGCGGATATCCTATCAGCAACTTCCAATCTTTCCTCATTCAATTTGTGAAGATACATGATTCTCTTGTCCAAAGAATCACTAAAACTGGTATCTTCAATGGCCTTCATTAGATGCAAGGCTGGTAGCTCCACTGTTACTGGAAATTGAGCTTCTACTCCATATACTACCTGAAAAGGAGACATCCCAATGGCTCTCTTAGGTGTGATCCTATCTTCCCAAAGAGCATCAAAGATTTTCTTGTGCCAGTTTCGTTGGGATTCATTGACTAATTTCCTTATAATGGTCACCAGATTTTTATTTGTGGATTCTACTTGTCCATTTCCCTGAGGATAGTAATCTGAGGAGTGAGCCAGAGAGATGCCGTATCCATAGCAAAAGTCCATTATCTCAGTTGAAGAAAAATTTGAAGCATTATTTGTCACGATTTTGTTTGGCACACCATACCTTACCAAGATGTTTTCTTTGATGAAACTGCATACTACTTCGGAAGTAGTACTCTTTACTGGAATGGCTTCTACCCATTTGGTGAAATAATTAGTGGCAGTTAATACATGAGTATGACCAGCACTAGAGGAGGAATTAAGTGTCCCAATGAAATCCAAACCCCATTGCTGAAAAGGTTCTTCGATCACAACTAGTTTCAGGGGCAAAGAGGCCAATTTGGGTCTACCCACGAAAGTATGACAAGCCTCACATTTATCAACCCACTTTGATGCATCTCTGAACAAGGTAGGCCAGTAATATGCTCCATGAAGTATCTTATGAGCAGTGACAGTTGATGAGTAATGTCCTCCACATGCCTGATCATGAAAAGCTGAGAGTAGCTTTTTCTGTTGTTCCTTGTCCACACATTTCAAAAACCTTCCATCCAACCCGCGCTTAAACAAGGCATTTTCCCACAACACATATTGAGCTGACCTTAGTTTAACAACTCTCTTTTATTTAGTAGACAAATGAGAGGTGCATTCCCTATAGGTGAGAAAATGAGCGATATCAGCATACCATTCGTCAACTGAGCTAAGAAACAGAATGGTAGGAAGACCAACTTTATCCTCCAGTAACTCATGTCTAGCTCCTTCAGCGATGAGTTCACACAGGCCTTTTCCACGGACGAGCTTGGTCAGTTTGATGTCAATATCATATTCTTGAACCTTGGCCACCCAGTTCCCTCTTTTGGATCCAAATTCCTGCTGTGTGAGAATTGACTTGATAGTTGTATCTGGTACTAACACCCTGGAGTGAGAGTTAAGAATGTAAAAGTGAAACTGCTTGACAGCTTTAACCACTGCAAAAGCATGTTTTTCCATTATGTTGTATTTTAACTCGTGATCTTTTAGAACATATCTCATAAATGCAATTGGGAGTTCATGCTCATCAGAATCTTCCTGAGTCAAAACAGTAGCCAAGGTGTTATATGTGGCGTAGCAATAGATAATGAAATCTTTACTGAAATCTGGACATGCTAAAACAGGAGTTTTAGCAATGGCTCTTTTAATACCTTCAAAGGCTTCTTTCCCTTCAGAATATCAACCAAACGTTTGTTTTCCTTTCATTATTTAGGAGATATTCAAAGTTAGCTCTGCAAAATTAGGGATGAACCTTCTCAGAAAGTTGATCTTACCAAAGAAAAAGTGCACGCCCTTTTTGCTGGTTGGAAGAGGAATTTGCTGAATAGCTTGAACTCGCTCAGGATCGATCTTTATACCATCTTTGGAGACGATGTGCCCTAATAATTTCCCCTCTGTGACACAAAAGACAGATTTTTTAGGATTCAAAGAGATCCCATGTTCTCTACATCTTAGCAGAACTGTCTCCAAGTGCTGAAAATGATCCGCCCTTGTTTTAGAATACACAGTCAAGTCATCAAGGTATACAACAATACACTTCCCTTTCAAACTTCCAAAGGCTAAGTCCATAGCCCTCTGAAAAGTAGCACCGGCATTAATGAGCCCAAAAGGCATCCTTTTGTAAGCAAAGGTACCCCAAGGGGTAGTGAAAGCCGTTTTGTGTTGATCTGCAGTATTAAATTCTACCTGATTATATCCTGAGAATCCATCAAGCATAGACAACATTTTAGATCTCGTTACTGCTTGCAAGACTTGATCCATCATAGTAAAGGATAATTATCTTTCAAGGAAGCTTGATTCAGATTCCTGAAGTCAACACAGATACTAATCTCACCATTTTTCTTTCTAACAGGCACAATATTGGCAATCCATGTTGAATGATGGATAGGAAAAATGATTTTGGCTTTCAACAACTTCTGTATTTCTTGAAAAATGGTTTCAGCTATTTTAGGATTGTATTGCCTCTGCTTCTGTTTAAAAGGCTTAATTCCAGGTTTGAGAGGAATAAAATGTTGCATATCCTTTGGTCAGAAGCTTTTAAATCTTCATAAGAGTAAGCAAGAACATCCTTATACTTCTTTAAAAGATCAATTACCTTCTTCCTCTCATCTGATGTGCAACATTTTCCAATGTTCACGAGCTTAGGGTCAGTAGAACTCTCAATATTAATCTTGTCATATTCAGCTGATTGTTGAGGTCCAGTAGAAGCTCTAGACTTCACATACCTATCGTGTTTATCAAACAGTTCCTCTAAACTCACCAATCCCTTTGGAATCTTGTTTCCCTTGAGTTTGATACATCCATCCTGATCCGTTTCTTCTTCTTGGGTGGCTTCTTTGTCAAAGGGCACACTTTCACGAGGCAAATTTTCACTTCCTTTGAAGTACAATTGTTCAAAATTATCCTTGATTTCTAAGAAAGAAAGCAAGTGTTGATCATTATTGAAAACTTGCTAGTTACTTGTATTATCAGGTACACTAGGTTGATGGATCATCTCAATGGTGAACTTATCTTGAGAAAAGTCAGGATGAGGTATGAGCAGTGACCCTGATACTGCTAGTGAATCAGCCTTGGTATTCTTCTCCCTAGGTATTGCTTCAATGGAGAAAGTATCAAGAAATTCAATGGAATCCCAAACCTGATTCCTGTAATGTTTTAACCTTCCATTTTTTACCTGGAAGAGGTTTCTAACTTGCTTGACAATTAGTTCTGCATCCCCACAAGCTAGAAGATTCTTCACACCCTATTCTTTTGACACCTAGAGTCCAAGAATGAGAGCCTCATACTCTGCTGTATTATTGGTATTTTCAAATTGTAACTTGAATGAGAAAGGATGAAGGCTTCCTTCAGGCGACACCAATATGACACCAGCCCCAGAACCAGCTGAGGAACAACTTCCATTGAACTCTAATATCCAAACACCATTAGGATCTTTAGGTGAGACTTTGGGAGGTTGGATTTCTTTAGGAGACATAATCATGTAGCTGTCATGCCCCATATCCTCATAGAGTATTTGTGCTTTGGGATCATCGGTTTTTTGTACAATATACATAGACTGCTTCTCAGGCAGTAGCTTCTTCATTTGCCCATTAACAGGTATGAGGGCATGTGACCAATCCATTTGAATTTCTCCACCCACATCCTTACAGAAGTTTCTACTTAGCAACATCTCGTATGAGGGATGAATATCTGCTACTAAGATAGTAGTCAAAACTTTCTTCTCAGGAAAAGCAACAAAAGCCACTTGTGCATCTTTAATTCTTCTAACCAAGGGTACTTCCTTACTCTCCATAGAATAACAAGATCCATAAGTGCGTGTGAGAGTCAAGCCTAAGGCATGATCTGTTATCCAAAATGGTGCCCAAGCTCATTTTTTGTGGCTAACTCCTTGTGTTCTAGCCTCTCTTGTTCCTCAGTCTACATTTTTTGATTTTCAGGCACTTAAGGCTTTCTGGAAATGGCACCATCAGATAGAGCTCTCTCTCAGCTTTCCAGAAAGGTAAAGGTTACCTCCTAACTCCTTATATTTTTCAAGTTATGGCTCGGCGGAGTTTTTGTGGAACATTTTCCCATTTGAGGCCCTCAGCCAATAGGAAGCTGCCACGTGGCAGAGGAGTTCAGGGGTCGGAGGCAAATTTGAATTTTTTCCAAAAGAGTATAAAAAGGTCAATTTTCAAAGGAAAACCCACAGAAAAGAGAAGGAGAGAGAATTCCAGAGCAAATCAGAGCTTGCCACGTGGCATCCGACCAGTGGAGCGTGGGGAATTTTTGAAAATTTTTCCAAAGACAAAAAAAAGGTAAAATTTGAAATTTTTTCCCGCCGATCCGTTTTTGGGACGTTTTTGCCCTAAATCTTCAAACGATCATATCTTTTGATACAGAGGTTGGATTTTCACGTTCTTTATATCATTGGAAAGATGTTAAAATTCTCTACATGATTCCATGGTCAATTTCTAATTTTGGTTAATTTTGGAGAGATAAAATTCAAAAACGGTTCTGGTATGTGTCCATGGCCAGAAATGACATTTCAACAACCAAATTTAATACAAAATGGGTCGCATTCTTCTCCAATATGGTCAAAAATGACAGGGTATGGGTTTGTAAGGTCCTCAATGTTGTTTTACTACATTTTCCATCAATGAGGAATGGGCTCCAATGTTTTTTACGTTTTCTCTCTCTTGGGCTCGACCCATGCACTGTAAAAGCCAGATTTGGCTCATTTCTTCATGGATGAACACTTTTTGGCATTACAAACTTCTTCTTTCACCTCCAGCAAGTGATATTTGTAAGAATCAGACCTTTTTCACAGTTTGTAATAGGTTTATACCTCTTTGATGGTGGAATGCAAGAGATTTTTACATGGAATTGACAGTGCAAACTCTGTGAATGCTTTCAGTCCTCTGTTTGTATTGTTTTTACTTCATTTTAAGACCTCTAATTACATCTATCAGCTTGTGTATGTTTTCCCTTGTTGCATTTCATGAATTTGTGTCTATTTACATGGCAAAAAATGTTTCACCACTCCTTTTGGTGCATCACCATCTTTAGTTTAGTTTCATTTTTTGCATTTTTATCCCTGTCTCCTTGCAATTTAGAGTAAGATTAGGATCTGAACCTCTGTAGTTGTGCAAAATATAGATCTAAATCAGAGGAGTTTGAGGAACTAGCCTCTAATCTGGAGATTCCTCTCTCATTTTCACAAGTCCCACACTTGGAGAGAGGTTTCCATGTTGTGCAATCACACTGGATGCCTAAAACATCAATTCAGAACCTTGATTTTCATCCAGGGTTGCTGCTGATTTGCAACAACAGTTTTGGCATGCCCGGTGGGACCTTAGAGGTCTCATTTTTATCGCAGCAAAGCTGATGTGCATCTGCTGTAATTTTCTTGCTTCAAAAGAGCTATAATTTGCATATCTAGCGACTCCAAGGGGAAGAATCAACTGGTTTCAGCAGTGCAGACCTGAAAACTCATGAGAAGAATCGCCACAAGGTCAAGAGTTGGAGAAGAAGAGGTGCTGTTTGAATATCTATAGTTATCTCCAAGAGTAAGGCAAAGTGGGAGGAGAATCCAAAGGTCTCCATCTCCACCAAACAGAACTCTCTCAACTCTTCCACCTGGTAGGCCTTTCATTCAATCAACAAGGGTTCTAAGACCAATTAGAATGGCACAAAACAACCCCTATGTCAACTTCACAGGCAACAGCCCACTTGCCCTCAATACACAACATCTAATTCCAATTGTAGCCTTGAAGACCATTCCCTACTTCACTGGAGAAAATCATACTACTCCAGGTGATCATGTTAAAGACATTGCCAATCTTTGTGCAATTCATGAAATCAATGAGATGCAAGTGGCTGTCAAATTGCTGGCATCTTCATTCAAGGGGAAAGCATTGCAATGGTTTAGAAGCCTTGGAGCTGGTTCTATCACAAATTGGAATCAACTATGTATAGCACTTCATGAGCAATTTGGAGAGAAGGGAGACAACTTGTCTCTTTTGGAGCAGCTGACAACCATCAAGAGAGCTCCCAATGAGCAGCTGACTGATTTCAACTTCAGATTTCAAAAGACTTGCGAGAGAATTCCAGTGGCAGTTAGACCAACAACAGAAGGTGCTTTTCTCTACTATCTCAAAGCTCTAAATTCTGATATTTCTATGTTGATTCAGTCCATGGGAGGCATAACTATCCCTATGGCTTATAGCATTGCCATTAGGGCTGAAAATTGTTTGATCCAAGCTGGCAAACTAGCCCCTAGACCTCCCATGCCATTGTTTCCAAGTTTAGAGAGTCCAAATACCAATCAAGCACCTAATTTGGCTCCTTCTCCCACTCCTAGAAATCAGAGTTCAAATGAAGCTTCTACTTCATCTCCAAGTGCCCCAAATGAGCTTCAAGAAGTCATGAAGCAACTGCAAAACCTAGGAAATGAGCTGGTTACTCTCAAGAGGCAACATGCCCAAGGTTTTAGACCTTCTTATGAGCCCCAAGCTCAGCCTAACAGGAAACCATACCAACCACAAAGACCACCTAATCCAGCTGCAAATATGAATCAAACAAGGCCTCCTTCCAATAGACCATTTCAGCCCTATAATCCAAATGTCATATCTTCCTCTAAGGCATTAGTGCCAACACAAAACAACATTGCTCAAGAGTATGACTGGTGTTTTCCATGCAATGAACCTCATAATCAATCCATGTGCTTCAATGGTTCTTTGAATCAAGCATTAATGGTGACAACTACTGGTGTGGAGGGTGAGGGCAGTCAAGGAAACAGCCAACAACAAGAAATATTCCAACAGTAATCAGCCCCAAATGACACCACGTTGGTAAATTGGCAAGCAGAGGATTTTTGTGGCATGAATCAGGTAGTTTCCCAAGGTGTTGCAGCCAACACAAATTCAAAAAGAAGTAATTTGGGTGAAGAACAACCATTAGCTGCCCCACAACCTTCCATCGCTCCACAAATGGTTGGCAAGCAAAATCTAATTTCAAATGCACAAGGGCAACCAAGAACAACTCCTAGACTAACTCAAATACCAATTATTGCTACCCACGTGCAAGGAGTGAATGTACATGCAAAGGGACAGCAAAGAGATCCTTCATCATTGATCAGATGAAGAAGACAAATGTTAATATATCAATGTGGGAATCCCTATCTATCCCAGGCCAAAGAGACTTGTTACAAGCTGCCATGAAGGACTGGACAACTTCGAATCAGCAAGTTCAGATGCAAGAGAAAGTGCTCACAAATGCTGCCCAGCCTGAGGGAAATCATGGAGGACAGCAAGGTAAAATGTTGAAGCCCCCTCCTTTCTATGTTTCATTAATCATTGGAAATCAGTTAGTGCACAATTGCATGATAGATTCCGGGGCAAGTAGCTCAGTGATGCCTAAACAAATAGCTGATTAGCTAGGGCTCCAGTATGAAACCATATCTAAAGGAGTAGTGCAGCTGGATGGGACAGCAGTAACAACAGTTGGGGTGATTAGAAACTTGAGTCTTACCTTGCATGCATGTCCAAATGTTGATGTTTTACAAGATGTATCAGTCATAGACCTTCCACCACTCTTTTCCCTATGCTTGTCAAGGGACTTCACAGTCAAGATTGGGGGATATTTGTCTGCTGATTGGTCACACATGCTATTCAGAATGAGGTATGGAACTAAGGCTACAATCAGGTCTGAACCTATTACAAACTTCCACATTGAGCCTTACACTCCAAGTCAAATCAATGCCAATTGTTCAGCATTTGATCAAGAAGACCACCCAAGCACCGATGAAGTTGACACCAAGGTTGGGACCATCCCGGATCTAACTCTTGATGAATGGGCAAACAAGGTACATGCTTTTGATCCTTATCAAGAAGTAGAAGAATCTGAGCTAGGGGTCTATTGCATACATGAAGAAAATCAGCCTATTCCTAGCATCACCAAGCCAAACCATGAAGATGACAATGAGGTATGGTAGTTGTTTTTTGATGGATCAAGGAGTAGACAAGGTGTAGGAGGTGGAGCCATGCTTTTTTTACCTCAAGGAGTAAAGTACTATTCAACTTTTAGATTTTAGTTTGCATGCTCCAATAACACTACTGAATATGAAGCCTTGGTGCAAGGGATGCATTGGGAAATCAAGAAGAAAATAAAGAACTTGCAAGTCTTTGGTGACAGTGAATTGATTGTAAATCAGGTCAAGGGACAACATGCTGCCAAGAATGATCTACTCAGGTGCTACAAGAACAGGGTGTGGGACCTCATGGAAGATTTTGAGGGTTTTGGCATCAAATCCATTCCTAGGAAAGAGAATCAAGCTGCTAACAGGCTTGCAGTAGTAGGGGCAGCCTTTGACATTGTGGAAAGCATTCAAAAAGACAAGGTACAACCAAACATCCACGTGATTGTGAGGCCTTCAGTGCCGGATAACAATGTCAGTTGGCAAGTATTTGAGAATGACCAGCAAATCATCTATTTCTTGCAAGAAGTCGAGTTCTCAGCTAAGAATCAAGAAAAATTGGAACAGGAGTATGGTGACCAGGTGGTACAGCTGAGAACTAACAAGCTGCCTAAGGGAATTATCACTTTGGAGTCCATTTTTAATCCCAATAATCAGTTTAGAAAGGAGAAAGCAAACATTTAGGTCAAGAGAGAGGATTCAATATCCATCTTGGTAGAAGAGAACAAACCATTGCAAATTGGAAAGATGACAGCTGAACAAGAAAGGTATGAATTCATGCAGCTGTGTCAAGAATTCCCAGATGTGTTTGCTTGGAGCTATGAAGATTTAAAAGGTTTCAATCCCAACTTAGCTTAGCATACCATTGAATTGGATCCAAATACTAAGCCTGTCAGGCAGAAACAAAGACCAGTCAATCCACACATGGAGCTTCTTATGAGGAAATAATTAGACAAGCTGATTGAGTCAAGAATCATATTCCCAATCAAGCATTCTAGTTGGGTTGCCAACTTGGTTCTAGTCAGAAAGAAGAGTGGGGAGATCATATTGTGTGTTGATTTCAGAGACTTAAATAGAGCATCTCTCAAGGACCATTACCCACTCCCTTCCATGGAGCAAATCTTACAAGTTGTGGCTGGCTCCGAGAGGTTTTCACTACTTGATGGCTACTCAGGCTACAATCAGCTTATGGTGAAGGAAGAAGACCAGTTCAAGACAGCCATCACAACCAAATGGGGAACTTATGCATACAGGAAAATGCCATTTGGGCTATCCAACGCTGGTGCTACTTTCCAAAGGGAAAAGGACATGGCGTTCAAAGGTTTGATTAACAACGTGGTGCTGATTCACCTTGATGATATCACTATTTTTTCCTAAAAAGTGTATCTTTCTTGCACATGAAGGAAAGCTCCTTGGCCATATTGTCTCCAAAGAAGGATTAGCAATTGATCAAGAGAGGGTTGAAGCCATAAGAGCACTACTATTGCCAAGCCACAAGAAAGCTCTTCAGAGTTTCTTGGGGAGGATAAACTTTGTTCGAAGGTTTGTTCCAGATTTTGCAGCCCTTGTCAAGCCCATCACCAAAATGTTAAAGAAGAGCATGGCTTTCAAGTGGACAGGAGAAGGAAAGGAGAGTTTTGAAGCAATCAAAGAAGTCATTTCTCAAGCACCAACTCTCATCAACCAGGACTTCTCCAAGGATTTCATCCTCTATGCATTTGGAGGTAATGACACTATTTCTGCCATTTTGGTACAGCAGAACAAGGATAATGATGAGCAGCCAATTCCCTTCTTCAGCCAAAGCCTCGATGACTATGAGGTGAAGTACTCTTTTATTGAGAAGCATGTGCTAGCAGTAATCAGAAGCTTCAAGAAATTCAAGCATTTAGTCTCAAACAACAAGGTCCAGTTGTTGGTCTCACATGCTGGGGTTAAGGACTTCCTCCTCAACAAAGATTTGAACGAGAAAAGGGCAGGTTGGATCACTCGTGTCATGGAGTATGACATTGAGATCAAAATCACCGAGCTGGTAAGAGGAAAAGGATTGTGTGAGCAGCTGGTTTTGGGGAAGCAAAAAGAAGCATGCAATGAAGGAGAGGCTGTTTTTGACACTTCAAGACAGCCATGAGCCATGAGCCATGGAGTGTTGCTGAGATGCATTCGCACAAATCAAATTCATAGGGTGTTGGAAGAGTTCCATGGTGGATCAGCTGGTGGTCATTTTGCACCGAGAGTGACAGCTGTAAAAATCATGAAGGCTGGTTATTATTGGCCTAAAATTTTCAGTGATTGCTATGCATGGATCAAGAGGTGTAAGAATTGTGCATTCTTCACAGGAAAAGAGAGACTTGCTGCCCTTCCATTGCATCCAATCTCAGTTGACCAGCCATTCATGTAATGGGGTTTGGACTTCATTGGAGTCATTAATCCTAATTCAAGTCAAGGGCACAAATGGATTTTGACAGCCACGGACTACTTCACCAAGTGGACTGAAGTAGTAGCACTCAAAGAAGCAAATGAGTCCAGCATCTTAGACTTTTATGAGGGGATAGCAACCAGATTTGGTATACCTGCTACAATAATCTCAGATAATGGCTAGGCCGAGTCTACAATAAGCACTTCATCAAACTATTACCCTCAAGGTAATGGCCAGGCCGAGTCTACAAACAAGAACTTGTTGAGGATCATTAGGAGGACTCTTGATGAGAATCAGAGGTCTTGGCATACCAAACTGAAATCAGCCTTATGGGTTGATAGGATAACTCCCAAGAGATCCACATGTAACTCTCCATTCAAGCTTGTTTATGGAAGAGAGGCAATCTTGCCCATGTCACTTGAGTTGCCAACATTGGAACTCCTGAAGCAATTAGAGTTGCTAGAGTTTGAGCCCATGGAGGTGAGATATGCAGAGTTGATGGAGCTGCAGGAGGTCAGAAATCAGGCATCCTAAGCAATGGAAAAGGATTAAGCTTTGATCAAAAAGACCTTTGATAGGAAAGCCAAGGATAGATCTTTTCAGGTTGGAGATCTAGTGTTGAAATGGGATGTGGATAGAGCAAAACCAGGAAGGCATTCAAAATTTGATGCCATTTGGAGTGGCCCATACATGGTCACGAAGTGCAAGAATAGCAATGCTTTCTAATTGGCCTCATTGGATGGTAAAGAACTATAGATTCTAGTCAACGGAATCTATCTCAAGCGTTGCTTCTAGAGGAAATTTTACCACCTTGTAAATATTAGATTAGATTTTCATTCCTCCAAGTGCTTTGCACATTGTTTTGCTGTAGGTTAGTTTTGCTTTCCCTAAGTGATTTGGCACAGCTTGTTGTCCCTGGAGATGTTTTGCAATCCTTGCTTCCATCATGTGATATTCCATCTTCCTCCTTGCACATTCTAAGTCAGTTGAGGTTCTAAACAGAATATTTGATGACTCCATGCCCAATGGACTGCTTCAGGCAACTGGTATTTTCATCTAGCAGGCAGATGACCCCTCTGAGTCACCAAAATTGTTATCCAAAATGGTGCCCCAGCTCGTTTTTGTGGCTAACTCCTTGTGTTCTTGCCTCTCTTGTGCCTCAGTCTACATTTTTTTATTTTTAGGCACTCAAGGCTTTCTGAAAATGGTAGCATCAGATAGAGCTCTCTCTCAGCTTTCCAGAAAGGTAAAGGTTGCCTCCTAATGCCTTATATTTTTCAAGTTATGGCTCGGCGGAGTTTTTGTGGAAAATTTTCCCATTTGAGGCCCGCAGCCAATAGGAAGCTGCCACGTGGCAGAGGAGTTCGGGGGTTGGAGGCAAATTTGAATTTTTTCCAAAAGAGTATAAAAAGGTTGATTTTCAAAGGAAAACCCGCGGAAAAGAGATGGAGAGAGAATTCCAGAGCGAATCAGAGCTTGCCACGTGGCATCCGACCAGTGGAGCGCGGGGAATTTTTGAAAATTTTTCCGAAGACAAAAAAAAGGTAAAATTTGAAAAAATTTCCCGCTGATCCGTTTTTGGGCCGTTTTTGCCCTAAATCTTCAAACGATCATATCTTTTGATCCAGAGCTCGGATTTTCGCATTCTTTATATCATTGGAAAGATGTTAAAATTCTCTACATGATTTTATGGTCAATTTCTAATTTTGGTTCAGGTTGGAGAGAGAAAATTCAATAACGGTTCTGGTATGTGTCCATGGCCAGAAATGACATTTCAACAACCAAATTTAATACAGAATGGGTCGCATTCTTCTCCAATATGGTCAAAAATGACAGGGAATGGGTTTGTAAGGTCCTCCATGTTGTTTTAATGCATTTGCCATCAATGAGGAATGGGCTCCCACATTTTTTACGTTTTCTCTCTCCTGGGCTCAACCCATGCACTGTAAAATCCAGATTTGGCTCATTTCTTCATGGTTGAACACTTTTTGGCGTTGCAAACTTCTTCTTTCACCTCCAGCAAGTGATAGTTGTAAGAATCAGACCTTTTTCACAGTTTTGTAATAGGTTTATACCTCTTTGATGGTGGAATGCAAGAGATTTTTACATGGAATTGACAGTGCAAACTCTGTTAATGCTTTCAGTCCTCTATTTGTATTGTTTTACTTCATTTTAAGACCTCTAATTACATCTATCAACTTGTGTATATTTTCCCTTGTTGCATTTCATGAATTTGTGTCTATTTACATGGCAAAAAATGTTTCACCACTCCTTTTGGTGCATCACCATCTTCAGTTTAGTTTCATTTTTGCATTTTTATCCGTGTCTCCTTGCAATTTAGAGTAGGATTAGGATCTGAACCTCTGTAGTTGTGCAAAATATAGAAATAAATCAGAGGAGTTTGAGGAACCAGCATCTAATCTGGAGATCCTCTCTCTAATCTGGAGACACACACACGCAGACACGCAGACACACACACACACACACACACATGGACATGCTAACACAAATGCATGCCCACACGCATAGGCACACGCACATGCACACACACGCACACCCACACGCACCCGCACATGCACACACACGCACATGCACGCACACCCACACACGCACGCACACACACATGCATACGGACTCGCAGACACACACACACGCACACACGCAAACAGACACACATACACGCATACGCACATAAACACACCCACACGCACACGCACACTCACTCGCAGACACATGCACAAACACAAACACACACGCGCGCGCACACACACACACACACACACGCACACACACACGCACACACACACAGACACACACACGCACACGCACACACACACACACGCACATGCACACACAGACACATAGACACCCACACACGCACGCACACGCACACACGCACACGCAGAAACACACAAGCAGACACACACACACACACGCAGACACACACAAGGAGACACACACACACGCAGACACACAAACACACACACCTATAGACGCACATGCACACGCACAAAGACATGCACACACACACGCACACGCACACAGAGATGCACATGCACATAGACACGCAAACACACGCACAGCCACACATGCATACACACCTGCACACGCACCTACAAACGCACACGCACACGCTCACACTCACATGCAGACACACACACACGCGCACACGCACATGCAAACGCACACGCAGACACGCACACGCACACACAAACGCACACATATACACACGCACATGCACTAGCACACAAACACAAACACATGCACACACACATGCACAAGCACACGTACATGCACACACACATGCACACGCACACGCACCTACACACACACGCACACATGCACACACACATGCACAGGCACATGCACACTCATACACACACTCACACACACACATGAACCCGCACACGCACACGCTAATGCAAACGCACACGCACACGCAAACACACACAAAGACACGCACATGCGCACGTAAACACACATGTACACACCTATAAACACACATGGATGCACCACGCACATGCAGACACACACACGAACACGCACACGTACACGCACATGCACAGGCAGACACACACACACACATGCACACACGCACACACGCGCACATGCATGCGCACATGCACACGCACACGCACACACAGACACACACATGCAAATGCACATGCACACGAACGCACATATGGACAAGCACACGCAAACACACACGCACAAGCACACACACGCATGCAAAAGCACACACACACACAGACACACACACACACGCACATGCTCTCGCACCCGCACTCGCACCCACAGACACACACTTACACGCACCTGAAGACGCACACGCACACGCACATGCAAAAACACACAGACAGGCACAAGCACATGCACACACACACACGCAGAATCACACGCACACGCTCACACACACACACACATGCACAAACACACGCACCCCCACGCGCACACGCACCTACACACACACACGCACACACACAAGCACACACACGCACACCCACACACACACGCACATGCACCCGCACACGCACACGCACCCGCACACGCACCTGCAAACGCACACACACACGCACATGCACAAACACACAGACAGGCACAAGCACATGCACACGCACACACACACACAAGCACACGCACACGCTCACACAAACACGCACATGCACAAACACGCACACCCGCACACGCACATGCACACGCACGCACGCACACATGCACACGTTCACACGCGCACACAAACACACACACGCACACGCACACGCACACGAAGACACACACACCCGCGCACACGTAGACACACGCACACGCACACGCACATGCACATGCACACGCACACGCACACAAACACAAGCACACACACACGCACTCGCACATGCACACAAAAACACGCACAAACACATAGACAGGCACAACCACACGCACACTTACACGCACACGTACAAGCACACGCACACGGACACGCACATGCACCTACACACGCACACGCACACGCACAAGAACACACACACACACATGCACCTACACATGCACACGCACACGCACAAGCACACACACACGCACACGCACACGCACCTGCACACGCACACGCACATGCACACGCACACTCACACGCACACGTGCACACTCAAACGCACGTGCACACTCAGACGCACACGCACAGGCACAGGTACACGCACAGACATAGGCATATACACACACACGCACTAACACACAGACAGGCACACACACACGCATACGAACACGCACACGCACACGCACACGCACATGCACACGCACAAGCACAAGCACACGCACACAAACACATGCAGACGTACGCGCACATGCACACACACACACACAAACACAAACACAAACACACGCACATGTACACGCACACGCACACGCACACGCACACGCACACGCACACGCACACGCACACGCACACGCACACTCACACGCACAGACGCATACATGCGTACGCACATACACACGCACACTTACACACACACACACACTCACATGCACACATGAACCCACACACGCACATGCACACGCACACTCACGTGCACACATGCACGCACCGGCACACACACACGCACACCCACACACTCACACACACACGCACACGTAGATG